>CM075001.1:1105415-1125477 GCA_037576825.1 Pangasius krempfi
ATGCAGAAACGTGAGGCAGGAATGTAGAAACGTCACGCAGGAATGTAGAAACGTGAGGCAGAAACGTGTAGAAAGGTAGAAGATAGAAACGTGTATGAATGTGAGGCAGGAATGTACGAATGTGAGGCAGGAATGTAGAAACGTGACGCGGGAATGTAGAAACGTGAGGCGGGAATGTATGAATGTGAGGCGGGAATGTAGAAATGTGAGGCGGGAACGTATGAATGTGAGGCGGGAATGCAGAAACGTGAGGCAGGAATGTAGAAACGTCACGCAGGAATGTAGAAACGTGAGGCAGAAACGTGTAGAAAGGTAGAAGGTAGAAACGTGTATGAATGTGAGGCAGGAATGTAGAAACGTGAGGCAGGAATGTAGAAACGGTGGGATTTTCATTCCCGGTTTCTGGCTTATTAAACGTAACTGCTTGTTTTTCTAATTCTACCGGCAGTGTGAATTCCGACACACGATCACGTGTTGCCCTGACAACGGGGTAATAAGTGTGATGGCGGTCCTCCAGAAGAAATAATACATATAACAACAGAGCTGTGGAGTTCCAGCTGGGATCAGAGCGCAGGGCCGTTAGACAGGAGAAGCTCCGCTCCTCTCCACGGCTCTGCTGCTCAAGAGCTCACTGCTCCTTTCATGTAGGCAAAACACACGAAAATGGCGTGAACCATGTAAAGGTCATGGGTCATGTTTCGGAGGTCACACCCTCAGTGTGCTGCTTTCTGGAATTCTGGGAAGCTCTTGGGAAACTGAAAGCACTAACATGGCTGAAACATAACACCAGAGTTTTCCAAATGATCCATGATCGCTGTTAGCGTGGACTCGGCGTGAAGCTGCAGCACGGAGTGCAATCACGCATCAGCTCTCCTCCTCTGCTTTTATTCCCTCTCTCCAGGATCTGTCTGTTGTTCTCATCACCCAGTGTCTTCTCTTTCATCCCGTATCCCGTATCCCGTATCCCGTATCCCAACCAGGAACACACTCTGAGGGGAGTGAGCTGATGGGCTGAGTGTTTTCCCCTCACCCACTCTATTGTCTCTCTCTCTATCTTTCTCTCCACTATTCTCTCTCTGGCATTGTTCTGTTCAGCTGCTGTCTATCTGCCCATCTGTCTATCTGCCCCCTCTCTATCTGCCCATCTTCTATCTGCCCCGCTCTCTATCTGCGCCCTCTCCATCTGCCCCTCTGTCTATCTGCCCTGCTCTCTATCTGCCCATCTTCTATCTGCCACCTCTCTCTATCTGCCCTGCTCTCTCTATCTGCCAGCTCTCTCTATCTGCCCCTCTGTCTATCTGCCCCCTTTCTATCTGCCCATCTTCTATCTGCCCCCTCTCTATCTGCCCATCTTCTATCTGCCCCCTCTCTATCTGCCCATCTTCTATCTGCCCCCTGTCTCTATCTGCCCCCTCTCTATCTGCCCCACTCTCTCTATCTGCCCCCTCTCTATCTGCCCCCTCTCTTTATCTGCCCCTCTGTCTATCTGTCACTTTGCCTCTCTGACTTTTGTTCATCCGATGGGACTCTTTGAAAGCGCGTCGCGTGTGATGTGTAGACGTTTCACTCTGCTTTTCCCTTCCCTCATTCCCGTCTCTGACTCTGGGATTATTTCGGAATTTGATTATTCCACTCCTGATGCTTTAAGAAGAAGATTCTCTGAACTCGTCACTTCACATCTCCGCACGCTTAGTGGATTTCCATCTGTATTCATCCAACGGTGGAAAAAAAACACAGCGTTCCACTTTACTCCCAAAGTCTAAAGTGTCAGACCTGTCTTCAGTTTACACCCCAGAAAATAAAGGAAGATGGATAGATAGATAGATAGATAGATAGATAGATAGATAGATAGATAGATAGATAGATAGATAGATAGGCACTGAACAAACAAAATAAAGGCATGAAAAAAAAACAAAGAAAGAGGGAGCCTTCAATTCCACCTGAATGACAAGAAGGAAAGAAACAAAAAACAAAATTGAGTAAGAAGGTATGAAAGAAAATGAAGATAGATAGATAGATAGATAGATAGATAGATAGATAGATAGATAGATAGATAGATAGATAGATAGATAGATAGATAGATTTATTCCTGACTAAGCTGCTTCTCCTGCTCAGAGTTTTTCCAACCTGTTTGTGTTCGTGTGCCGAGTCCAGAGCTCTGACCTGGAGACGCCATGACGACCGGAGACCTGACTGACTAAACAACCAGAGCAGACACACACACACACACACACACACACACACACACACACACACTCACTCACACACACACACTCACTCACACACTCTCATTCACACACACACACACACATGAACACTCACTCTCACTCACTCTCACTCACACTCACACACACACACACACACACACACACACACACACTCACTCACACACACACTCACTCACACACTCTCATTCACACATACACACACTCACACACACACTCACACACACACACACACATGAACACTCACTCTCACACACACACACACACACACACACTCACTCACACACTCTCATTCACACACACACTCACTCACACACTCTCATACACACATACACACACACACATGAACACTCACTCTCACTCACTCTCACTCACACACACACACACACACACACACACTCACTCGCTTGCAGAGGGAAGAAAGTCACTTTTTAACACACTGCAGCAGGGCCAGTTGGCACAGAAACGGATTATTGGTGCTAGGAAACATATGACGAGTGGGCGGACGAGACGCAGCAGTCTGCCACGCCATTTACCTCTTTGAACTTTTCAAAAAATAAACTTTTTTTATTTAAATGTAAGAAAATATGCATCAAAAGTGTGTTACGCGCCAACAGGCTCATTCGAATGAGGATTCTTTGCTGCGTTTTGGCCTTAAACGAGTAACAGCGTTGACTTTTTAGCATCCATGCTAATAACCTGAGGATATTTAGGACAACCTAATAATTTACGTCAAATGTATATATTTTTATAATTATAATTAATAATCTACTTTCAGTCTGTAAATTTGTGTAACAGGGTTGCACTTTTAACGTAACCTCATCAGTCTGGATCACTATATATTAAATACGCTGGAAAATACAGAAACAGAAGAATGAGAGAATTTCATTTTCTTCTTCTCGTGATCTTCAGGAAATCTGGACTGCAGACTGAACACGTCATATTCGGAATATTGCAAATATCTCACGGGGTGAATGTTTTCCTGTTACAGGGTCGAGTGAAGTAATCAAAACGTAGATGTTTTTATACACGATAATGGCCGACTCGTGGAAAAGGAAGCCTCAAGCGCGAGATGAATAAAATGTTTAATGATTATAGCTGAAGCTAAAGTGTAGTTACAGCGAACCGAGGCTGTAGCTACGGAACAAATAAGCTAAGATAAGAATGTACTGTGTGAGAAGGTAGAAATTTTACAGAAATAATCCACGCCGGAGCGTTTTATTCCTCTGATACTACAGCAGTTTCCCAACGATCGCACGGTTCAATTTATAGTAAACTACAATCGCACTTTTTATCTCTTTATAGCTACATTCAGCACTGTGGAACAAGTCAGTTCCTGTTCTCCCTTACGTTACAGCAGCTATAAACCCTCGTTCGCTCACCAGCCTCTTGAAGGTAATGAAGCAAAAAAAAACAAACAAACAAAAAAAAAAACGCAGTTTATCATGTTACCGAGACACCGCAAAAAAAGCGTAACCTCGTCTGTCCTGAAGATGTCGGAAAACTTCAAGTTACGGCTTTACCTCTGACTGTTACAAAGCTCTGACACTGGAGACTCCTTCCTTCAATGTTACATAAACATCTCCTTACAGAAAACTTCACCAGATCAGGGATTACACCTGCTTTTTTTGAGCTGTTACTATAGAAACGGTAACGTAGGTATAAGAACGAGCGCGTTAATGTAAAGCTGTGGTTTATGGTACTTTCACAACCGCTGTTGTCGACTTTGAGAAATCGCCCGTGCTGTGGTGTGAATGAGTATAAACGCAGCATCAGGAGTGGTAATACGCCAAGAGTACAGAATGAACACATCGGCAGGACGGACTGTTTAGCTTCTTTCTCCGCTCCTTACTCGGTAACTGCGACTAAACAAGCGAACGGGACACGCAGTCTGAAATCTGCTCGTCCAAGCGTTCGAGCTACCGATCTGTCCGAGATTCTGCGAGATGGACTTGTTTCGCGTTCGCTACGTCAGCGCCATGTCTCCAGACCAAAACGTAAACAAGAATCAAGCGTCGATTCTGCATAAGAGGACATTTGTGTAAATTGTTTTTTTTCCCACGTCGCTCTTCGTTTTAACTCTACACATGCAGTTAGTGAGGAACGACCTCAACACAACACAACCAAGTCAAAACAAAAAAAAAAGTTTCAGCTGCTAAATCTGGTCCGTGGCGTGTCACATCGTCCGGATTCCTTCTCCGAGCTCCGGTTACGACGGCACACAGGCGTGAAAATCCCGTGTGGAGGAGGAGGGAGGGACGAGCTGCTGAAACGGGACACCGCAGCTGTAGCAGAGACTTCGGACTGAGAGATACAGGATTTAAAAAAAAATAGGGGGTGGAAATTATACACACCAATCACACACACCAGTCACACACACACACACACACACACACCAGTCACACACACATTATTCCTGTTGAGTGTTACACTCAGCGTGCAACATTAAATACTTTGTTGCTTGTTGTTTCCAGAGGAACTCGATCCTAATCCTAGAACTCCTCCTGCTACTCGTCCATGCTTGCAGGAGGAAAAAAAAAAAAAAAAAAAAAAGCTGTAAATTGTGAGTAGCCGTGGACAGGAAACAGTGTGATAAATGCAGCAGCATCACCTCCAGGATCAACACAATGATGTGTAGACAAAGGCGCGCGGGAGCTCGGAGGCAGCGCGTGCAACCCGGATACGCATTACCGCATCATGCACAACCGCATCCCACCTTCCTGTTCTGTGTCTGTTTTTCTTTTTGTTTTTGTTTTTTTTTTTCTTCCTTATTTCCTAATCAGAAAAGCAGGCGGGTTGTGCTGCATGTTTAGCTTAGGTTAGCATGCATGCTAACAGGCTAACTTGTCAGGAGACTGAGGACGGGATGGAGAGAGGGATGGAGAGAGGGATGAGAGAGGGATGGAGCTTGCACATGACGGAGCATCACCAAAGCCGAAAATGGTCCATTTTTGTTTTGCGTTCTGCATTTTGCGCGCGCACGTAATAATAACAACAACAACAACAATAATAATAATAATGATAAACGAAACAAAATGACACCAATTTTCCACTCCAGAGTAACAGAGAGAGAGAGAGAGAGAGAGAGAGAGAGAGAGAGAGCACGACCCACGCCTAGCTCCAGGAGGATCCTTTACCTTCTGAGATGAGCGCGCGGTTATTCCTTTAGAAACAGGGGAGACGGAAATAAATAAATAAATAAATAAATAAATAATAAAAATAAGCACGCCTCCTCGGAACACCAACACGCCGGAAACAGGGAATAAAATCCTCCTCGCGCGAGCTGCTGCTGAGGAAAACGAGTCCACGCCGCTGTGGTTCTGGGGGACGAAACGCTCGGCTCTGCTCGTGCCTCTGGTGCCGCTCCCTGCCAAATAATGACACCCTTCTCCAGAAAAGCAGGTGCCCAGAGCGCGTGCACGGTGCGCGCTCAAGCTCGCGAAACTGAGCCACCACTACAGCCGGGCAAGCGCGGAGGATGGGGAAGGGGGTTCGCGCATGCGCAGTGCGCCATCACACCGAGCGCAACCTAGTGTGAGCCGGGAGCGACATCACTCCTGCCAAATAGTGAGAGAGAGAGAGAGAGAGAGAGAGAGAGAGAGAGAGAGAAAGGGAGAGAGAGAGAGGCGCGGTGTGTGAGTTGTGAATAGATGTGAATAGATAATAATAATAATAATAGTAGTAACAATGATAATAACAATGCTACTACTACTAATAATAATAATAATAGTAATAACAATGCTACTACTACTACTACTACTACTAATACTAATAATAATAATAAGTTAATAATAATAAGTGCCTCCTCCTAATGTTGCTTCACAGATAGTACAGGGCATCAGACATAAACTAAAACATTTACAGATAAAAAAAAAAGTACAAAAAAAATCAAATTTACAACCAAAACATTTGCAACAAAATAAATAGAAAGGTTAAATATTATTTACAGCTAAAAATCTCTCAAACTATTTACGAGATTCAAAAGAGCATTCGGCGTAAACATCAGACATTTACACCAACAGTCGAATAAAAACACTGAAGTTATATTTACTAAAGTTATTTATGTTATATTTAACATGTTTATATGCAATAAAATCAAAACATTTTTAACAAACGCAAAGTCACATTCTTTACATAAAGACGTCACTTAATACGTTTATTAATTATTAATCATTAAGATATTTACAACATGCAGCTGTAACAAGAAACAATGATAATAAAACATATATAATAGATTCTATAAAATAATTCCATAGAAGCCGAATGTTAGCATTAACACAAAACAAAGGTGTTTATTACTAAAATGTTCACAAGAGAAGAACGACAGGAAGCTGAATAAAAGTAGCGAAAAACGTCCAATAAACTTCTCCTTACTTCAGGAAAACGTCGCCATATTCATAATTACACACGTTTACGTGCCGCGATCGCCCGACAAGCCGTTACTATGGAAACGATCGCTGAGTAGAACGAGCGAATTGATATAAACCCGCAGGACTGTCAGAGCTGCTGTTCTAGAAAATTAATAATAATAATGATAATAATAATAATAATGATGATGATGATGTTTGTTTAAAATCCAGAAAAGTCAGGAATATAAACCCCACCGTCGTATTTTCAGAGACGAGGTGTTTTATGGTGTTATTTATTTATTTTCTCGCGTCCTGTATTGTTTCTCTCTCTATGAAACGGACTGCGGTCGTAAACAAGTGTGTTCTGATCAAACAAACAGGAAATGGAGGTTTACTCATTTCACACAAAGACGCGTTCTTCTTTTCCATTCTCTCATGACCTCTATCTCCTCGTTTTCTCCTGAAATTGTGCTCGAGCTCTTAATAAAAACAGGTGTGTGTTTATTCCCCATGCAGCTGAGCAAACACACACACACACACACACACACACACACACACACACACACTAATGTCAGCGTTACACTTACACACCCTCAGGCTACGGTTCGCATTGTGTCATATTACAGTATACAGTAGCATCACATCTTCTCCATCACAGCACTGTGCACACACACACACACACACACACACACACATTAACAAGAGGAACATTATTCATTTTTTATTTTTTTTAAATGTTTTTTTTTTTTTTTTCTTGTCTGGTTGAGATTAGAGACTTGCTCCATTTAGTTTCTGCACAACTTGCCGGTCTTGTTGTTGTGCGACGTTTTGTGTTTTGTGCGACGTTTTGTGACGTGACTTCTTTCTTGCAGGTTTCGTTGCTCAATTTGATTTTATTTTATTCGATTTTTTTGTGTGTATGTGATTTTTGTGACCACTTTTTTTTTTCAATTGCACAACTTTTTAACTGCATAATATTTTGGTACACAACTTTCGTAACACGACTTTTTTGTTACACAACCATCATCAGATGTCTCCAGCCTATTCGCTTTAAAGAAATAGAGCTAAAAATGTTCAAATTTAAATGTGGATTTTTTTTTTTTTTTTTTTTTAAACACGTTTAGTCGCGATCTTCTCAGTCTCTGGACCTGATCTGAAGAAGCCAGTGCTGCGAAAGAGAAACGCAAACTTGTGCACTGATATTAATTTAACGATTTAACGTGCATTTCTTTGGATGACGAACATCTGAAAGACCTCACAGCCTCATTCTCTAAAGTCTTGCTGCTGTAAATTTCGTGGGTTTGTCAGTTCAGAGTGGAATCAGAGAGCTGCGTGCGAAAGCACACATTTCACACGCGTGAAGTCCAGCTGGACGCCACACCCCGCCTCTGAGTGATGACCTCATAACCATGACATCATCCCGGGGGAGTGTGCTTCATATACGAGCCTCGTAAATCTCTCTCCACTGCGTCGCGGCGTTCCCTGTGGAAGCTTTCTAACCATCCGTCTCCTCGGTGAAGAGAGAAATCAGAGTTCAAATAAGGTAAAGAACTTTACTTTTCATTTTAAAGGAGGACGAGGAACCGAGCCTAATTTCCCACAAGATTCAGCAGCACTTTGGCTTCTGTTCGCGAAACCTCAGCAGGGTTTTTAAAGTAATGTTTTTTTCGCTTGTGAGCTCCTCTTCCCCACAGCAACACCACGCCCCCTCCATAACGCAGGAAACTCTTCATTACAGAAGCCTGCAGCTGGAACTCTGTGAAATCACACGCTGCTGGTGCTAATGCGTACAGGAAGAGCTTCGATTTCATATTAGCGTTCTTCTGTTTAGAAAAAAAAAAGCAAAAGAAAAGAATTAGCCACGCTTAACGAGCTTTTCAGCTGCAGCGAGTAACAGAAGTGTGTAAAATGTAAAACGGATGGAACTCCACAGCAGATGGATTTGTGTGTGGAAGAATAAACGCAGATTAATGTCAGGTGGAGAAAGTGCTAATAATGAACTTTAGGAAGAAAACACACACACACACACACACACACACACACACACACATGCAGGATAACGAGTCCACGAAACGTATTTATTTTTAAGATAAAAAAAAATTTAAATATAAATAAGCCAACAAATACATTTTAAAAAAATGAATGAAAGTTTCAAAACAAAGAAAGAAACAAATGTGCAATTTTCAAAACAAATACATTAAAAAATATATTTACAATTTGCATAAATAAATACTTTTTAGTTAAACGCTTTACTGTTATATTTTCTAAACAAGACAAACCACTAACTAACTAAACAAACAAACAAGATAGATAGATAGATCAATATTTACAACAGAAACAAACATTTAAATTGACAAAAACATAAAATTCAAAATTCAAAAATAAATAAAATAATGAAATATTCCCTTAGGAAAACTAAGATATTTAAATAAAAAAAAAACTCAAAATAAAAAAAAAAATCTCAGTAAAACTCACTGACTAAAGTCGCATTTATTACAAAAAACATTACAACAAATATTTATAAATACATGTACAATAAAAATATTTATACAATTTATTTAAATATTTTAGGGAAATACGTTAATGTAGATTTAGGCAAAGAAAAAAAAATCTGTTTTAAATCCTGATACAATACAAAGTTGGATTGTAACCATGACAACAGGAACAAATTATTCAAGAAAATAAATTCCAGAAAAATGAAAGACATGGCCGATGCTAACAGGAAGGAGTGCTTTGGTTATGTCAGTCTTATGACGCATGGTTTTGTAGAACGTCCACTTAGCGACATCGCTGGGGTTCAGAGTAAAGCGTTCCAGCGCATCTTTGTGCTTGCTGATGTAAAGAAAATGCGAGCGGTGCGTAACGGAGGTGATGAGCTGTGGGTGGAATGCTTTCTCTCCCGTTTCTGACCTCGCAGCAGAAAGCGGTGATATAGGCCACGGCTTATTATAGTCCGGCAGATACGCAGACGGCCGCAGTTAGCCTGCGCACTGTTCTAAATGTTGTCAGGGGTCTGTAGGGAACACGCCGAGCTGCATTGACTTCTCTGCTGCATACAGCCCGTGGTTACTGCGTGTTCTGTTCCACCAGAGGCTTAACACTGCGCTTCTGCTAAACTCGGTTTCACACACATTACCTCTGACTGCGACAGCATCAGCGTTTAACGCCATCAGCACATCCTTCACCTTCAAGCTCATCAGGTTGCTCCTAGAAGTGATGATCAAAGTGCTAACGGTTTGTGGTTCCCTGAATACTGATTACTGAATCCTGAATCCTGAATCCCGAATACTGAATCCTGAATCCTGATTAGTGAATCCCGAATACTGAATCCTGAATCCTGATTAGTGAATACTGAATCCTGAATCCTGAATCCTGATTAGTGAATACTGAATCCCGAATACTGAATCCTGAATCCTGATTAGTGAATACTGATTACTCAATACTGAATCCTAGATCCTGAATACTGGATCCTGATTACTGAATCCTGATTACTGAATACTGATTACTCAATACTGAATCCTAGATCCTGAATACTGAATCCTGATTACTGATTAGTGAATACTAAATCCTGACTACTGAATACTGGATCCTGATTACTGAATCCTGAATCCTGAATCCCAAATACTGAATCCTGAAACCTGAATACCGAATCCTGATTACTGGATACTGAATCCTGAATAGTGATTACTGAATATTGATGACTGAGTCCTGAATCCTGGATCCTGATTACTGAATACTGAATACTGACTCCTTAATACTGAATACTGAATTCTGATGACTGATTACTGAACACTGAATCCTGGATCCTGATTACCGAATCCTGAATCCTGAATATGCTCCAGCTGTTACAGTGCAAGCATGTGGACAGCTACAATCAGCTCCAGTTAAGAGAGCTTCACTAAAAGGAGTTTCTGAAAAGCTGCACATTAAAGACGGCTGAAATAAAATGTCAGAACATCTGGTTAAAAATAACCTCGTGAGGAGAATCATGAATTAAACATGATTCAGCGTTTAATACATGAGGAGAGTTAATCTTTTAGACCAATGTCACTTTGAGGAACATGAAAAGCAGAGACATGAGGGACAGGGACATTAGGGGATGACACACATGGGACAGGAACACAAAGGACAGGGATGTTAAAGACTGAGACATAAAGAACAGGGACACAAAGGACATAAGGGCTCAGACGCAAGGGACTGGTAGAAAAATGGGCTAAGATAGAAGAGACAGGGAGACCAAGGGACATGGACAAGAAGAAGATATACAATAGACCGGGACACAAAGAATATGGACAAAAGGGGCAGGGACATGAAGAGTAGAACCATAGGGGACAGGGACACTAGGGACAAGGGCACAAAGAGTATAGGGGAAGAGATACATGAAGGACAGGGACACAAGTGACTGTGACATAAAAGGAAGGGATTCAATGGACTAAAAGACAAAGAGACAAAACAAACTGGACAAGGACACAAGGGAATTTAACCTCTGGAGAACTCTTTATTGGTAAGAATGTCATTCTCGATTTCCTTGGATTTCTCTTCTGCTATTATCTTGTCATTACGCTGTATAGCAGCAGTTCACTAGACTCTTAATTGTGTTTTTATTTCTCTCTTATTTGTTTAATTATTGATTTTCATCTCAGCCCGTCGCATCTTTCTCCATTACTGCAGAACTCCAATCCAAATCAGAGTACAAATGATCCACGAGGACGCCTGACGCATTCACTTTTCTCAATAACTGTCAGGCGTCGCGAACCTGCAGAACGTTTAAAGCAGGACGCAGAGCACAAAGCGAGGCGGCGAGCTTCGTCTTTCTTTTCATCCGTCACCGCGCCATCTGCCAGGAACCTGGAGCGGGGCTTTCATAAGACTGAGCGCTGCGGAAACTCGGCTTGCTAAACAAATTTCTTTCAAAAGCTCTCTCACTTTCACACACACACACACACACACACACACATTCAGAGTTTTTAAAGGCTTTCAGCATGTCTGAGGCTCACGTCACATGCCTCAGCAAAATTCCTAGACAGAACCATGAATAAAGAGAGACGGAGCGTTATAATGAGGAGATGATGAAAGACTGTGAGTTATGTTTAATTTGTTTTCCTGAGAGACATAAAACCAAAAAAAAAAAAAAAAAAACCCACTTATCTGATGAAACATTTGACAAAGCTGAAGGTTTGGTCTAGTCATCAAACAGATTGAATAGGGATCCAAACGTTCAGTTCTCAGTGTGTTACACAGAAATGTTACCAATTTAACCCTCTTAAAAGTGTTCTGAAGATGTATTGATTGCTTTATAATGCAAACCATTTAGTTATCATCCCTATGACTAAAAATATAGCAGCGAAATCTGCACAACCATTATGTAAAAACGTCTTCAAATCACCAAGGTAACCTGGCAGATTGATCATTCTGTGAAAACTTCATTGATCCGTAATGTTCGGGAACTAACAAGTAAGTAATTGTTAGTAATTGTTAGCTGAGGATCTACTCAAGAAAAAGGGTGTGCAGTAAAACCTTGGACCTCTCTAATGTAAGTGTGTGTGTGTGTGTGTGTGTGGGTGGGTGTGTAAGATAAGTAAAACTAGGACTGGACGTTTCAGATAACATTCAAGATTTGGTGACTTTAGTTCAATGGAAAGTTCCTGGTATTCAGAATCGATTTACGCACACGCTTAAATTGATTTCTTTGGCTAGTCTGTTCACGTTATTAAAATGACACGTATGCTGTTTGCAGTTTTGAGGCTGGCAGAATTTTCTCGTGTAGAGCTCTTGGGTCAGGAGTTTTTAAGTGTCTAGACTTATATTTTTTTAACATTTACTGACTCTAAGGTTTTAGAAAGAATTTTTAGGTTTTAGGTCGAGAATATTTCTTGCAGTCTTTCGTCTTACTTTATGATTTTAGTTGAAAATTTTCATTTCGCATTTAGTGTAAAGAGTAGAAAAAAGTAACTCCCCACCCCCTTCAGCTCACTCGGCCACACCCTTAAAATGCCTGAATGATGCAAGTACTCAAATGATAGTAGGTAGGTTCGTTGGTTCGTAGGATGTACGTAGGTTGTACTAAGAGATCACAAATACAGATGCATATTAACAAATCTGATGGATTTGTGATTCGTCTTCACTTGAAAATAACACACCATTCCATTGGAATCGAAGCATGCTTAAGGATGGGAGGATGCTCCAAGTTCTTAATACATCGAGTTCCTTCAGCTTCTTCAGAAGGAACATCCCGTTGTGGCATCAACATCTATTCCGGTGCTGGTCTGCGTGACGTTAGTGTCACTTAGCGGCCTAATAAAGCTCGGGACTCAACATGCAGTCAATTACAGCCTGCACCAGTGACAGGAAATGGCTAGCTAAGTGACAAGCTAAGTGGCCACCAGCAGTGCAGTACGTCAGTAAAGCCGTCCTGTCGGGCTCGGCTCAATCAGATACACAGCTCAATCTCGGCTAGGAGTGTGTGATTATATTGAAATCTTCTGAGTGATCTACAGGGAAAAGGGTAAAGATGTGAAGACATTTAATCCCAGGAAAATGCTGCTGATTGTGAGAACCACCCTGAGAGGACCGTTTCTGAATTCAGACAGATTATATTCATCATTTTATTCCAAGCAGAGTTGAAACACCTCCTCCATGCCGCGGGCGGTCGCCGATCAGTGGCACGCGGTGAAACCGAGCCTCGTATTTTGTACTCGGAGCTATAGTTGATATGCAAATTTGCTGATTTCCTGTCAAGTTCTTTTAGTGAGACCTGATTAGAGAAAACACAGATACAAATCAGTTCATTTTACTTTAAAGGTTCACTTCAGGACAAGAACGCTGCCTTTAGCGAATGGAAACTTTGTTGTTGTTTTTTTTTTTTAACTTTCATCACCGTATTGTATACAGTGTGTCATTATCAATCATCTTTATCAATGCAACCTCTTCCTGCTTTCAGACATCTAAAGCACATCAAGGGAAAAAAATAATATCAACAAAAAAGCCACAGAGGTCAGTGGACTTTCTTTTAAATCACCTGCCATGACTTAAGTAAAAAAAAACAAATTACGGATGTTGGATATTTTCTGCTCACCTTTTTTGGTCCGTCTTTAATTGGCTACTAACATGCATTCTTCTTGTAGATGTAAGGATAAAAACACTCGGTGCCATGCTGTTATGGGAAAATAATCAGTGATGTGGTAGTGTGATGAAGCAGAGTCCCTGCTACCATGCTAAAGTGGATTATTTCCCCGTAACAGCACATTGTAAAGTTTTATAAACAGTCTCAACTCTTTTATCTCTCTTAAAGTTAATAAGAAAAACGTAAAACTCTCGTGTTTATGTTTACACTTACAGACTTACCGCACTGACGCTGGAGACTCCTTCCATAAACGCTAAATAAATGTCTCCTTACAGAAATCGTAGGGTTTATGTGAATCACATTTATGTGACTCGTTTGCTGTACAGGTCCCTGTGAATGAGCTGTTACTATAGAAACGATAATGTATTATAATATTAATCTAAGCCTATGATTTGCAGCTGCACTACTATCAGAAGTGCTGTTATAGGGAATTAACCACCACCTTCCGACCAATCAGAATCCAGAACTCGTCAGCGCTGTGGTAAAATAAGATTATCTGTACGTGCCATCCTGCAACTAAGAGCCCAAATCTGGAACCTCTGGCTGTAAAACACCAGTTTCCATTACCTCCGCCTTGAGGATGAGCTCTGCTATAGCTGGCAGAACATTCTGCATTAAAGTGTGATAAATCAAGCAGCGTGCCGTGCTATTAAACTCCACTGAAACAGAGGACGGTGGAACTGAACTGCCAGGATGATTTACTGTTATGACAGAGGGGCGAGTTGAGCGTGCACCAGACTCGCCTATAAAAGCTTTATAAGTGGAGGGAAAAGACTGCGGAGAGAAACTGATGGACTTTTCCACAGCATTTTCACTTCCTAACATTGGTTTAGCTGGATGCAAAGGCGTGGAACCGAAAGAGCAGGGTGTCATTATTTCTAAATCATTCCGAGTTAGAGATTGAATTAACACTTGACGATAACAGTGCGTGAATAATCGCACATTAAGACCTGAATTAACACTTACGTAATTATGAACTAATGATGAGTTAAGGCATGTACTAATCACCGACTGATGAAGAGCTAACCTTAACTACGGCGTGAGTCTTATGAATCAACAACCACCTTAAGTACACGTTTGTTCGTTAATGTATTAATTAACACGTAGGCGTAAACAGAGTCAAACCTGCTCTATCAGAATTAAACGTGCATAATTTCAAATTGTTTATACAATTTTGCCATCCATTTCTCTTCAGATGCCACGGTAGTACTAGTACGTGCTCTGGCTGGCTACATATTAATACTGTAACATTTATTAATAATTTAGTGAATGACTATTCCCATTTATTCATTTAGACTATTATCTATTACCATTTAAGACCAGTGTTCTATAAGATTATTTTCCAGTGTTTTAGTCTGAGAACGATGGCGAATGACGCAAAACAGGTTGAGATGAAAGTATTGGCGTTTATTATGATTAGTTTGTCTCGAGGTTCGATGTAAATTAGGTAAATAAAGTAATTCAGTGCCATCCAGTGATGTTTGTGTACGCAGCTTGCATATGGCAAATCATAGAAACAATTTGAAATCATGCACATTTAGTTCATATTTTTTTAATTATAGAATGTTTGATTTGTTTGTTATCATCACACCACCACAGTGTCGATTATTTTCCTTTAACATCATGCTTCTTAAACTTTGGTGATGGTTAAGATTCTAGCTTTCTAAAGAGGGATCTGCTTGGGACTTCTTCTAAAAGCTAAACCGTTTGTTGTAGCATCCTGCACAGAGCTTTTAATTGTTCTCTCAGAGGAAAAAACAAAAGAACCCTTAAACGTGTAGCTGTGATGAAGCTCTGAGTTCCTCGGTGTGCAGACCGGATGAAAGTGCCTAATTTTAGCCTAAAAGGAGAAGGAATTCACCCTGTGTAAAAAAAAAAAAAAAAAAAAAACAAACAAAGAAAAAAAAACTGACAAGATTGTCACCGATTGGCTGCGTGAGTCTACAGTCTGGGCTGGAAAGAAATCAGCCCCAGCCTCACTTCTCACTTTTTCCTACCACTTTGTGTGTTTGTTTTATGATCGTTGGTGGTGTTTTGCACCAAGATAATCCACCTTAAGATATTTTTTTTTATTTTTGAAAGAATGTGAGGATCCATCCTTACCTAAACCCAAGGATGTCCGTCTTCGCATGAGTGAGTGTTGTGAAATGATTTTGTGCAAAACACACGGTTCTCTGCAACGGGCTAGCTGCCACATTTCATTTCTCTGTGCAGAACACACATCTGTCCACTCCGACAGTGAAGATACACCATCCTGCTGACTCTCCCTCTCTCTCGCTCTCTCTCTCTCTCTCTCTCTCACACACACACTCTTCCATGTACCATATGCTACACTTAACCTTTGTGCTGCCGCATACATGAATAACAATGATCATGTCCTCGCGTTTTTTTCTTTTTTTTTTTTTTTCTGAATTGCATTATTGTACTGTATGGGCTCATTTCTGAGCAGCACTGTGCTCGCTAAGCCAAAAAAAAACAACAACTCTGGCATCTGAAAGGGAAAAAAAAGCTCCAGACAAGAAACGTTTACACAAGCAAGTGCATTTCTACCTGTGCAACGCCAGACCTGTCAAACCCCAAAGAAGAATGCTTCAGTGGAGCAAAAAAAACCCAAAAACCCAGAAACTCAGTACAATTTCAATATACTACTTTCCCAAATTGCTTGTCTAAGCTAGAATCTGGAGTGTGTGTATATTTACGGGGATTTACAGCAACCACCAGGCGCTTGGGGGGGAAAAATGCTTCCACTCGTCTGTTTTAGTTAAGAAAAGTGTACTTGCTTTTGTCATGATAGTGCCAAAGGGACACTGTACTACGTTACCCATCAGCCCCAGCATGTCACATGACCATGTCACATGTCATACTGATCACTCACACCTGTTCTGCGTTAGCGCTAATCAGCTCCCCTATGTAAGTTCTGGTTTCTGTGTGTTGTCGTGTGTGTCACAGCCTTGCTCGTAGTCTGCCTGTTTTTGCTTTTGTCTACATTTAGGGTTCTTGTTTTCACAGTTTGGTTGGTTGTGTTGCACTTTATACAGTAAAATCTGCCTCTACAAAACGGTGACAGAAAGCTTGAACTCAGGGTTTGGGTGTGTGTGATTTGAAACGGATGCGTGTGATCAAAAGTCTAGTGATTGGGAGTGGGTTAGCGGACATTGATTCTGGGATGTGGAGTCCGGAGCGGCCATATTTGTAGGCCGTGGTGTGTTCTGGGAAGTGAAGTTCATGGTATGCACGGACCTGACAGCTGGAAAGTAGACCATTCTTCCTATTCTAGGAAAAGCATGTTACATACTAAAATGAATTAGCAAGAGTGCATGAAAACTTTTCTAGTGTCGACATATTATCTAAAACATACTAGCGGCAGCTTTTTTCCCCCCCAAGCACCTGGTGTTTACCGTAAAACCCTGTATATACTCGCACTCTAGTTTCTATTATGACAGGCTTGAACATGCTGTTTAAACACATCTGCGCCGGAGAGCTAACAGTGGTTTTAATCACTTTCTAATTATCATTACTATTAAACCTAATAAAAATAGTTAGCTGATGTTAGCTATGTACGTGTCTAATGTTAGCTAAGTCGAACACACTTTGATAGATTTTGTTTTACAAGCATTCTCCTTCTACAGAGATGAGATGAGCTTAATAATATTAGATGGGGGAAGGGGGCGGGGCTTCCAGGGGGTCAGTTAATATTGACTTCAAAATGTAACTGTTCATCATTATTTTCTCCTTAATTTGCATTACCGGGCAGGTGTTTAGCATTTAGCAATCTTGATACTTGGTGCACTCTTACAAGAAAAGGATTCTTCAAGAGTTGTTTAAGATGCTTGTGCCTCACTTGTCTACAGCTTTAGATAAAGAACTTGTTAAATGAAGAAATACATGTACCGTAAATGTATTTATAGGACACTCAGAACACTGTTAGTGTCTCTCCTTTCAGAGGTGATTTTCAAAAAAAGATCTTACACTATCTTACGACTGCATTTGGAAATTATTAATAAAAGAATAATGTTCAGTGAGAAAGGAACACCGCGCTGGATAAGACATTGGAAGAAAAGCAGCTCACACTGAGTACTTCTGTCAAGATGATTTGAAGAGTAACCCAGATCACCAAGACCCAGGAACATTCACATGGATCTGAAAATGAATGGACTAATAATTGGAAATGACTCTAGGTTAAAATGAAAGCCGGAGGTTATTAAAGAACATTGAATACAAGACGCCAAAGAGTTAAAAACCAGGCAAAAATATCAAAGAGCCTAAAGTGAAGCAGAGCCGAAATAGAGAGACCAAGAGACAAACTCAAGAGTAAAACACTCCAAAAAACCCCACCAATGAACAGACAATAATTAATAATTAACAACACGAGTGATACAAACAATATGACTTCAAAATATACACAATATAAGCAATTTAACATCATCATTAGATAAGCTAAATGCAGCCCTGCACTAATATTCACTGGCTAATTAGTTAGCTAAAATTACAATTAACATTTCCCCTCCTGCATTAGCCAAGCAACCAGAGGCCCTGTTCATTAGCAAGATGGATACTTGACCACGGATTTTCTTTCTTTGTTGGGAATGCATGATGTAGATGCTATAGCCAGAAGAAGAAAAAAAAACTAAACGCACAGACCACCTTGATGTCCACCAGTGCTCCTTGGACAATGTTTTGTGGACAGACATTGAATTTTATTTTTTATCTTTTACAAAATACCACCCAAACACCATAACTGTGTCCCAGCTGTGAAGCATGGTGGTGGTAGCATCGTGCTCTGGAGCTGCCTTGCTGCTTCAGGACCCGGACAGATTGTATCCATTGAGGACCAGCAGATTCAAATTGTATCTGAATATCGTACAGGAGAATGTCAGAGAAGTTGTCATTCACCTAAAGTTTGCTAGATGATGGAACAAGGACAGTGAATTAAAACACGACGTCAGAATCCAGACTCCGATCCGGCGCTGTAGTTTTGACCCGATGAGGGCTTATTCTAGCGTCTTTTTATCTCAAAAGTGTGCATTTTTGATTACAGGTAGTAATTTTCCGTATAAAAAAATACAAAGAATATTTCATCTTCATAAATATTTAATTTAGACTTTTATATGTAAAGCGGTTCAAGATTTTAGACTCAACTCAAAATTTTATCTCAAATCAAATTAAAAATAATCTGTTTGTTTCAGAATCTAATGAACGCCTTTGAAAGATTTTATGAAACTATTTTTAAACATATATTGATTATTTTTAACTTCTGAAATCAACAATCCTAAACTTATATTCTATATAAGTCCATAACTTTTATATTCTATTTTTGTAGTTCATTGGTTTATTTTATTTATTATTTTTTCATATACTTTTTTAACCATATTATTAGTATTAATATTGTACTTATTTGCAATATTTTGTTAAACATTATCAACAACATAAAATGTTTTAGACTTGAATGTTAACAGTTTTTTTGTTTATGAACATATTGGAAGATTTATTTATTTTTTTCAGGTATATTGTTTTATGCGTTTGTACTTTGGTATAGCCCACACATGGACAACTAAATTAAAAAATTTTAATATGTGATATTTAGAAAAAAGTATAATGCATTTTTAAGACATGTAATTTAAAGTAATAATAGATCTGGATAAATCTGGAAATGTTTTTAAATAGTTTATTCATGAAAGTGTTCATTGTTTCTATTGATGTGACAAGAAAGAAAGAAAGAAAGAAAGAAAGAAAGAAAGAAGCAAACAAACAAACAAAGAAGAAAAAAAGTAAAAAAGGAAGGAAAGAAAGTTGAATGATGTCGACGTTCCAGATTGGCCTGTCACGAAGCTCTCAGGAAATGAAATTGTCTACAAGAGTAAAAAAAAAAAAAGAAATCTTTTACCAGGTGGCTCATTTCAGATCGTTCAGTCTGGGCATAAGTATGAAAATGAATATCAGAGATTTTAATCAGCACACAGGACCTCGTTATTCCCACCTGAAATGCCGAACAGTGCCATCTTGATTTCTCTCATCCACTCAAACATGAGCAAAAAAAATCCAATTAAAATTCCAATTAATCCAGCACAGAGACAGACGAGCACAGAGACAGACGAGCACAGAGACAGACGAACACAGAGACAGACGAACACAGAGACAGACGAGCACAGTGACAGACGAGCACAGACACAGACGAGCACAGAGACAGACGAACACAGAGACAGACGAACACAGAGACAGACGAACACAGAGACAGACGAGCACAGTGACAGACGAGCACAGACACAGACGAGCACAGAGACAGACGAACACAGAGACAGACGAACACAGAGACAGACGAACACAGAGACAGACGAGCACAGTGACAGACGAGCACAGACACAGAC
>CM075001.1:1139165-1150157 GCA_037576825.1 Pangasius krempfi
ACAATCTACAATCCTCAACCCACAATCTACAATCCCCAACCCACAATCTACAATCCCCAACCCACAATCTACAATCCTCAACCCACAATCTACAATCCCCAACCCACAATCTACAATCCCCAACCCACAATCTACAATCCTCAACCCACAATCTACAATCCCCAACCCACAATCTACAATCCCCAACCCACAATCTACAATCCTCAACCCACAATCTACAATCCCCAACCCACAATCTACAATCCTCAACCCACAATCCCCAACCCACAATCTACAACCCACGATCTACAACCCACAATCCCCAACCCACAATCTACAACCCACAATCTACAACCCACAATCCCCAACCCACAACCTACAATCCCCAATCCCCAACCCACAATCTATAATCCCCAATCCCCAATCTACAACCCACAATCTACAATCCTCAACCCACAATCTACAATCCCCAATCCCCAATCTACAATCCCTAACCCACAATCCCCAATCCCCAACCCACGATCTACAATCCCCAACCCACGATCTACAATCCCCAACCCACGATCTACAATCCCCAACCCACAATCTACAATCCTCAACCCCCAATCCCCAACCACATTCCACAATCCACAGTCTGCAATCTGTCAAACTGGAAAACTCCAGGAAATTATTTTTATTAATCTCAGATGTATTTCAGAAACCTGTCAAACACTTCCTGAAAAGATATTTCGTGGGTCATTGAGCAAAAGTGAGTGAACGAACAGCCTCTTTGTTCCGTACTTCTCTCCACATTCTGTTCTTTCTTCCTAAAAGTTTACCTCTCTCTTCGTTTGTTTGCTTGGTGTCACTTTCTTTCCTTCTAGAAGTTTGTCTTTCTTCATGCTTTCTTTCTTTTCCTTCTTACTAAAGGTTTGTCTGTCTGTCTGTCTGTCTGACCGTCCGTCTCTTTCATTCTTTCTTCATTCCTTCCTTGTTTCCTTTATGGGTCAGTAAACAAACCTGAGTCAACGGACGTTACTTTTTTTCCGCCGCCCTTCCTCATTTCTTTCTTCTTTCGTTCTACCCTTCCCTTCCCACTGTGAGCTGAAGTGATATAAATGAACAGTGCAGTAAAGCGGAGCGGAGAAAGCTCTGCTGGCTTTTACACCCCACACTCGCTTTTATATTTTAAATGGATATCGATTACACTTTCACTAAATCTCATTATTAGAAACATCACACTGAGCAACTATTAAAACACTCAAACATTAAAGTATTAAAAAACTTTTAAACTATTACTCAGTGTATAAATTACACTTTTATTCCCATCGGGTACGGAACATGAAGGAGAATTATTACTACAATAACTAAAAAAAAAGTTAAGTAAAGTAATAGCAGAGATAATTAAAAGGCCTTGTATATTATATTATATTATATTATATTATATTATATTATATTATATTATATTATATTATATTATATTTAAATAAAACTGAACTTCAGGTGTATAAATGACATATTTATGAAAATATTATTAAAGGGTCGATTCTTTCTTTGTTTGTTTCTTTCATTTATTTTTTCTTTCTCTTTTTGTATCCCTTCCTTCCTTCCTTCCTTCAACATAATATTAATATAAATGCATGTTGCAGGAAACTGATCGTACACAGTTAGCTGCAACTCTCAACGATCTAAAATCAAATGACTGATCTTCTGTCACGTACTCTCCTGTCCATAACGTGTCCTCTTGAAGCGGAGAATAACACGTATAAACCTTAAATCCCTTTACGGAATGGAAGTGAACTGAAATTCCCTCTCACACACACACACACACACACACACACACACACACACACCATTAAATTAAAGTGAGAAGTCAAGCGCAGGGCTGTGATTATAATTATTACTGCTGAGCACTCGACAAAACAGCATCTGTGAGACACGGAGCTCATAAATCGGATAAGTCTCGTCTTTCTCATCAACCTGATAACGTCGTAAAAATCACCATCTCTGTGAACGCACATACAGAACCTTTCATCCCCAGCGTGCAGGAGAGCGTTTACTTATACCATTTCGTAATGCAACGTTGATGATATTGTTATTTTATTCTGTATAGTATCCAGAGATGGAGCTGGAGATGGAGCTGGAGGCAGCTTTGCTCCATATAACTTTATTTCTCAGTCGAGAATTCAGTCTTAATCCGTTTGCTCATAAAGATTGCGATTCTACGCGGTTTCTCAGTAACGCGACAAGCGGCGCTTTTTTGTCTTATCAACTCCACGAGAGAGAAGAACGAGAGGCTGGTGAAGGAAGCACTGTTTATAGCTGCTATAATGTAAGTGAGAGCGGAAACTAACATGCCTCGTGGATGTTCCGCAACATAAAAAATAACTATGAACGGATAAAACGTATGACGTGTCATTCCTTAATGACGAACACATCGTAACTGTTCGCAAATTAATCTAGGATGAGAGGATTAAAACACTTCTCAATGTGCTGTTATAGAAAACGCCACGGTGGCAACAGGAACAGTAATGAGTTTTTTCTTTTTTTTTTTTTTTTTCCTCAGTAGTAGCTAATTTGTGGACACTGTGTTAGAATTATTATATTATATCACGAATAACATCAAAAATACATCATTTTGACACTTTTTCCAAGCAGAATGTGTGAAATCTGCTGCTAATTACCCCACATCTGCTTTCCTTCTCACTGATTTGGAAATATCTTGCTGCTGGAATGATAATATATGATAGTGTTACTACATTTCCTCCCATACGCTGCTTTAAAACTGCAGATATTTACACACTCAGCACTCGAACCCTGTGTTTTCATTTCAGATTTTGCTTTGACGCTTATTCCATGTGACCTTCGCATGACTTCATTTTGGTATGTTTGGAGTCTAATTTAAATAAAAGCAGTGAGGAATGCAAACCAGACACTGCTGTTTAGGACATTCTTTCATGGCAGCCTCATGAGCTTTGGGATTTATTATATATCATAACCATCAGAGGGGATTTGCAGTTTCTTATATCCTAAACACAGAGAGAGAGAGAGAGAGAGAGAGAGAGAGAGAGAGAGAGAGAGAGAGATATGCACAATACGCTTTATTATAATTTTGAATAATTTACAGCAATACAATAAGAACCATCATCTCTGAGTCCTTCAAGTAAAGCGAATGTGACATTATTAATTCTTAATAAAATTATTACTATTATTATTATTATGATTAGATGTTATGGAGTAATTATTTATAGCACATTATTAGAGCTTTATGAGGCATCATTAGAGTTCATAAAATGTTTATCAGATGTCATTATCCTCCTACAAAGAATTATAAGTGCAGTTATAACTTGACTGTAATATTTATGCACAACTATGTACAGCACAACGTTTATATCTAATAACACCTCATAACGTTCTATTAAAGTACACAATATGGCGTTATTGTTATCACATACACATATTATCAAGGAATTATTTATAGAGTATTATTAGAGGTTATAAAATGTCTGGGCTTTGTACTGCTTTTGTGTATTATGTAGCTGACTGTCTGGTGTGAAGTCCGGGGCCGTGGTGGTGCTCAGTGGACGTACACTCTGGTGTTTCTGTCAACTCGGTGCCGTTTACTGCTGTCACTCTAAAGGCCTGTGGGACACACAGACTGCGAGCTTGGGTCAAGGATTATGGGAACTGTTAGGAAAAGCATTTCCTTTCCACTTGTCTCAAAATGCACGAGTTGTTCCTCTTCCTGTTGTGTCTGCGAACTGACTCTAGCTTCGTTTTATTTTCTTACATATGGGATGAGGGCTCTGTTTACATCCGACATTACAAACGCCAAATCATCAAGGCAAGCACTTGGCGCGGGCGTGGAAGTTAAACTAAAGTCAGCTCATAACTCGTCATTGTTAGCGTTTACGTCTGAACTGGCGCTTATGTGTTTAAAAGTTGGTATGACATAAAACTGACGATTCTGCAGATGGTTCTTACGTCTCTGTGGCTGAGTTAAGCATCTGAAATGGGTTTCATTTGAACAAACATCTTGTTATTACCACACCGCATTGAATTCTCGAATCTGATTGGTAGTCAGACTGTAGTTTCAGCTGTAATGTGAATAATAGTTTTATAATAATGTGTGTTGTTTTTAATATTTTGCTGTTTCTAGGGTTCGTGATCGGCTGATACTTGAGGTTTCGGTGTCAAAGAGAAAGTGTCATCGTGCCACGTCTAGCGAGAACCTCCGTGTGTTTCTCTCCGCTAATAATTAAAACGTTAGAAGTAAGAGCATTGTAAGAGCATGTAAACAAACATTTAGTAAGAAAGAAAGAAATAAATAAACAATCACACAAACACACAAACTTTTACGCTTTCTTGTTAAACTGGAAACGTATGAGCAAGCAGTGAGCTAATCATTGTGATTAAGTAATCAGGTAATGTTTTCTGAACATTGCAGGAACGTTAGCTTAGCTTACTGCACGCTCTGATGATGTTCTCTGTAATGTGCGCTGCTTCTTTTGTAAGGAATAAAACGCTCTGAAGTTGGTTATTTTCCTATAAAAGTATTTTACTCCTCTTACACCACAGCAATTTTCCAATGATTGTACTTTTTATGCATTTATAGTTACATTTAATGGTGCGAAAGAAGTTACGTCTTGTTCTCACAAGTACATTATGGCTGACAGAAACTGCAAAGAAGATGCCGGAACGCTTCAAGTTACAGCTTTACGTCTGACTGTTACAAAGCGCTGACACTGGAGACTCCTTCCATAAATGTTAAATAAACTTCTCCTTACTTTAAGAATCAATGATTCTCCTTTCATCGTATCAGTGATTACTTCACTTCTAATAATGGGTTTGTATTGAAAAGTCAGTGTGAATGAGCTGTTACTATAGAAACGATAACATGTTCGAATGTTAATATGGAAAATGAAAATGAATAGAAATCGAACAAATGAATCAATACCTTCTGACCAATCAGAATCCAGAATTCAACACCTGGGTGTGGTGTACAGAAAGGGAAAAAGCCAAAACTACAAAAACACGAAAAACACAAAAATATATCAAACTAAGAGCAGTTCAAAATGTACTTATGCTAATATACTGTATATTCTACATTACACTGATAATGTGTCGTAAATATATATATTTTTGTAGCTTACAGCATACAATATTATACTCCATACTATCTCATATTATACAGTATTATGCATAATATATCGACGATGTCATGTATGTTCTGCAAAATGTTTGATATGTAGAAAGGCTATTATACTGTAATGCATATGATTGTGTATGATTTGTTATGATGAAGTCAGTAAGTGTGTTTAATTTCATTCTCATTACCTTCATCATTTCTCCAGTGATCATTTCTTTTAATTACAGAATTTATCATTAAACGTTTAAAGAAGCAGGAATGCAATATACTCCTTTGCACATTTAATTCATTCCAGTAGGTCGTGCATTACTGAGTATATCTACTGCAATATATTTGAGACAATATTGGAGGAAATGCGCAGAGATAGATATTTATTTATAAACTCGATGGATTATGTTTAATTTTCCAGTAAAATGTGTAAGGAAATGTTTGGTTACAGCTCTGACTGGGGATGTGAGTGGAATCAGATGAACATAAATTACATTACATTTCTTTCTCCAAACCCTGTTTTATGACCGATTTCGCAAAGCAGCAATCATGAAATTCTCGGTGAAGTCACAGGTCCACAGCTATGGCTCATTAACGGCTTAGAAGTGAGACGAGAACCTTTAATAAAGTAAGTACACACTCCGAAGAGCAGAAGAACACACTTGCCTTCGGGATTAAGCACAAACGTTCATATCCAGAGTGATTTATAATTTACAGTAGATAGCTCCATAAAGCCCAGTTTGAACTTACAAAACCACAAATCTGCTTTTAAAGCTACTATTTCAAGTAATTTATTGCTCTGGCTTACATGTATACTAGCTTTGTCCAATGTTTTTTTATCGTAAATGAAACTGAGTCTATGTTTATGTTATGATCCCCTTAACGCCGAAAAATAATCATTCTTTTGGATGCTTTCAGTGTTGCTAAAATCAACACTCAGAATCTGAACTGCTGTTGTTTGTCATAAAAAGTTGCTCACTTTCCAAACTGTGGATGGGGAAACTCACTTCCTTTTGCAACACAACAGATTAATCCTTTTTGTCGTCCACTGCTGATAAATGTCCACTTTTTTTTTTTTTCCTGCTTTCCTCCAATTTCACCCAGTCAACACTATTGATTTGTGGCCAAGAAAATCAAGTGGGTTGAAGAGTGAGAATAAATGATGATGTCAGAGTCGAAGGTTTTAAAAATAAATAAATTAATAAATGAAACGTTTCTGTAATAAATGGCCTCATTTCAGTGACAAATACACATATTACACTCGTTTTCAGTCTGTGAGCTATGATTCATCATGATGTACTTTTGGACTAAGTGTACTCTTAATGGAAGGCAGCCATGTTTGCTGCAACCTTTCGGTATTTACTGACGTTACACCAAGACGTCTTCATTAGATGCAGAGCTGGAAAGATGCTTTTAAAGACTGAGCTGAATGAGACCAGACTTTAAAAGGTCTAATGTAACACATATGAATAATTCAGTGAAATACAGAGAGATAATTACAGGTAATGAAAATAAATGGACTGGTCTAGCTTTAACTACATTACTGGCTGATACAAATATAAACGCAGGAGTAAGACTGATGCATCCTCCTCTCCATCAGCTTCGTTTTCACTCGGTGAATCAATTACCTGATAGAAGTGTTGCTCTTTTGGATTGCAGGTCTAATATAATTACTGCTAATTGAGTCTGGTTGCCATGAGAAGCAATAAGCGATCATCATTTCCACTATTCTACATGCGCTAATGGTTGCCGATGAAGAGGACGTCTACAGCCTGGGATGAAAAGGCAGAGCTTCAGGGTGACAGAAAATTCAATAAAGGATGACACGCCGGCTGGCTGGATCGCTCTGCAAATTCAATCAAAAGGGGCGTGGCTTTTCATGCACCATCATTTCTCAGTTTCAGAAAGGATGCGTTTCTCTCTGCATATTTTCTTTGCATATCACAGTGTATCAGAAAGCTCGGGTGAGTCAAGAGAGTTCAGAGTCATGCCCAAGGGGCCAATAATGCAGCTTGGCAGTACTCAGGCTTGAACTCACGGCCTTCAATTTTATTCGAAGATTAAAGACAAACAGTGCTGAACGTGTTGCAGATTGTGAATACGAGGCAGGGGATGAGTGCAGGGCAGTGTTTATGATTGTCGCAGGAGTGCTTGGGTAGATTATCTACTGACGCATAGCTGAGACTTAGGCATAAACTGTTTTTTGGTGAATGCGAATCTTTAGGTTGTCCATGTGAGACCAGCAGCAGCAGCAGAAAGTCCGTCACAAGTGCAGAAGCTCCAAGCTGAAAAAGGAGCCACAGCAGGAGAAGTGTGTCCAGAGCTTGGGGCTCTGAAGGACCTGCTGATCCATTGAACTGCCCCAGTTTTTACATACATAATAAAATAAAGAATGATAATCAGATTTTTTTTTTTTTTTTAATCTGAAGTGTAAGTAGTGCAGAGATCCATTCAGATATGACCTCTATGAACTATCTTATTGATTTCAATCTGATTCCATTTCCTGGGTCCCTGTGAGAATTTTCACTAAATTACACAAAGCAGGTAATTTATACTGCCCATCAAAAGTTTGAAGATACCTTACAAGTAAGCCTTACAGCTCAAAGCTGTGCAGGAGATATTTGCACAGGATGGAGATCTGAAATGAAATGGCCTGATGTGACCTTAGCTTTACCCAATTAAGCTGCTCTGGGATGAGCTGGAATGAAATACTTGAGAGGAAGATGTGTCCAGGCAGCATCTCAGAGGAACCCCTGGAAAAACTGTGCAGGTGCTACCTAAAAGGTTCTTTAAGGGTTCCTCCAGAGGAACAAACCAAAAAGAGAGAGAGAGAGAGAACTTTTTTCAAAGGGTGTAGAAACAAAGAGTTCCAGGAGAAGGAAGAACCCCTAACATGACTTCCACAGTCCTCTCAGAAATGTACTTGCATCCCAGACAGCAAAAGAAAAGTACAGGCCAACTCCAGGCTAGCCAGGTAAAGCTATGGCAAGTGTGGCACAAAGGTAAGCAGCCATGTTTAGGGTTCTTATAACATCTGGACTCTGGGCCAAAAATGACTCAGATGCTTGTATGCTGTATTTTAGTTTTGAGTCACAGTGGAGTTGTGGCTGTGTTGAATGAATACGTAGATCATCATGAAGATGAAGGCTATAACGACTCATTTTCTATAGAGGCTCATGAACAGGAAGTGAACGAAGCCCTGACAAAGAAAGTGTGCAACCTTTGTTGGCAGAAACATTATGTGCATTGTAAGCTGTATGTGTAACAGTGAAAGAATCAGTACGAAGGGAAATCCTATTCATTATCTCCACAAAGTCAACTACCTAGCAGTAAATATTCATCAAGTCAGAGTTTTGAACATCAACAATGAATGACAATGAAATAATAAAAGTTCTAGATTGGAATAAGAAGAACCAGAGGAAAGCGCTCTATGGTCAAGATGATTAAATCTCAGAGTGAAGCTTGAGATCTGGGTATTTTTGCTGGACCCCAGTTTTGATGAGAAAACAAATTTCTAACCACTCATTACTCGACCAAAAAGTTGAAGGCCCCATCTATATGTATATATTCGAATATTTTTGAAAAAAAAAAAAAAAAAAGCTTCAAATCCACAGAAAAATTGTGGTCAATTTTTTTGTGTAAAAAAAAAAAAAAAAACACCCTCCAAGTTTGTTTCAACTGTTTCTGTTTAGAGAGAAAAATGAAAAACATTTGGGTTTTTTTGAAAGACATTAACCTGCGCGTGCGTGTTGCGTAAACTTTGCGTGTGCTATGAATTATGCCAGGACTCGGTTTATCATGCCTGCTGAGCAGTTTGTTAATCTGTCGTCAGTAAGTTAGCTTAATTTCGCTCCAGCGATACAAACCACACTGCAAACTGAGATTTTGGATAAGACCCAGGCAAATACTTTGTATTCACCTGTAACTTTAAGCAGTAGTTCCTCCTCCTCATCAGTCCTCACAAATGAATATTTGTGTCATTTTTAGTTGTAGAACTTTTGGCTTTATTGGTGTTTTTTTTTCTGATTATTTTCACCTCCTCTACTGCATAATACACAGCTCTTAACATCATTCCTGAGGCATTTCTTTTACAGTTTCACATTCGCTGTCACTTACAAGGCGTGTTCATGTGACATTTTAAAATTGTTTTGGGATTTTCGTGTGGACAGAGATATTTTCGCCGTTTTAGTGCCTAGTAAACGTGTTCGGTCATTTTCAATATCAGTCAAATGCCTCCTTTGGTGAAAATAGACAGTCCCTGTTCATATTTATCGCAAGACTTGCTAGCACTTTTGCCTCAACTAATGGTACAGAGAGCTCATTCAGCACTGAAGAACCCCAGTGGTTAGTATGATTAGCTAATTTGTCACTGATTTGCTGCTTCAGTTAATGCTAGTGCTCTTAATTCTCATCTGTAATCAGCATCAGGACAGAAATGACATTAGATGATAGTTTGATTGGCAGGAAGTTGATAGCAGAGCAAGGAGCGTTCCAATTTAGATGAGTGATGGCTGGCTAAACGTTTCTCAGAGGAAGCATGTGCTAGCTCGTGTGATGGGGAGAGCTAGCTACTCGGCTATGGAAATGGCCAAAGACAAAATTGCGAGAAAATCAGGTAAATACTTGTGAATGAGCCAACGTTACAAATGGAAAGTGTTACCAAATACCTCTGTCACTGTCCGTGTTGTGTAATTACTGTCTTTTCACTTTCCAACTTTCCTGTATTGAGCTGAGTCCTTACGCACCTCCAGTCTGGTCAGGTAGGAAAACTGGATGTCAGTATTCAGGAAAAAATCTTTTTTTATGTTGTTTTATGTTGAAATATTAAGATATTAAGATGAAATATAACAGTATCACATTGTTTTTTTGTTTGTTTTTTTTTACAAATTGTGGTTCCGGACTTCCATATTATACAATTTAATATAATTGTATTTTGTGTTGCATGTAATTACATCCAGTGAGAAGGAAATAAAAAAAAATATATATACAAACTGCCCAGAACAATTTGGATAGCTCTGAAAGTGAGAATTTGAAAGCAGTAATTACGCAGCTGTTTTGATCTACGTGTGATACCGTTAGGCGTGTAAGACGACTCACTCCTCCTCCTCAGCTGCTTCTCTTTTTTATTATTAAACGCTGCAGTGAAATATAAAGTATACGTGTATATTTCATCAGATTTTGTGGAGGTGTTCCAGAACATGTGATCTTTGTTGGAAAGTTCAAGCCATGATTACTGATGTCAAAAAGTAGCAGGATGTATGAGATGAGAATTTCCAGCAGTGGCACAGAATAAATGATGATGAATGAAGTATAATTAAGAGCCAGCAGCGGATTAGTGCACTTCTCAGCATAATGCTGCTCATACCGCTAACCGCTAACACATCTGCTTTCAATTAGCAATAAAGACCAGCAATAGCCAAGCCGACAGACCAAGAGACATTTTTTCCACTTTGGAATAGGTTTGTTCACAAAATTAGCATGGTAACACAAACAAATCCTTTTCTATGCAAAGGTTATGTAATATATTGTTGCTTTTTATTGTATTGTTGATCCTGCTTTCAATGAATTAGCGATTCCAGATCTCAGTTACTAGATGTCCGGCTCCTGAACCAACTGTTTTTCGATTCGTGTTATAGATGTAATTTATTAATTTATGCACAAGAAAGTTTCCTTGTAAATTTTTAGGAATAACTTTGATATGTGGACAAATAGATGGTTTTGCCTGTGTGTGTGTATATATATATATATATATATATATATATATATATATATATATATATATATACACAGAAGTATTTGGACAATGACAGAGTTTTTGTGCACCACAATGGATTTGAAATAAAACAATCAAGATGTGATGGAAGTGTAGACTTTCAGCTTTATTTTAAGAGGCTCCA
>CM075001.1:1170399-1184734 GCA_037576825.1 Pangasius krempfi
AGTAGTTTACTCAGTTGACAAAGTAGTAGAGAGTATACATAACGCTTCATAACCGTGTTATAAATGCTAAATTGATTAGCGCTTTAGTTGCACAGACATGGAAGTAGTTTACTCAGTTGACAAAGTAGTAGAGAGTATACATAACGCTTCATAACCGTGTTATAAATGCTAAATTGATTGCCATTTTAGTTTAAAGACATGAAAACAAATCATTCAGCTGAGGTAAAGTTGTAGACGGCATACACAGCGCTTCATAACTGTTATAAAGATCAAATTCATTACCAATTTAGCCTGAAGACATAGTAATCAATTTGACTGACATAGTCGCTTCATAGTGATTCATAACAGTATTCTCTACGATTTCACGTATTCAGCAATTCGTGAATAAGTGAGACTGTAGAAGAGGTACATAGTGTGTATGACATTTTAGTTTAAAGGCATAAAAATCATTAACTTCATTTACAAATGGGCTTCATAATGATTCCTAACAGTGTTATAAAGGCGTAAATGATTAGCTCTTTAGTTAGGGGACATAATCGTTAATTAGAATGACCGATCAGTGTTGTAAATGGTCAATTGATTAACACTTCATCATGTTTTCAGACACGAGAATCATTCTTTCACTTGACATAAAGTAGTATACGGCATACGTACTGCTTCATAGCCGTGTTATAAATGTACAATTAATTACCATTTTGGTTTCATGACCAAAAAAAATAAAAAATCATCCGTTCCACTGAGCTGAACATGTACATAGTGCTCAATAACAGCGTTACAAATACAGTTCGATTTCTAATGTAGTTTGAAGACATAAAATCACAAAAACAAATGGAAAAAAAAAAACAGCTTTTGTGTATACATAGTTATATGGTTGTTGCTATGGTTACATCTTTCAGGATGTTATCTTAGAGTGGTCTCGTTGCTATTCATTGAGATGTTTTACAACACTATACCCTATAAATAATTCAGTTTTCTTTTTTTTCTTTTTTGCCCTGGGTTATTTTTTTTTTTTTAATAATTATCGGCACCTTCCAAGAGAATGAAATGAAGTCTAATCATCCGGCCTTCTAAAAGTGTGAAGTAGGAGACAGTAGGAGAGCTTCCTGTTTCGCACTGGGGCTAATGATGTCTCAATCAGTAGTGCTAATTAGTTCTGTAGAGATCAGAATGCCGGGCCACTGACATGCCTCGACTGAGCCGTTTACGAATACCCGGAAATAGAGAGAGGGATCGCAAAGGAGATGAAAGACATGGATACCACTGTTCATTTTCACTTCATTAGTCTCGTCCGATAACGAAATTACTCATTCCGCTAAAGTTAGTAGATCAGAAACCTAATAATTTTGGTAACTATCTTTGCTTCCATCACATCACTTCATCACTCTAAAGAGCCCTTTATGCGTAATTAGACAAAATGATTTCCTTCAGCCGCTTTGCGCTGATGAGTCATTAGCATTATCGCACAATCCAGCTTCATTAATCCATGATGTCAGCTCCGTAAAAAGGCGTGCCTGCATGATGGCAATATGCATATTTAATTATGTAATCACCGTCATTATTATTATTTTTGCTGCCCTGATATTACATGTAGGATTGTAATTAAAGCTTAGCCAATTATTTCCTGACCAGAAATCCATCCTGGGAGCCGATGTTTGTTTATGTTTTAAGGTTAAAGTGAACAGGAATCATTAACCTCTGAAAAGGTGTGTGTGTGTGTGTGTGTGTGTGTGTGTGTGTGTGTGTGTGTGTGTGTGTGTGGAGTTTATCATCAGTAATAGCGCTGACACACAGAAAAGGTCACGTCGTGTCTCTTGGCCGATTTACAAATGGGGCTAAATATCAAACGTCTTGCGTGCATCACAGACGTCATCGCTGACAGCGCCGTGCTATTTTATCCCTGTCATTAGACGTGAGACACGTTTAGGAGGAAGCTGGTGCCTTTTTTCATGTGAGCGACGGGACGGTTTATTAGACACAGTATTCATGCTCACTGCCCTGTAATTCACCAAATTCAGGTGAGCTGGAGTGTGACAGAGTGTGACACATAATAGAAGTGTGAGACATTATAAACCTTCATTGTCTCGTCTCGTGATTGTTTGCTTTTGTCTTTCTTTCTATCACATTTTACCTCAAACTGCCATCATTATACGACTGACATGACAGGTTTCATAAGCGGTCATAACAGATTATGTCTACCTAAACATGTGTGTCATAATACGGTCATAACAACTTCATTAACAAGCCTGGACAGATTGCATCCAGCTGAGCATTGCATCACAACCGCATCATTTAAATACCATGACAGATCATATCCGCCTAAGCGTTGTATCATAAGACTGACATAACTATATCACTAATGCATCGTGACAGATGTCATGAACGGTCGTAACAAATTATGGCCAGCTGAGCATTGCGTTATAACCCTACTGTTATAACTACATCATTAACATATCATGACAGGTGTCATCAGTGACCATGACAGAATGTCTTCCTGAACATCGCCTCGTGAGACTGTCATAGCTGCGTCATTAACATATCGCAGATGTCATCAGCCATCATGGGTATGATTGTCTGCCCGAACATTGCATCATAAGACTGTCATAGCTGCGTCATTAGCATATCACAGATGTCATCAGCCATTATAGATATGATTGTCTGCCCGAACATTGCATCATAAGACTGTCATAGCTGCGTCATTAACATATCACAGATGTCATCAGCCATCATAGATATGATTGTCTGCCCGAACATTGCATCATAAGACTGTCATAGCTGCGTCATTAACATATCACGCATGTCATCAGCCATCATGAGTATGATTATGTCTGTCTGTATATTGTGTCATCTGACTGACGTAACTACATATGTCATGTGCCTATGACGTTTTCCACGACAGGTTAACGACCTGGTTATACCAGCTATACCTTATGACGTAACGTATACAGCTTTAATGTATTATTACATACACTGCAGACTTCTGCAGGGTCCTGAAGAGCTGCTCTGGAGTATAGAGTGGCAACAGAAATAAGGAATAATATTAACCACACTTTCAGAACAAGTCAGGATTGAGATCCTAATGGTTTATTAAAACCTGCTGTACTTGGATGATAAACCAGCCGAATGTACAGCGTGACGTGATTAAGCGTGATTAAGATCTCAGCATTTTCAGATTACGTGTCCAATTAAAGATTTATCAGTTCACTAATTCCTGATCATTGCTTCGACCTTCTAATTGAAGTACTTTCAAATATCTCTATTTGCAGCATGTCTCATAATTGAATATTGGAAACGTTTTGAGCGGTTTTGTATGTTGTGCAGATTAGAAATGATGCCAGAAATGATTCATACTCCTATAAGCCTGTGAACATTCATCATGTCCCTTCGTGTGATTTGTTGAATATTTTCAATGACACCTTCAATAAATCAGGGTGAAGGCTGCTAGCGACGAGGTAATCATTCTGAGCACTCTTCCAGAACCTCACCTTAGCGGTCAGTGTGGTGAGGTTTGGTTTTGCTGGATGAATGTGTCCTGGAGTAATTTGTTCCTTTTATACCACAAGCGATTTGCTGTCGATTGCAATGTTTTTTTTATTTTTAAAAGTAGGATACGTCGTACCATTTTTCCGTTTACGACGGACACCTTCCACCCAATCGGAATCAAGAATTCAGCGGCATAATTTGTTCAGTAATTAGTTGGATGTTTTATACAGGCTTTTGTTGACTTTGCTCTCTCGCAGACTCTGGTGTGAGAAGCGCTCGAACGCCGAAATCCTCTCCATCCACGCATCACTTCTCGCCAGCGGGAAATCCTGAGTGAATCACGGCGCGCTTCATCGCTCCTGACTGCGTGTAATTCATCCTTTTCTCTTCTCTTGCTTGTGGTTAGCGTTGGCCGCGGCCTGCGAGTCGAGGCTGGATTTCTCCATTTCACGTCTCTTCTGCTGATGAAGTGCCAACTGCCAGCGCCGCTCTGATTCGCGGTGGTTTGCCATTTCCGTGCTTTCTTATTACATCACGCAGATGGCATATACAGGATTTGCTGTACTGGGAAAAATTCCATCGCTGTGAATAATATTGTGAGTAAATGGTAGAGACGTTAGCGTAGAAAGAGCGTGAAGAAAACGAACACGTGACAGATGTAGAAATCTGGAAGTAACGGGCAGTCTCCTTTAAACGCAGTATAGTTCAATACTTCACACAACACTGAGCTATATAATCTCATTTTTCATTTTCGTTTCATGGAGAACAGGAAGTAACTTCTTTCGCAGACATTCCACAACATTCAGTGTAAATAGAAATGGACAAAATGTGTCATTTGTTGTTGTTTAATCAGTAAAACTTGTAAATTGTGCTGTGAGAGAAAAATAATCAACTTCAGGGTGGAAAAAGTAACTCCACTTCATCACACCATCGCTGGTGTCGCTGATTATTTTCCTATAACCGCACAAAACCGAGTGTTTTATCCAGTTCCGCCCTAATAAATGAATCTAATGCCTTCAAACTAAAGGGTTAATCAAATCTGCGTTCATAACATGAAGCTCTTACGACGCTGTGCTGTATCCACCTTCTACAACCCGTCATGAACGTGGTGTTAGTTGTCAATAATTTGCAAAATAACGATATAAAATCACAGTAAAAATCTCAGTAATTTGACTCTTAATGTTAACTGAGAACTTTGTTCTTTCTTCTCTCTCAAAAGTCAGATGTCACCTCATGAGGTTTGACATGAAAGGTTTATTTAGTGCTCATGAATGTGTTATTAAGGCTTTATGTAGACACTCTCTTAAACTACATTGTTAAAAAAAAAAAATCACTCTGCAAATCTCTCAGTGACAGAAGAAATGAACTTCCTGGTTCTAATCTCGGTTCCTCAAAGTTAACTTGGTGAACCATGTAGATAACAAACAAAAAAGAGAAGAGAAAAAAAGAAGCTGCGAACCTGGCAGCTGTGTCTGCACCGCTCTGTGTGCCAGCTTGAAAAAGTGTTTTTATTTCTCTTGGATTTTCTCTTTGCTTTTATAGAAGCAGTTTATGCTCCACTTCTAGCGGAGTGTTTTTTTTTTTGTTGTTTTTTTTTTACGCAGCGAAGGAGGGCAACTTTGGGTCAGCGTCATTCTGAGGTGAAAATAAAAGCAAGCTCTTGTGTGAAATGAAAAGGTTGGACAGTTATGGTTCAGCGTGGAGAGCTTTGGCTTTGATTCGGTCTTTACAGGGCCGATTTTTAGAGAGTGAAATAAATAATGCAGTGGAATTGAGTTTTCTTTTTCGAACTCTTTGTCCAGCCGGAAGAAGGGGCACATCCGCTTACAAGGGCAGTGAAATCACTGAGGAACCGTTTTAACCCCTATAGCTTTTAAACGTATTAAACTTTTATATTTTAGAACTTTTCAACACAGACACTGAGAAAGCATGCATGTAACCGCTGCCATTTTTAAAGCCATTTCTTTGCTGCTTTTAAACCAATAACAGAGTTTCGAATTTTTTTTTTATTTTTTTTTTTTAGCAAATACACAAAATGGGCTTAACTCGTGTCTGTGCTAATGACATGGAGACAATAAGAACATTCGAATGATATACTTTTTAATGAAAGTTATTTTTTTTTTAAATTAATGATTTACTTGACAGGGTTGTACTTTCGCAGCGACCCCATCAGTCAATATCACATCATCATAAACTTGAAAAGAGAGCGAAAGGATTTTTCTTCCTCCCATGATCTTCAGGAAATTCAGACTGCGGTTGAATATTTCAACCAAGAACATTCCAGATATCTAATAGGGGGTGAACGTGTTCAGGTAACAGAGATGAGTAAAACTAAACTGTACATTTTTCCTAACCCGATAACGGCCCACTTGTGGCAACGCACGACGTTTCAAGCATGAGATGGTAAAAGGATTCACAAAGCTAACAGGTTTTTGTAAAGGAAACGTCACTAGTGTTTAAATGTTTTCTGCCTTTTCTTTCCGTACAGATTCATCAATAATAAAAATATCTTTGTGACACAAAAATGGCACCTCATAAAACTCGGTACGGGAAAACCTGTCGAGAAATTAGGTTGAAAAACGCTGGAGTGTGTTGCTTTAAAAACTGTTTTTCAAATTTATTGTAGAATTTATTTCGATTTTTCTGTGCTTTCACAATGTGTGTGTGTGTGTGTGTGTGTGTTCATTTGTGGGGTTTTTTTTGTTTGTTTTTAACTCAATCTTAAAACTAAGATTTCTTTAAAACTATTAAATATCCTAAAAAGCTCTGGTATTTTTCCTTTCCTTGTTTTTCGTCAATTTTGCAGATAACATTAACAAGCGATCTCAACTGTCCTGGATGTGAAGTAGGGATTAAAGATCAGCATTAGTGTCTGATGCACTGCTAATCCGGATCGCTACGCGCTTTTAAAAAAATAATAGCAAGAGAACGACGGTAAAGGAGGACGACGACATGTCAGCTGAAACAATCTGCAGGATTTTCCAGGAGCTGCAATCTCAGAAAATCACCCAGAAATATATTTACGTACATGTTGATCCCATTTTTTTTTTTTTTATCATTTTCTAAAACCAGAATAAGGTTCCAGAGAAATTTAAAATATGATTTCTAGACTTTGTGTGGTGAAAAGCAAAAACGATTTAAAAACAAGTCAATATTTTATTGTTTTTAAAAAAAAAAATCATTTTATTTAAAAACACAAATTCATTTCCTATTTTAGTACGTGCCAAGAAATGACACGAAAAAAAGAAAAATCTGTTTCCATGACTTCCTATTTTCATTTTAAAATGAAAAATGAATGGACGCTCCACACAATAGACTGTTATTTTACTCCTGAGGAAAAGGTGAAAAGGTGAAGAGTGTTGCCTCCGCCGTGCGCGCCTTGTTTTCCTCTCTCGCCTCACCGCTCGCAGTGCTGCCAGCGCACAAGCTTCCTTCCTGAAGACTCTCTATAGATACCGTCTCATACGTGGGATTCTCTGTGCATAAATAACGTGGGGACTTTGAGCTGAGGCTGAATATCCACTTCTCTCTCTCTCTCTCTCTCTCTCTCTCTCTCTGCAGAAATCTGAGCCTCACACATGCAACACCTCTTCACTGTTCCCATCCTTTACCCCCCACCGCTTCTGTTTTCTTCTTTTGCTCTTTTTATTTCACCTTTTCTTCTCCTTTGAGATGACCAACACCCCATTTCCTCTGTTTAACCACTCTGTTTTCATTAAAACATAGAAATAACAACCCGCAGAAAGAAAGGATAGAAATTGTACTGTGTGATCGGTGTGGTAGCAAAAATACACCAGAATTTCATTGGATAGAGTTTACAGGATGCTTAGCTACACGACACGTATCAAAATAAACCAGGTAGATATGTACGGAAGACGTGGCGTCAGTGTTTTCCCTTCAGTTCAGGTAATATTAGTAATCTAGCGGGAGCTAACGAGTGGTCAGCACTGCATCGTGAACAGTAATCAACTATCTGGTCTTAAACAATCTGGATTCCTAAAGTATAATTAACATTAATCTGATGCTAGATTTTTTTTTTTGTCCTGTGTGCTGGATAGACAGCTTTTGGCCAAAGGTAATGGTAAAGATGATGCTACCACCACCATGCTTCGCAGTGAATAGGTTGAGCTTAGGTTTTTGGGTTTCTCCCAAATGTTTAGCTTTGTACCATCCAGGATTTGGTCCTGGATATAAGCTTTTACATTTCTGTCATGTTTTTCTTCTCACCAGAATTGTAGAGAGTCCAGGTGAGGTTTGTCCTGTAAACAGCTTCTCTGTTGAGCTGTGGATCTCTCCAGCTCCTTCACAGTTGCCCTTGGCCTCTTGGTTGCTTCTTTGACTAATCTCCTCTTTACCCAGTCACTGACTTTCGGCCGAGTCGAAATCGTGCCATATTCATAACATTTTTAAAGAAAGGATTTCGTGTTGCTCTGTGGGGTGTTCAAAACCTGATTGATACTTTTCCAGAACTTTGTCACGGATTTGTTTTGCTTGTAGCGTCTTAATGATGCTGTTTGGTTAGTATGTTCTCTACCAGACTGTTCTTCCAGGAACAGGTGTATTGATATTTATATTCATTTGATTGGTGTATTTAACATGATATTCAACTAATTATGTCACTTCTAGTGGTAACTGGTTGCACTGGAATTAATTTATGGGGTTCAGAGCAAAGGCGTGAATGCGTAAGTAATCACAATTTTTCCTTTCTTTTATGTATGTAATTTTGCAAAACTATATAGAATTTTCCTCCCATATTCAATACTATGGGCTATTTTGTGTAAATTCATGACCTATAATCCCAGTGAAGTCCATTTCAGTTCCAGGTTGTAATATTATACATTGTGGAGAAGTCCAGTGGGGGTTGAATGCTAATTCCACACACTGGAGACAGTAGCTCTTTAATGCGTGTATTCATGACGAGTTGAAACAATCCACACAAGTCCACACTCGGACTGTTGACATGCAGACACTCGATCAATCAAACTCCCTGTCCATGTCTTCTGCTGCACTGAACATCGTCATCAATAAATAATTCCCGTGCAGCGTGTGGACCTGAAGAGCACAAGCCCAAACACCCGATCATCTCATCTACAGGGAGACGACGAACCCTGCTTTAGCCCCAGGTTACAGTAGCAGAACCCTCTCCTCGCCTCTTCTTCTGTTTTCTGTCACACTTTGTGTTAAAATCTGAAACCAGTTGACCCTCGAGTCCTGTATTATTATGTATAATAATAATTATTATTATTATTAGATACCTTTAAATTCAGCATTAGGTATTTGCCCATTTCAACATTCAAAAGCTAAAGTATAAAAATACACTTTTAAGTAAGATTTAAAAGTGGCTAATGAAGAAGCTGACCTCACCTAGAGAAGACACGATCGCCTTTAGTTCTATAGTGACAACGAGGAACTCTCTAAAGAAGCTGATCAGAAGACCTGAGCAGCTGTAGGCGGGATAACGCAGTTTGAGAGAGACCAATGTTCAATGAGTTACAATAGTCATGATGAGATTAGCGAGATTAGCAACAAATCTCAGATGGAAAGCGCTACCCTTAACTACAGCACTGCTTCGCTTGTTGAAAAGTAATGATGAGTCTAAAACCACTCCAAGACTCCGTACATGATCTTGTACATTCGACGACAGAGGCAACCAGTCCGGGTAAAGAACTTTAAAATCAGAATTTCGCTTTTGCTTTTGTTTAATTGTAAAAAAAAAAATTGCAAACGTTTAAAAAATTTTAGCCAATGTTTAATATCTTTGAAGCAATTTAGATACTTTATGAAATGAACACTTCTTTTCTAAGCTCACTGGGAAATAAAACTGATATTTGTCAACATAGCCATGATAAGATATGCTATACTTCTGAAAAAAAATAAAGCTCAGAGGAAGCATAAACAAGGAAAATAGTAAGGGTCCTAGAATCGACCCTTGCAGGACACCACAGTGTAACTGAGCCACCGTAGAAGAAAGGTTTACAGAAAACGTCCTATCTTTTAGACAGGAGGCAAAGCACTGAAGGGCCAGACCCCGGATGGGACTATACACTCGAGACGCTTGAGAAGAATGTTACGGTTGATCATGTCAAACGCGGCGCTGAGATCTAATAAAACAAAGTCAACATGTGAGTCAGAATCCGTGGAGAGACAAATATCGTTGGAGACCTTCAGCAATGAAGATCCAGTGCTGTACAAGGTGCAGATACTGAAAAGTATCTAAGATGTTAAATGCATTTAGATAGGAGTAGAGCTGCGAATACTCCACTCTCTCCAGAATCTTGGAAAGAAAAGGCAATTTGGAGATTGACCTTGAATTATTGTGTTTTGCACAATAAAGATTTTTTTTTTTAAACAGGGAATTGCATTTTTAAATCTGCTTGGAACAACTCCATTCACTAAGGAACTGTTAATTATAGATGTCACACTGGAACTAATAGTCATAAAAAAGGCATGGAGAAAGAATATCGAGCTTGTAACTGGAACACTTCATCTCGGAGACTGCATCTGCCAGCTGTGCTGATGAAACTGGTTCAAAGCGAGTCAGAGAGCCAGAGAGCCAGACGGAGAAGGTAGTGTCGGTCGATCGAATGGTGAAGGTGCAATAGTACCTTTAATCTCCTCAATTTTGTGAGTGAAAAAGTTTAAGAATTCCTCACAGGTCTCTTGGGTAGCTTTCAAAAAAGCATGTCTCCTAGGGTTTAAAACAAAATCAGTCATGTTAAACAGTACTTTTGGTTTGCATTTTCCGAGACTACTTTAGAGAAAAACTTTAGCTTTTGCTTCTTTCACTGCTCTTTGATCATTTGTTCAGCACACCTTTAAGATGTCAAACGAGACCTGAAGCTTGTCTCCTTTCCACTTGCACTCTGCTTTTCTACTCACTTGTCTGAGTGTGTGTGTGTGTGTGTGTGTGTGTGTGACGTCATTTAGTCGAGGCTGTGAAACACACTTATACTCTCCTTGGTTTTAATCAGAGCAACATTATCACGAGTGGAAGTACAAGATTTATTGAAAGTTTCAACCAGTGAATCAGTGTCTACTCCAGCTGACATAGACATCATTTATAAAATGCGATAGAAATGAGATCTGAAAAAAAAGATTAGCGGTAGACGAATGAACAGACTGGGAGTAACAGAACGGCTGAGAAAGAGTAGGGAGAGGACGAAGACAGACAGACGCAAACACTATCGAGTAACAGTCAGAAATGCCATCATCTAAGACCTGTAAATTAGACACAGCGAGAGCATAAGATTAACACTAGACCTAATGTATGACCCATACTGTGAGTAGGACCAGTGGCATGTTGTACAAAATGTTTCATTTAAAGACTCAGTGAGGGAAAGAAATTCCTTTACCACGGACAGCAAACATGAATATTAAACTCCCCAAGAATCAAGAGTCTGTCACCATGAGACACCGGTCCAGAGAGAAAGTCCGAACATGGTTGGATGATGATGTCATATCGACGCTGTGATAAATTACACGGTATGTGTTAATCCAGAAAAGCACATTTTAGTTTTCCAACCATTCATCTGCCAGAAATATTAAATGTTAATCAAACAAACAAATAAATAAAAAATAAAACAAATTTAAGATTTCCAACCACCCAAAAGTGAAAGAAAGAAAGAAAGAAAGACAGAAAGAAAGAAAGAAAGAACTTTAACATTTCCAAACATTAATTTGCCAAAAATATTGAAATAGCTATTGATGTTAAATAGACAAACAAGCAAATAAATAAATAAATAAATACATTTTGAGTTCTACAACCATTTAATTGCCAAAGTATTAAATGTTAAACAAATGCTTAAATAAGTGAGTGAGTGAGTGAGTGAGTGAGTGAGAAAGTGGATGTATAAATAAATAAATAAATAAATACACAAATAAATAAAAGTAAAAAATTATCAAAACACCATAAACATGTTGTGTATTTGGAAAAACACTTAATTATTTAATATTATATATTATATAGAAAACTTGAACAGTTAAATAACATACGGATATTAAAAGCTGGACTGTAACTGAACTATTGCGAGAGGGGATTTTAGCTCTTCACTCTTTCTTTCTTTCTTTCTTTTTTAAATAAGACTCAAATGTGCAGTGCATGTTCTAAGCCTCTAAAACAAAGGGCTCTTTTTGGTCGTTTCCAAACTTCTCCATTCCACAAAAGTTCATTAAAGTTCATTAAAGCCATTAGTGCAAATCTGATTGTTGTAAATAATTATCAAATCATTTTCTCAGGAACGGGCACGGCACCCATCTACACAGTGGACCACCGGAGCGGCCAGTGGAGGGTGTGTGTGTGTGTGTGTGTGTGTGTGTGTGTGTGTGTGTGTGTGTGTGTGTGTTGCGACACTTCCTGAATATAAGATTTTTTTTTTTTTAAACTCACAATAATGAGCCATTTGCTATGTTCTGTAAGGAGTAAAACACTGTGTGTTGTGCTGTTTTAGGAAAATAATCAACAATACGGCGGTGTGATGTAGCAGAGTCGCTGTTACCACCTTGACGTTGATTATTTTCCTATAACAGCGTATAAAGCACTGGTGTTTTATTGCTCTTACATCGCAGGAATTTACCAAAGGATTACTTTTGTTTAATTTATTTAAAATCCATTTATAGTTACTTTTGAATGTTGTGAGTTGAATAGACATAACTGATTCGTGTATATCTGAGGTAAAGGGAACGTGTGTGTGTGTGTGTGTGTGTGTGTGTGTGTGTGTGTGTGTGCGTGTGTGTGTGTCTGTGCGTGTGTGTGTGTGTGTGTGTGTGTGTGTGTGTGTGCGCGTGTCTGATTTTTGGCTAAACTCTTTGTTAAAGTGCTTCCAGTGGATGGCAACCTCTCAGTTATTCCAACAGTACTTTAGAAGATTGTTTCTTCCTTCTTCCTTCTGCTAATTTTTTTTTTCTTTTACAATGTATGAGCTGTTCGCTGAATTGCAAACATGCATCATTAGTGTGCATATCTAAACGCGCTAGTCAACTGCGTAGATTACAAATCATTAGCATCACAGGCTCGCTCCGAGTACGGCTGATGAGGTGGAGATTGCGTTTGCGTAACAGGTGGTTAAGGCTGTAGAGTGGAATTATTCCTGTAAGGAGACACGTGCGTTGGCTAACAACGAGTGTGCTTTTCTGTCTCGCAGGATTATTCTGTCTCTTACTCACAGGCACGCTAACTATGATGGGCAGTAAATATCCGCTACGCGTAGGGAACACTTCTTTACAAATTACAAACAGAGAGCTTCTGTGCATCAAGTTTCCAGTGTTGTTTTACGCCAAGACAGTACGTGCACTGGCGCACATGGACACAAACACCCACTTACTCAATACTCACCAGTGTATCACTACTTTCTACTTCTCTGCTAATCAGTCCTGGTTTTGTGTGTGTGTGTGTGTGTGTGTGTGTGTGTGTGTGTGTGCGCCCATGGGCAGGGCTAGGAAACACTCCTTCAGCAATCTGGAAGATTAAAACCTCTTAACAGAGCAGGCAGAAATAAAATAAAGACAATTTGAATTGTGTCTGAGTGGAAAACAATCCGAGTTTTAATAAATGACTCCTGTTTGGCCCGGGTCTGTCTACACCTGAAAATAATCCATCACTCCTACTGAGGTCCGGCGTGTCAGTGACGGATGAACAACATCATGCAGTTCATACAACCAGAGGCTCCAACTGGACTCACGATTCTCAGTGCAGGTCATATTTTATTAAAAAAAAAAAAAAAAAAAAAATACACTTTTACAAAAACTGAACTTTTACACCAAACTGAACAAAAGCATTGTTCAGTTTGGTGTCCCTTTAGGTTAACAAACAAAGAAACAAATAAGTAACTAGAAAACTAACACAACAATTTATTTATTTATTTGTTAACCTAATGAGAGTGTAAGACTGAACAAACAACTAACTAAATAAAGTAGAAACACTGAAACTCTATATTTATTTATTTACTTACTTACTTACTTATTAATTTGTTAACCTAATGGGGGAGTAAACTGAACAAACGAACAAACGAATGAAATGTATGCACATATTTATTTATGAATTTCAAAACAATCTCTTGAAATAACATCTATATTAGATATAGGCTTCTTGTGATATGTGTTTAACAAAATGGAGCGTTTTCTCCCTGTCACATGACCTCGGGCGGGGCTGTCAGGGAACCGCTGCACTGCGGAAACCTATTATTCTACCTCATTAAACACACCTGATTTAATTCATTAGCTAATTATCCGTGATTTCACGGGCTGAATGTGTTGCATTAAAAAAGGGAAAACACAAATCTCAGTACAGCTGTGACTCGGCAGGACCCGAGTGTGACACTCCCGCTTCAGTGCCAGCTCTAATTTACACTCACGTCTGCGCACACGGGAAGCAGCATCGATGATTCCAGATTATATTTCACTGAAATGAAGACAAAATATATCCGTCTCTCCAGAATGGGTGGAAATCTTCTATTTCAATTGGGTGGAAAATTTGCTTTGAAACAAATGAACAGATCAGAATGTGGACAAGAGGTAAGGAGTAAAGTCACGTCGTGCTCATAGAGGAAAACCATCAACAACCTGGTGAACTTGTTGTTGCTGTCGCCACCGCAAAGTTACCACGACTCGCACGTTTTTTTTTGTTTTTTTTTTTAAGTGGGAGGAAATTGGAGAACGCACACAGGGAGAACATGTGAAACAGACAGTAACCTGACCTCAGGATCAAACCGGGGACCAAACAAACAAACAAACAAACAAACAAATGGCTCAATGTTCAAAATGTTCCTGTATGAAATTTACTGTCTCTCTCTCTCTCTCTCTCTCTCTCTCTCTCTCTCTCTCTCTCTCTCTCTCTCTATCTCTCTCTCTCTCTCTCTCT
>CM075001.1:1184834-1220448 GCA_037576825.1 Pangasius krempfi
TGTTCAGAGGAGGGAGAGGGAGTATATCGGTAGGAGAATGTTGGACATGGAGCTGCAGGCAGGAGGCGAAGAGGAAGGCCAAAGAGGAGGTGTATGGAGGTAATAAATGAGGATATGAAGCTAGTGGGTGAAAGTGTTGAGGATGCAGAAGATAGGGAGAGGTGGAGAGTGATGATTCGCTGAGGAGACCCCTGAAGGGAAAAGCCAAAAGAAGAAGAAGAAGATTAAGTATGGAAAGTAGAGCTAAAAATAATAATCAAAATTCCCTAAAATTTATATTATATTATAATGATATTATTCAGAAGGAAGTATCTGTGGTAGCTGTGGCGGTTGGATGCACAAAGCGTTCAGGAACATGTAAAATAACCAGAACTACTGTTTTTACTGTATTGCTCCAGTGCTGGAAAGTTCAAACTCAAACTCCATGGGCCGTATTCAGAGTTTTACAATTTAATAGCAAAACTGCACACATCGTTATTCAGGCAATTTGGTAAATATGTAAATACAGACGTAAGCGCTATTCAGAGGTTGCGTAAGCATTACGAGTGTTTACTCTTGTGTGGTGGAGTTCATGTTAAATAGTCGCATATCGACAGAATTCAGCAACTGAAGTAAAGACGTTGGTTGTTTTTCTCCTTTCAGGGAAACGTGGAAATTCTCGTCAGTCGCAGTCACACGTACGCTACAGACACTTTGAACAGAGATTAGATTGAAAGATGCTGAAGTTTTCCTTTCACTTTTTTTTTTCTGTACAAATGTAAATTGTGTGAATAATGAAATAGAGTTCATAATTACCTTCAGGATTATTAGCATAATGTATTTATTGGGACACACACACAGAAAAAAGTAATGACGCATATGCAAATCATACAGAAGGAGCTCTTACACGGCGCAGTGCAATTACGCAAATGTCCATATGGAGCCGAGCGATGTTTCTCTCCTCCTCAGAGCATTAGCATTAACAGGAAGACAGGAAGTGTGTGATATTCTCAGTCATTTGCGCGTCTGTAAACAAAATGAAAGTGGGATTATTTTCCTCGTTTCTGTGTTTTAAAAAAGGTATCTGCAGGAGAGTAGAGACAGATAGAGCATTAAAAAAGTGGAGAAGCGCTCAAACATGGATAAAATAAAATGAATCAAATTAAACCTGACTAACTGGGACAAACTATTTTACGTCGTGTATCAGGTGTAAAGATTTTTACACACACTTGTACATGTCTCTTACTTTAGTGCTGTGTTGTGTTTTGAGTGTTGAGGTGTAATGTTTTGGCCTCTGGCCAAGGGTCAGGCCGAGGATCAGAAGCCAGCCAGGAGTGTGTGTGTGTGTGAACGTGTACGTGAGAAACAGGGCGGTCTTACACTCTGTGTGATGCGGATGTCCCCCTGCTGGGAGAGATCTGTGAAAAGAGTGACCCCATGGACCGCAGCGTTCCCTGTCCTGCCCCGTGCCGCCCCCCCTGTGCTGCCCTCCACCACCCCGCCGCCCCCCGAGACCCAGCTGTGAGTTCTGAGGAATGACTCGCTGAGATCACCACAAATCGCTGAGCACAGAGCCACAGGACGCTGTATGAAATCATTCATCTGCTCATCGGCTGCTCTGAGATCAGTCTTTGTTTAGTGTTTCTTTCCTCGTGTAAAGAAATAAATTCCAAAATACAAGCGTTACTGGTTGGTCATGCTAGTTAGGGATTAGTAAAGATGAAAAATAATAGGTAATAAAGTGACAAAACTATTATTAATGTCAATAATGTGAATGTTTTTATTTCCTTAATTAGATTAAGAACGGTATGTTATTAAACCTTAGCGCTGTTGAATTCTCAAATCCGATTGGTCAGAATGTGTTGATTAATTTCCTCTAACAGGTTTATATTAAAGCGCTCGTTCTAATACGTCGTTGCTATAGTAACAGCTCATTCAGAGGCGGATGCTCCACATAAAGGGAGTAAAAATAAAGTGTGTAATCGTCGATATGGTGAAGTTTTCTAAAAGTGAGGAGACGTTTATTGAATGTTTCTGGAAGGAGGCTCCAGTGTCAGCGCTTTGTAACAGTCAGAGGTAAAGCTGTAACTGTGACGAACCCGAGGGAGGTGGATGCAAGTGCAGATAAGCTTTATTAAATCAACAACTCCCAAAGAAACAGAGGCAAGGAAAGAGCCAAACACTAGAAAAACCATAACAAAGGACTAGACCGAGGCAAGGAATGCAACATAACCACAAACTAGACACAATACACATAACACAAATACATAACAAGCTCAGCCCTAAAGAGGGAATAACATTAAAACCACCTGCCTAATATTGTGTAGGACTCCCTTGTGCTGCCAAACCAGCTCTGACCCTTCGAGGCTTGGACTCCACATGATCTCTGAAGGTGTGCTGTGGTATCCGACGCCAAGACGTTAGCAGCAGATCCTTTAAATCCTGTAAGTTGTAAGGTGGGGCCTCCATGGATCGGACTTGTTTTCTCCAGCACATCCCACAGATGCTCGATCAGATTGAGATCTGGGGAACTTGGAGGCCAAGTAAACACCATGTACCCATTGTCATGTTTCTCAACCCATTTCTGAGCAATTTTTGTAGTGTGACAGGACGCATTATCCTACTGAAAGAGGCCACTGCCATTAGGGAATACCGTTGCCATGAAGGGGTGGACTTGGTCTGCAACAATGTTTAGGTAGGTGGTACGTGTCAAAGGAACATCCACATGAATGCCAGGACCTGAGGTTTCCCAGCAGAGCATTGCCCAGAGCATCACACCCCCTCCGCTGCATCCTGGTGCCATCTCTTCCCCAGGTAAACATGATTCATCAGACCAGACCACCTTCCTCCATTGCTCCATGGTCCAGTTCTGATGCTCACGTACCCATTGTAGGTGCTGGCTGGTCTGCTGAAGATCTGACTGGTCTGCAGCTACGCGGCCCCATACGCAACAAGCTGTGATGCACTGTGTGTTCTGACACCTTTCTATCATAGCCAGCATTGACCTTTTCAGCAATTTGTGCTACAGTAGCTCTTCTGTGGGATCAGACCAGACGGGCTAGCCTTCACTCCCTATGTGCATCAGTGAGCCTTGGGTGCTCATGACCCTGTCGCCGGTTCACCGGTTGTCCTTCATTGGACCACTTTTGGTCGGCACTAATCACTGCATACTGAGAACACGCCACGTGACCTGTCGTATTGGAGATGCTCTGATGTCGTCTAGCCATCACAATTTGGCCCTAGTAAAAGTCTCTCAGATCCTTACTCTTTCCCATTTTTTCCAACACATCAACTTTGAGAACTGATTGTTTACTTGCTGCCTAATATGTCCAACCCCTTGACAGGTGCCATTGTAATGAGTTATTAATGTTATTCACTTCACCTGTCAGTAGTTTTAATGTCATGGCTGATTGCTTTATATAGGGTAACTAGGATTTAGATTAGAGACAACAGAAGAAGACATTCAAAAATGTGAGTGAGGATGACCTCTGGTGGTCTGGGGGATTTGTCCATGATGGATGTGACATAAACTTTAAGTTTTCCAACATCTACCGGACTGAGGAGTTTACACTTTGGAGTTATCTTATTGTTGATTATTTTTCTGTAATAGCATGATGAGGAAAGTTTTATTCCTTACATATTTAGCACAGGTGTTAACATGATGACGTCCTGCAGGTTCAATGTTCACATTGAAAAGCATGTTGATCGATTGAAGAAGCAAACCTTAGAAACTATACCTATTTATTTACTATATTTGTTTTATGATACTTTCATTTGAAAAGAAATTAAATTTTACACTAATCCAATGTACAAAATGTAAGCACTTCCCTATCAGAGAACGTTCCTTTAGCAAGTCACCAACATTTTCTCGCTGAAATATTTTTAGATGTAGGAACAGTAACACTTTTTCACCATTGTGAATCAAGCCATAATTACAGCAGACTTTTTTTTTTTATGTTACAGCTTTAACCTTCTTAGAATTTGTTGAACATGTATTAAATGTTCTAATAATGTTCTCTGACAGCTGAGGAACCTCATTAGTAAAAGGTGAAAATACGTCCTTTATATAATGACAGGAAGAAAATGTGATCATCTAATATACATAGATTCACAAATCAAAATCCGACAGAAATCCCCTTTCAAAAATAAGTCATGATTTGAGGTGGAAGGTGGTGGAAGTGAGCGTCCAGTGTGGGCTCAGCTCAGTACGATGATGGCTCTTATCAGTGCAGCTCCAGCTCCTGGGGATTCATTTGCGTTGTAATGGCTCTAATCTTAAGCTCCTGAACAGCTTTTTACTGCAGTGCGGAAGACATGACGGCATTTAGACCTATACGGAGGTGATGGTGGGGGTCACGTCAGGATTAACGCAACCTGTGAGCATTAAGACTCACAATGTTTTAGCTCTCTAGAACAATAACCTATTAGAAGGAGTTCATTAATATAAAAATATACGCGTCCCTGTGAATGAGCTGTTACTATAGAAACGATAACGTATTAGAACGAGTGAATTCATATAAACCTGTGATTTTCAGTTGCACTACTGTCAGAGCTGCTGTTATAGAAAATTAATCAACACCTTCTCATTCACCAATCACAATCCGGGATTCATCAGCATTAAGATTTTTATGTTCAATTACAATATCTTATATAACATTTGAATCCCGACGATGCTACACGCATCTGTAGCTGGTAGTCCAATTGAGCAAAATTGCCCATGATGTCTGGGTGGGAGGGGCATACCCTGTCAATCACAGAGACACTAGCCAATCATGGGCATCTGTGAGCTCATGTATGCAGAAGAGGGCAGATAGCGCTTTCCCCTGAGTGTGTTGTGCTCTAGTTCGAAAAGACGTGCTCTGTAGCGTCACGTGTCCCAGAGGGAGCACGTGTTAGACTTCACCCCCTCGTTGGAAGCTGTAATAATAATAATAATAATAATAATAATAATAATAATAATAATAATAATGCTTAGTAGCTACACATAAATGCAAATCCACATTCCATAACCTTTGTTTAATTATTTGTTATTATAGAATTTTTGGTTTTTACGTCAGTCACAGCAGTAATTAGGTCAATAGGATGTTCAATAAAAACCACAACTCTTTAAAATTAAACACATGCTTGGATTCTCCTTCTGCAGGCGATGTCGGGATTAACTCTTCTCAACCTCCTGGTTAGTTTCAGAGCGTAGGTTGTCATGGTAATTAATCCTGACTTCATCTAATCCTTGTATCTGGAATGGAAAAGTCCACATTTTCATGAAGGTTATCAGGCTAACTCGCAAATCCCGCTCTCTGGATCGGAGCCCAGGCTTAATTAAAAACACACACCTGAAAGTCAGACAGGCATGATGTGCAAAACAGTTCACTCTACCGAAAAATCTAAAACAACAATGGACTCAGATCTGCACAGGGACGTACCAAAGGTCTTCAAATATGCTTGGATTCTGGCAAGCCTTGGTTAGGAGCGCTGAAAACGAGTATAATCCATCAAAGGAAATACCAGGGATGCTTTTCCAGCGCAGACTCGGGAGTGTCAGGGCGCTCATAAACGGCAGAATGAGGAGAAATAAGAGCGGAAGTCGAACCTCCTTCTCATCATGTCACACATACGGTGTGTATAAAGCGCCACTCATAAACCTCCCTGCTATAATTCACAATGTGTCACGAGACCTTCAGCACATCATGAGGAATGCAGGAAGCAGCGTTTAGGATGTGCTTAAACTGCTGTTTTTTTTTCATGTATCCACATGTTCCATATCACGTTTTATCCTTAAACACCACAAAGACAGATTATTGCTACGGTAACGATTAAAACCACACGTACAAATCACACTTACTGTTTAACTGGATAAATGCAGGTCCATTAACAGTATGGATTTCCATCACGAGTTTATTAAATAAAACACTCTCTGATGTGCTGTTGTAGTAAAATAATCAACAACGGCACAGTCTCATGAAGCAGAGTCACTGTTACCACCGAGAAGTTGATTATTTCCCTAGAACAGCATGTCCTGAAGTGTTTTATTCCTTTAACGCCACAGCGATTTGTCAACAATTGCATTTTTCCAATTATTAAAGAACAACACGTCGTACTTTGTATCCATTTATAGTTACAGATCAGTGTCGGGGAATGTTTGTGAAAAAGGTTAGTTCCTGTTCTCACTTATAACAGCTATAAACAGTCGTTCCCTCACCAGCCTTTCTTTTTTCTCTTTCTGGAAATTAATAAGACAAAAAAAAAAATGCAGCTTTTCATGTTACTGAGAATGCAAAAAAAAACGTAAACTGCTCTGTCCTGAAGATGTCAGAAAAAAAAAAATTAAAGTTACAGCTTTGCAAATAAAAACCTGCATCAGCATGTCAGTGGTATTCTGTGGTCCGGGACACAGTTGTAGCTGCACAGAGCGTAGAGGAGGGGGTTCAGCTCTGTTACAAAGTCCGTAATCCATAGACACAAGTAGTAGATAATGCCCAGGTTGTTTAATTTGGCAACCATTCTTCTGGGAATGATTGTTTTATAAATGCCTAGCTATAGTCTGTGGACATTATCCTTACATACTGTATGTCCCTTGCTGTTCAAGATGGAGCAGCGTAGTGTGGAGGGCAGTGACCTCTTCAGTAGACCTGCTGGCTCTGTAGGGATCCTCATATCTGGGCTAGTGTGGGTGGTAGGATAGAGTCAATGTAGACAAATAAGTCCCAGTTGAAACAGTCCTGAAGTTGTTCAGAAGCCCCCTCGGGGCATTGGTTTGACCCTGGATGCTGGGTCAAAGAGAGCAGAGAAAGGTGATCAGATGACCCAGGTGGAGGAGGGGTGAAGCATTGTATTCATTCTTAACATTACTGTTGACATGGTCGAGAGTGCTTTTCCCTCTTAGAGAGAATTGTACTCGTGAGGTTGGCTTGATTAAGGTCTCCTGTGACTTTGTAAACACCATCGAGACGAGCTTTGCTGTTAGTATGCGGTGGTACGTAAACAGCGGTAACAATAACGGCAGTAAATTCTCTTGGCATGTGAAAATGTCGGTATCTTATTTTAAGATAAGGTCTGGGGAGGGGCGCTTGTCGATTATGTGTGAATTTGTACACCAGTTGTTATTATGAGTGTATCTGTAGAGCCCTCCTCCTAAACAATCCACGTAGACCCCGGCAGTCTGATGAGTTCTGTCGGGATGCTGTAGTTGTAACGAAAGCTGCTACTCACCGTATATCGATCCGATGTGCAGGAAGTCATGTCAGCTGTGTGTGAGATTCACCGATGTGAAGAAAATGGCCTCAGACTGAGGAGCTCGAAACTGCTGATTCTGCACACGCCGCCATCTTGCCTAAACTTGCCCAAATGCTCACTATAGCAAATAGAGTTTATTTATCATTTGACAGGACATTGAAATGCTTGTAGCCGGGTTAGGAGCATGATTGTCTGAGTGGCAGGGGGGGGAGTAGGGGAAAAAAAACAACAGAAAAGTGTATCAAATTACACTTTTACAGCTCAGAAAAATTACAGCTCAGTAACAGAGGAGGATGAGATACAGATGCCTCGTCTCTGTCCATAAACCTGTCAGATAGGAGACACCAATGGCAGAGGATGAGACGCACACTAGCGTCCCTGACATCCCGCACCGGTTCAGATGGATATCCAGCTGACATCCAAGGACAGAGGCACTCAGTGCTTCATTCCCAACCTGAAATACTTCAAATCGAGTTTAATTAAAACACCAGGGGACTGTAACGTGAACTGACTTGCGCAAAACAAATATATGACCTTAGATCTATTTCAAATATAAAACATTTTTAAATATCTACAATATATAGATATGTAGAAATGTTTTACAATATAGAACTCGTCATCACTTCTCATGGAAACAGGAGAATGTGTCGACTATAGAGACCCAGTTTCATGTATTTCACATATTTTATATTTTATATGAGTTAACATATTATAATATGATGTGTAATATGGCAGAAAAAAAAACACAGCAACACAGCAAACTGGAAATATTTTTATTAAGTGAAGGATATATTGTCATTTTTTTTCCCCATTTATAGTTACATTAATGTTGTGGAATGTCCACAAAATAAGTGAGTTCCTGCTATTTCCTAAGTTAATTAATGGTAGTTCCCTCAGCCACCCCTCTTTTTTCTCTCTCTTGAAGTTAATAAGAAAAAAAAAAGCAGCTTGTCATGTTACAGAGAAACTCCAAAGAATAAACTCCTCTGTCCTGAAGATGAACGCGTGAAGATACAGCTTTACCACTGACTGTTACAAAGCACTGACACTGGAGACTCCTTCCATAAACATTAAATAAATGTCTCCTCACTTCAGAAAACTTCACCACATCTGGGATTACATGTTATTTTTTTTTTGTTTATGTCCCTGTGAATGAGCTGTTACTATAGAAACGATAACGTATTAGAACGAAAGCATTAATATAAGCCTGTGATTTGCAGCTGCACTTCTGCCAGAGCTGCTGTCATAGAAAATTAATCAGCATCTTCTGACCAATCGGAATGCAGAAGTCAGCAGCACTGTGGGATAAAATGAATATAAAAAATGCTCTTCAGTGAATATTTTACACAAATTATCCTCCGCAATAAAAGAGAAGGTGACATTTGTAAGGGGAATAGCAGAGATGATAATAATAATAAAACCACAGTAAGTGTGGATCATCATGGCCAAGCCAGACTGTCTAAGAGATGAAGAATGAAAGTAAAGACTGTAAGTTTTCCCGTCTTACTGAGCAGGGCTTCAGAGAAGCTTGTTAAAGGAACGTGGCTCTGAGTTCCATCTGATTTTCATCTCATTTGCAAATGGATGCTTGCAGTTGCCAGTTAGCTGCAGGGCTAATTTAGTGCGTGTTGCAGCATGCGGTTAAGTGCCTTTCTGAAGTGTATAGTGGCTGTTTTCAGCCTCTCTTACTTATTCGTTCTCGTCAGATCTAACCTGATGTTTAAAACTGAGAAGAAAAATTCCAACACAATCACTCAAGTGGTCAATAACGTAACAAAAAAAAACAAAAACAATAGCTCCTGAGCAATGTTCACAAAACTCCGGCTGCATATGTCCGCATTTCTCCACAGCATTAACACTTAACCAATATCACTTCTCCTTCAGTACAAAAACAGTTTATCCTACGAGAGTTCTTCAGTTCTCCCTCTGAGGGATCCCTTAACACACCTTCATGTTAAACAGGAGGGAAACAATGACCAATAACTATCATTTGGAGTTTGTACCACACTCACACAGTTAATACATACACTCTTAAAGAAAAGAGGTTCCTTAAGGGTTCTGTACGGGTTCACTGGATAATTAATGGTGCTTAGCTTCCAACAAATCATTCTGCTTGGAATACTTTCTGATAAGAAAAACATTTTGTTAAAGACATTTGAAATTTTGTAAGAGTTTTTCAAAAGGTTTTTGAGATAGTTATATGACCTAGGTGAAACCATTTCTACTAGAAGAACCCTTTGAAGGATGTAAAGGTTCACTGCACCCCAAAACAGTTTTCAAAATCCTACAGGATTATTATTGGCTAAGCGTGATCTCTGGAACCTTTTGAAGGCTCTTCAAAAGATTTTGGTTAATTAAGTGTTCTTAGCTTCCAAAAATGGTACTGCTTAGAACCCTTTCTGATATGAAAAGTCTTCGCTGTAGATTTGTTTTCCTCAAAATATTTCCTATCAGAAAGGATTCCAAGTAGAACCATCAAATTATAAACGCTGTTTTCTGAGAGTGTACATATGAATTGACTGGGTTAACGAACACTTATCTCCAAATTATTGGTAATTACTTTGTTCTGGGTTATAACTTAAAAAAAAAAAAAAAACTACTTATAATCCGTCACATGTTTACCATTTAGCTAAACCACCTTGGTACTTGGAACCTTTTCTGATTGAGAAACACTTAGTTGCAGATTTCCCCACAGAAACATCCCCCAAAGAGACAAACAAAGAATTCTTAAAATTGCTCCTAGTATTTTATGCAACTGCTAAATGTACAAAATGTATTGAAGTCCAGCTTTCAGTGGTTTAGTCAGGACTGATTTTGTTCACAGTCGTTTACAAATTCACTGTTCACCTAGTGTTCTGTCATCTTTCTTTTGATGCTCTGCAGTGCCATTTTCTCAGATCTGTCCTGTCCAGAGTTGTTAACCCCTCATCTACAGCCCCCAGGGGTATCATAAAGACGCGTCCCTTTAGGTTTTTCAGCTTTGTGCACTGAACCCAGGGGCAGCAGCTGCACTGCGTCATCGTAAACAGAACGAACAGACCACCATGTTACTTAACATGTTATTACAAGGCAGGATAAATTCAGTAATACTGAAGAGTCACAAAGACAACGATTTGTGTTCATAACATATAACAATTTTTTTTAAAGAACTGAAAGTATTTAAAAATAAGAAAGTAATTCACAGACCACCTCAGCTCAGATTTATTTCACGCACAAACCAATTAAAAAATTATGCACATTCGTTAGATGTGTTTATAGGATTTCATGCAAATACGAAGCATACAGCAACTTTACAAAATCTGACTGAGCTGCATTTGTGAGATTGATTGTTGGGAACACTATCACTGAACACCACTGTCCCCAACGACCAATCACTGAACACCACTGTCCCCAATGACCAATCACTGAACACCACTGTCCCCAACGACCAATCACTGAACACCACTGTCCCCAACGACCAATCACTGAACACCACTGTCCCCAAAGACCAATCGCCGATCACTTTTGATAGAATTCTGGGAGGATGTAAGTACAGAGTATGTAAATTCTGTTCTGAGTGTCTTCAGAAGAGCTTCCTTCTTCATGTAACAAGTTTTGCCATGCAAATGATGAATATGGAATGAATATGCAAATTACACCTTTCGTGACGCCATCTGGCTACTTCTAGCGAGTTTTTCAGCATGCATTTAGCTACTTTTCCTTAAACACTTGGCAACACTGTAGCAGTGGTTCTCCAGAGCTCCAGTCCCTCTGGTGGTGTTGCTACGAACTGCATGATTGGTGCGGCGCGTCACTAATTCGGGAGGAGAACCTGTTCACAGGGTTACGCACAGCCAGTGTGGAGCGCGCGCTGAACGCGAGCCACTAACACCAGTGACAAACCTGACGGTGCGTCCGGCGCAGAACAGCACTCTACCTGACATGACTCAGCAGGTGAATGTGGACCCGAGAGAAGATTCCGAGATGTATTTCAGACTGGTGAATCGCTGAAAGTGAGGCTTGAGTGAAAGGGAGAGAAATGGATGGATGGAAGGATGGATGGATGCGCGTTTCTCGCTCAGCTATGGAAGAGGAAAGTGTGCTGCGCTTTAAAATGAGCCTCGCTGCCAGCGGAACACACGTGTAAACTTTTCTTTATGGAGGTTCAAAATGACATTGTCTAATCTGAACCAGAGTCATGACGCGCTCAACCTGTCTCTTTCCGAGCTTTCCAACAGCAGCGGAAACGCGACATGCGCCGGCACCGTGCTGGACGCGCAGGTCGTGGCGGTGGGAATCTTCCTGGCTGTCTTCATCCTGGCCGCGATCGTCGGGAACATTTTGGTCATCCTGTCTGTTTTGTGCAACAAACACTTGCAGACGGTGACCAACTTCTTCATAGTCAATTTAGCCATCGCGGATTTGCTCCTGAGCGTCGTGGTGTTGCCCTTCTCCGCGTCTCTGGAGGTGTTTGGATGTTGGGTGTTTGGACGCGTGTTTTGCAACATCTGGGCTGCTGTGGACGTGCTGTGCTGCACCGCGTCCATCCTCAGCCTGTGCATCATCTCCGTAGACAGATACATAGGAGTCAAGTATTGCCTCAAATACCCCACGATCATGACCGAACGCAAAGCCGGGGTCATCCTGGTGCTTGTCTGGGTCTCCTCGGTGGTCATCTCGGTGGGGCCGCTTTTAGGCTGGAAGGAACCTCCGCCGTCGGATGAGAGCATCTGCAGCATCACCGAGGAACCCGGTTACGCGCTGTTCTCCTCGCTGTTCTCCTTCTACCTCCCGCTCATGGTCATCCTTGTCATGTACTTTCGGGTGTACGTCGTGGCCCGGAGGACCACCAAGAGCCTGGAAGCAGGAGTGAAGCGAGAAAGGAACAAATCCATGGAGGTGGTGCTGCGCATCCACTGCCGGAGCTCACCGGAGGACGCCGGCGCGGGGTCGAAAAGCAAGAACCATCCGCTGCGCAGCTCGCTCTCCGTGCGCCTCATGAAGTTCTCCAGGGAGAAAAAAGCAGCCAAAACTCTGGCCATCGTGGTCGGGATGTTCATAGTGTGCTGGCTGCCGTTTTTCTTCGTCTTGCCTCTAGGTAGGTGATGTTTCTGTGTCGATTTACGGTGTGGTTTTGTGCGTAAAAGCACTGCAGCAGCGGCGTTGAATTCATCCCGGAACTACAGAATTAGCTCTCAAAATGAGCTGTTATTTTAAATTTCATTTCTAAAATAAATTTGTTGCATTTTGATTCACGATTGTAACTTTTAACGGGGGGGAGGGGGGTATTTATTTTCACTTGTTATGAATGTGTTGGATCTTTTATTTTCATAATTTCTTTTTTTGCTCTTTTGAGAACAGATAATTAAGTGCACAGTTTCCTATATTCTTATATTCTTATATTTTTACACTTCAACACTGGCATTTTTTTTATTTTTATTTTATTTTTATCTGTATATTGTGCTCTTTAGAGCAGATGTAATATGACTTGCACAGTCCTGCTTCAGAAAAGATTTTTTTTTTCTTCTGTGAAAATTGAACACTGATATTAATTGTATTATTATTTTTTTATTATGTGTTTTTGCTCTTTTAAGCAAGCACAGATAATCAACCGCACAGTCATGCAACAGATGAGCTGGTTTTGTTTGTTTTTGTTTTTTTTTTTTACTCAAATGCACACATGCATTTTCCCTGCATGCTGGTTATTAAATGCCACTGAACGCATCTTTTTGCAAACTCACACAGAGCAAAATCACCAGTGTTGAATAAACAGATAAACATCTAAAGAGCATAATCCACTCGTTACCCTTCATTTGAGCCTCACATGAGCTAATTAAACACTGCGGATTTGCTACGAGCATCAAACCGAGGCGAGTCGAGCTGTGTGTAATCCTCCTGCACCCCAACACTTAAAGAAAAGCACTTTTGTAGAAGCATTACGCACTCGCATATCTACAGGCTTATTAAATACCTATGAATACTTCAGGCACGCGCATACCTATAGGTGTAGGGATACTGAATTGGTGCATAAACTTTGCACAAGTGCGTTCCGATATAAGCACCTATACATAGTGTCCGCATGAGCATGCCTACTGAAAAAACCCCAAAACAAAGTAAGGTCTTTCTTCGTGTGTTCCAGGTTTAATTCGTGAAGGCTCGACGTTCATGAACATCACTTAAGGAATATAATTAGAACTGCTAATTATACAACACAGAGCTTCCACACTGGCTGGTCCTCAGGGAACAAAATGTTCCGGTTTTCCTGACAAGTCTAAGTAAATAAGAGAGAAATGGGTTGGGTTTCATAGCTAGGACAGAACAGTCACGTGAACTTCACGTGTGAATAATCACATAATTCCTCTCTTCTCGTGTTATTTTTCACGCATGGACTTTTCATGTGTTCATATTTCTCACGTGATATTTTTGAATTTATTTGCCTCTTTGACTGTATTCGAATTGTGCCTACACAGTTGAGGACCTTTAAGCGTGCTAAGTGCGGTTGTCCTACTCAGGGAACCCTTAATGGTTCCATGTAGAACCTTGCAACAGTGTTTCCCTGTTATAACAGATTCCCCGTTGGATGGCTAAGGTGGATAGTTCTTCACTTGTTGCGGGAGCTAAGAACCCTTAATGATCTATGACAATTTAGCTAAATTTTAAAGACAGGTTCTAGGTATTAAGCTTCTTGGTATTAAAAGGATAAATAATTTGGAGTTTGTACTGCACACATACCCAGGGGGTTCTAATCTTCCAAAAGGTGTTCTCCTCAGAAGCAAAGAACCCTTACCTATCCTAAGAACCCTTGAGGAACATGTTTATGTACCTGTTAAATCTATAAACACATGAGAGGAAGGAACCCTTACATTTTATATAGAACCCTACAACAGAGACTTTCCCTTTTAGAAAGCATTGCATCCAAATCCAAAGAACCCTTGAGTTCCTCTGGCAGGTCTTGCATTAAGCTGTAGACCTGGATCGAGGTGGATAAAGGGTTCTCCTGTGGTTCATAGCTTTCTGTTTTGTATTCCCATGTGTTTTGATAATTGTGATTGACAGCTTTATCGCGCATACCAAAATAAATACGTCTAGTCAAGTAGAAACAGTTGAAAGTAACCTGAAGGACCGATCCGTAAAATTCTCTGATTTTTGAAGGGCATGATGAAGGCTCTTATGGGCCAAAGCTTTCTCGATGTTGCATAACGAACAGCGTCATGATCAGTTCTAATTACAGCAAGGTACGCCTGGCCATGATTTATCTATCCCTCTATCCCTTTTCTCTCCCCTGAGTTATTTCTACATGGAGTTACCATTAATTAATCAGGGTTAAAGGATTTTATGCATTGAAAGTGGAAATAATCTAAAGGAGCAAAAGCCAAGCTGCCATTCACACGGCACATCCAGTTAGCCACGAGTTCCATAATTAAACTCTGCTCAGAATACAAAAAAAGAGGCTAACATGTAGATTAAAATTAAATCTGGTAAGAATATCTCTCAACATTATAAAAAAAAAAAGGTTTGATTAACAGTAAGTGGCTAATGTTGTCAATTTTCAGTGTAGCAAAGCTCTAATAAGATTAGTGAAGTTCAGTGAGTTATTCCGTATCCGTATCAATTTTAACAGAATTACGTTTGGCTTCTTTGGCCAGTGGTGCATTTCCCACATTTGCGCACACATGCATGAGCCATAATTATGCCCATGCCACCTAGTATTTTACCTCATTCCTTTGCAGGTCTAATCTCAGCATCTCAGGGTGAGGTCTAAGCAAACAGCGTGGTAGGAATTCCATATTAATGCCATGTTGCGATGGATATTTGTCTGAGATTTGCCACTAAATATGCCAGCTAGTCCCCTCTGACCTGCTTTGTATTTTGCTGTAATCATATTGAGTTGAAGAGGGCAGTCAAGACAAACACACACACACACACACACACACACACACACATCCAAACCTACAAAGAGCTTCAGGCAAAGAAAGAAGTGTGGAGGCCAAAATGAGCAGAATTAGGTCACTGTCTGAGAATTTTACAAAACAATTTATTTCTACACCTTTTGATTAAAGACTTCTTCAGTAGAATGTTTTTTGAAAGGAAAGCATTGTTCGGGGTTCATGATCAGATCTTAAAGACCACAGTAATCCCCTTGACGTAGAGGTGTCCATTGGGATTGGGATGCCACAGGACCCAAAGAAAAGGTGGCAGGGATGGTCAGGTTTTACGTTCGCATGAACAGTGAGATGAACAGTGAGATGAAGAGTGTCTGTGAGAGTGGGCGGGATTGGTCAGAAATGTCACAAGGAGCGTATTGGATTGGTTAAGAATCTCTTTGGGAGTTGGTGGGATTGGGCAAGAGAGTCTTTTGGAGCAGACAGGACTGGTCAGGATTGGTCAAAAGTGTCTTGCGAGAGTGAGTGGGACTGGTCCCAGGAATGTCTTTGGGAGAGACAGCAGTGTCTGAGAGATAGGGTGGGCTTGATCAACCGTGTGAATTCCTTCAGGAGGGTACACACATGTTGCTTGTGCATTGGAAACCAAGCCATTCCTGTTTTTATATAACTAGTGTTTAATTTCGAGGATTCTTCAAGGGTTCTTCAGGTAGTTATGGCTTCTTAACTTACTAAAATGGTCCTACTCTGAATTTATTCTGCTGTGGAAACACTTAATGATTGGTTTCTAAATAGAAACTTTAGGGGGTCACACAGAAGGATAACCAAAGATCTCGTAAGGGTTTCAGAGTTAACCTTTTTCTAAGACACATTTTGGCCAAGATAAGCATCTGTATAGCACTGAGGTCGGGTTCTACATAAACCTTTAAGGGTTGCTCCATAGGGACATAGGGAGCTCAGATTTCTTGGAGCTCCATGAAGTTACTCACCAGGCTAGCGGTATTTTGAAAATGAAAATCTTACCATTCTTGAAAGTCCCTCAAAACCCACAAAAATTAATGAGACCTCAAATATTTAATTTCCCAAATAGTTACCAAAGGACCCGTGAAATTAGTGAGACATTTCACAGATCTAGAGTAAAGCTTAAAGCTGCTGCACTCTTACAAAAAATTTAATCTAAAACCCTAAAGGGTGCTTCAGCTACATGAGTGTTTTCCTTTCACTGATGTTTTCAATTAAAGTCCCTACAGGAAGCGAAGAACCCTCGAGGAACATTTTTTTTTTAGTGTAGTGTAGTACTTTAGATCTTCTTGGAGAGAAAACATGGATATTGCATTGAATATTCATCCAAGCAAATAAAATGGAAACTAATAAACGATGGTAGATTTGAGCAAAGTAAATCAACTGAGTTTGTTCTGAATCTGCAGCAGAACACATTTCTAACCCGTTTCAAATGGACTGCATATAAAAATGTTGCTTAAAATCATTTTTATTTTTTATATAACTCCTTTAAAAATAACAGTGTAAAAAATGTAAATATTTCTATAAATACCAAACTTTAAGTGCTATATTAAACAGCACTTTGATGCTGTATTTGACAGCGACAGCCTGAGACGTGACTCAAGCAACTAATCACTAGTTTAACTTTCACGTCGTAGGTTAGCTTTTGCTTACTAGGCTAGCTTTCATTTCATTTAGCCTGCTAGGGGAGCTTTCCTCATTATGCTAGGAATTGGTAGCAAGTTTTGTTTTACTCGTTAGGTTAGCTTGTACATGCTAGGTTAGATTTGATTCAGTAGACTAGCTTTCTGTCATCTTTTGCTCACTAAGCTTGCTTACGCTTGCTGATTTTCATTTACTCATTAGAATACTCGTTAGGTTAGCTTTCCCTCACTAAGTTAACTTTTAGTCACTCGTTTTTGGTTTACTCACTTGATAAGCTTTTAGTCACTCGTTTTGTTTGTCACTCGCTAGATTAGCTTTCACTCTAAAGACCAGATTTTGGTCTTTTGTTCGCTAACTTTGCCTTCATTCTCTAATTTTGTTTCATTAGGTTGGCTTTTGGTCACTAGTTTTCGTTTACTTGCTAGGTTAGCTTTCACCCACTTAGCCAGCTTTCACTTGCTAATTTGCTTTCACTTGCTATGTTACCGTTCACAGAGTAATGCATAGCTCTGATTTTTTTTTTAAAATGTGTAGGTGGCTTTTATGCAAGCTTTATCCAAGAATAGCTCCGCCCACTTTACACGAAAAGAACAGAAATTCCGGTGACCTACATACAGACATTGGAACGTGGTCAATTCACGTGTATACTTTGGACGGCAGCTTGTAAGAGCAACATTAACCTGATTAGAAAGCAATCACATATTTGTGGTTCACTGGGACATGTTTAATTGTTTTCAACTGTTTATAACTGAATGCGTTTGTCCTGAATCATCAGTTAATGTTCTGTACTTGACATGTCGAATAGACAAGCTGCTACAGGCCAAAACAAAGTGCACAATGTGTCCAGTGAAACAGGGCCAGGGATGCCATGCTGATATTTTATTACCGGCTCATAACTGTATTTTGTGAGTAATGTGTTTTTATTTTCCCATAGCACTGAGAACAACCCGCTGTGAAGGAGCATTTATAAAAATATCATGCCAAGGGAAATAATTAAATCAGGCCAAGGCCAAACTTAACTTAAGGCCATTTGTCCACATTTTGTGACAATTCTATAAATACATCCTGTACATACATTTCTGTAGTGGAACAAACACAGCAATTTAATTTAAGTAGTTTAACAGTAATATTGTTTCATATTTCCTTATCCATATCCAAATAACGTCTATGCTTTTTTATTGTAGTATGTAACTCACAGCAAAAATGATCTTAACAAGGGAAAATATCATAGGCAAATGTGTCTCATATTTCATAATATTTCATAAAGATTACTGCTAAACAAATATAAGATAATTAAGTACATTTCTCGATATTTTACTAATTCCCAATCTGTAAATAGCAAAAATAAATCTCCAAGTAAAACCTTTTCAAGCTTGAAATTTGTAAATATGGCTAGATTAATTAGGCTTAATTATCTTATATTTGTTTCCTAATTATCATAAAATAAGAAATTAGACAAATTAGCTTATATTCTAGCCTACATTCAAGGTATTTTTCGCTTACTGTATTTATTTATTTATTTATTTATTTATTTATTTATTATATAAATATCATTTTAAAAAGTTTATTCTGCTTCTCTTTGGAAAAGTTTTCCATCCTTGTTAGGATTTTTATACATTCTTTTCCAACCATTTTCTATTCTCTTCAGTGTTTTTACACAATTTTCAAAAACGTTTTTTTTTTTCCATTCATTTTAGCGTTTTTATGCAATTTTACAAACAGTCCCTGTTCACGTTTTCAAAAGGTTTTCCATTCACATTAGAATTTCTACGTTTTCATAAAGCTTTCTATCCACACCGGAATTATTAAACATTATTTTCAATATTGGTGTGGAATTTTTTTTCCGTCCATGTTGAAGTTTTTGCAGAAAAGCTTTCCACACGCTGGCGTTTTGAAATAATTTTCAGGAATTGGTGTGCATGCTATCTGAGCCACTTTTTAAGTCGAAAATATCATTTGAGTGTAGATGGAACGCCAAAGCGGAGAGCTAAAAGGTTACATTAAAGGTTACAAGGCCTGCGTATTCTGACGATCCCTCACTAAAGTAGAGTCTCAGTCTGAAATGGTTTAAGATTTCCATGTTTATAAGTACCATGTTTCACGCATCATTTTTCCATTCTCCTTGAAGCACCTTATCGTGTTCTGCTGATGTGTAGTTTGACAGAAACTTGTGTCATTTGCAGCTTGGGAATATAAAGTTAGAAGAGTGAGGTGAGAGTGAGTGTTGAGAAACATGATTGTACGAGCACACTCCTAACAAGAAAACACAACCTTTTGTTCATGTGTCTGGTGAGGTGACGGATGTTGATTTATGGGAAACGAGATGAGGCCATAATCTTTGGGGTTCACTGGAACACTGAGTGAAGTTAGAAAAAGCACGAGCAGCATCACTACACTGAGCGATGACGTCACTCTTCCATATCCAACATGGATGAAGCTTTCAGATGTATGTATCCTAATTTTTTGCCTGATTGGCTAAAGCGTTTGTAATGTACAGTATATTCAGTAATTCAAAGCATTTTTGAGGGTGTTTGTGCAATTATTTTATCACATTTCTGAGCGATTAAAATGAAACCTTTGTGCAGGTTTGAGAAATAAAATACTTTCTTCTCTTTTTTAATCTTTTTTTTTTTATTTGTGCATATGGTGTTCTATCATGTGTGCTTGTACATGCCTTAGTAACGGGCTGTGCTGTTTGAACACCTCTAAGTACCACTATTTCCTGCTGGTACCGGTGTTCTACAACACAGATTCCCAAGCCTGGTCCTGGAGAACCCTATGTCCTGTGTGGTATAGCAACCAAAAGCCATTTACCTGGAAGCTTTTATAAGGTGCCAAATGTTTGAGGATTTGTGCAGTAGAAAACTTAAAATTGAAAAATTCTGTGCAGCTCGCTCTGTCACTTTTAGATCATCATTCTGAGATTAGCCAAGTGCACAAAAAAAATAAAGCTTTGAATGAAGAACCTCACAGAAATGACACCTTAACCCTCCTATTATCCTCAAAATTACTACCATCTTTTATCCTTGGGGTCAGTTTGACCCCAGCAATTTAAACCTCCAGAATATGATTTTTACCCAAGTTTGTGCGTCAAGTACTTTATGTTTATTTATTGACTACCTAAATAGCCCTTTAAATAAAATATAGACCCTCAGCCAACCCCTCCTCCCCCCACTTTATACATCCAGAATACCGATTGCGCGAATATGGAAAAATACGCAAATCACCATAAAATCTCACGAATTGACCTACAGTTGGAAAGAAAGATCTTTTTTGGTTTTTTAAATGCTTTATATTAATTCCAAATACAGATTTTTGTTATTTATAACATTTGGAAAGAAGAACAATTTCTGTTATCAAGGATAGTAACATGTATTATGGTCAATTTGACCCCAGGAAAAACACAATTTCAAACATTTAGAACGATTGTATTTGTAAAACAGAAGGGATCGTCATTGTAGTCCAAGACCATTTATGGTTTTCTGTCTTCTCTGGTGCTCAGGACAGCATTTTGTTCATGGTGCTCATCAGCAGGACATTCATCCCTTTCTTGGGGCGAAAGGAGACGACAGTGGCTCCTTCAGTGAAGGCAAAACATTGAAGATGTTACCTTCTTGTTCTTCATCGCAAGAAGCTCAGAGAGAAGCTCCAGCTTGTTTTTTTTTCTCATTGTCCCCTACATGGTAACCTTCCTTTTCAGCAGTTCCTCACTCAGGGTGTACGATGTGAAAATTATCACATGTAATGTTATGACCATTCAGTCCTTCAGCCATGTCTAATACCACCCTCAGCGTATCTGGTGATCTGGGACCATTTTGATGACATTAGCAGCACTAAGTCTACCCTGCTGTTCAGATGGGGAGAGGGACCATAATAACTTTGCATTTTTGGAAGGTAATGTGTCTGCTGGTGGTTGAGAGGGAACAGGAGGGTCAACACTAAGAGTTTCATTCTCCTCGGAGGAAAATGCCTCATTATCAGGGTCCTCCTCAGCGTTATCCTCTGTCTCAGACACATTCTCCCCTACGTCACTTACACTGTCAGAGAACCGTGATGAAACATCATTGACAGAAAACCTTTGCTAAAAGGTCATTTTCAATTAATTTTCAATTCAAATTTCAAGAGAAATTTTAGAGAAGGCTTCTGTGTAAGCTTTTATATGTTTGCTCCTCCACTATGTTGGGTGAACCATCAGTGTCCTCATGAGAACTGTGTTTTCCCCTTCCCCAAGGTCATGTGAACTATGAGTGGTTCTCGCAATACTACAGGTATGGTTATGTTAGATTAGGGCCCTAAAGCAGAAGGAAAGTCTTTTTGATAAAACTATATGTAATAGTGACCTATTTGTGACAAATTGACCCCAAGGAACACTGATGCTACAAAATGTGTACAGGAAAATTAGGAAAAGTCATTAAATAAGAAGCAAAAAAAAATGATGTCAACCATGTATTTAGAGACGTTAAACACTGAATGGAGTCAAAATGACCCCAAAGATAATAGGAGGATTAAATTAAGGCTATTTGTTGCCCCCTGATCAAAGGGATAGAAGCAGCACTACAGTGTGATTTTAATAACAGCCCTGCCGGGGCAGTTATAAACCCGTGCACTGATAGGGAGTGACCCTGACCTCTTGGAATACTCAGAATGGCTGCATGGCGTCCAGAGGCTGGCAGAACTGACAACTGTTTTATGTGATACTGTGACACGGCAGCTCCTTTACTCCCTACACAAAGGGCACAGGGCCAGGTGTGTGTGTGTGTGTGTGTGTGTGTGTGTGTGTGTGTCCGAGAGCAGGACTTCAGTGGAGCTGAAGCATGAATGTAGGGGTAAGAATAACAGAGGCCAAGTGAAAGCTGAGGGAACGTGCATCTACAAACTTGAAGCAGATCCAAGTTCGGAGAATTCCACTCCTCTCAAATAAGCATCCTATCATCTTATTTTTTTTTTCTTCTATGAAGATCTGTCAAATATTATTAGTGTAATGGTCCAACACAGTCCATTTCATAATGAAATTGAAACATGGGTATCAAATTATAGTAATACTTACTTACTTTTTCCGTGCTGCATTGAATGGAAAATATGTTTGTCGGGTTTTTGTGATATTAACTCTATCACATCAGGCGCCTCTCACCCAAGGATCCCAGACTGTCAGATCTTTGAGAAAAAGACGCAGTTCAGCTCCTGTCAAACCAGAGATACCGAGCCAACTAACAAGCCCCAGTGTGTCAATCCAAATGACTGTTAGTGTGCATTATTAACCAGACATGTAAATTGGTAAATTGTCCATTTTCGCTGAACTGAGAACATGAACTCTTATTTGATAAAAAATTAAACAATGTCTCTCCCTCTCTTCTCTTTCTACCCCCAGGATCTTTCTTCCCTGCTCTGAAACCTTCAGACATGGTGTTTAAAGTCATCTTCTGGCTGGGTTACTTCAATAGCTGCATCAACCCGGTCATCTACCCCTGCTCTAGTAAAGAATTCCAGCGCGCCTTCACCCGCCTGCTTCGCTGCCAGTGCCATCATCGACGACGCAGCTTACGCCGCTTCTACGACCAGCGCTGGCGTACAGCCCTCAGGGGCCCGGCCAGAGACTCGCGGGGTGTCTATCAGCCCGGTTTCTCCCTCCATGATTCCCGCAGCAGCTCGATTTTCTCATGTCAGAGCAAAGGCCGCTCTCTGAACCTGAAAAGCTGGAGCCTCTTCCCTCCCTTACAGAAATCTTCCTTCCATCTGAAGGAGAAGATGAACAACTTGTCTAACAAGATCAAGAGCGGTGCAGGGAAGAGTTCAATGCCCTCGTTGGACAGGACTGAGATCGATACGGTGGCCATGGGGATCTACAGTGAGTGCAGCGAGCCAAGCGGGTATCAGATATACGATCTGACGGAATGTTATGGCTTGAAGGAGACAGATATCTAAACAGAGGCGTTCTCGTTTTGCTAACGTCTGGCGAAGAGTTGCTCAGAGACAGACACGAAATGGGCAACTTGACAAAAGCACACTCTTTTAAGAGACAAAATTCAAGATCAAGACGAGGAAATGTTTCTGTTTTTCTAAGTCAAGGACAGACATTTATTTTCACAGGGGTAATTTAAGCATTTGACTTTCAGAAGTGAACACAGAAGGTGCAAATATTTGTTATTTTCCCTGTAAAGTAAAACTACTGCTTTACTCCAGACACAACAAGTGCCATCACTTGGCATACAAACAGACTGTGCCCTCTGTAAATTCATGTGGCCTTTCAGTATAATCCTTTAAAGTCACCCAAAACTTTGTGAATTATACAAAACAAAGTCATCAGGAAATACCGTTGCTCTTCTAGCTTTCTTGTTACTACACCACAAAAAAAGGTTTAGGGGCACCTGAACTTTCACCCTCCTCCAGAAATAAAGAAATCAAGATTAAATCAAGATTAGATCGAGATGATCTAAATTTTTACAATACTCATGCTGTCATGCTGTTATAGGAAATTAGTCAACGACGAGGTGATGCGATGAAGTGGAGTTCCTTTTCTCAGTTACGTTATAGCAGCTATAAACAGTCGTTCCCTCACCAGCCTCTCTTTTTTTTTTAATCTCTCCTGAAGTTAATAAGTCAAAAATAACGCAGCTTGTCGAGAAAGTTATAGAGAAACCACAAAGCATAAACTCCTCTTTCCTGAAGAGTGTCTTTGAAGTTACAGCTATACCTCTGACTGTTACAAAGCACTGACACTGGAGACTCCTTCCATAAATGTTTCCATAACTGCTTCCAACCAATGGCTGAAAGTCACAGTGGGACTTAGGATGCCTATTTTTCTCTACTGTGAAATTGTGTCTTTCTTTTGTTTAGTTCCTGCTTGAGATGGAGGAGGAATTGGTCAAAATTGTTATGGTTCATTGCTTCCAATATGTCAGGACATAAAATTAAGCAGAGAAAAATGTTTGATGTTGCAGGGATCTTGGGTTAGTGTGATCGGCCAATTAGTAGCTTTGGACATACTCTGGTGTAAATTTTAATAAACTTCGGGTTGATGTTGATGCAGAGTCAGAGTTAATTGCGATAAAATCTTTCGGTTTAGATACAGTACGTTTCAGTCTTTAATTAGATGTTTTGAACTTGTAGGGATTAAAATCGGTTTATTCCACGTTGCTAAATAAACGCACATATACATCCATCCATGCAAAACGAAAGGTCATGCATGTGAACGGGCTTTAACCACTAAAACCATGTCCATTAGCAACCAAAATTAAAGTCTAAGATTTTCAACCAAAAACCACTGCAGTGACATGTTTACATTTTTAGCAGAAAATTAACACAAAGTTAACACATTTTATAAAGTTTAGGGTGACTTATAAAGGAGGTCACAATCAGAACACCACTAAAGAGCTCATTCTTAACATCCTCTGAAACAAAAGACCTAAATACAGGGAGCTAGCTATAACTGTGAGACATCCGAGGAACTGGGAAACCCGTGGTACTGCTTGCTATTTATGCACTGACGTGCCAAGACGTACTGTGGCGTTTACATATGTAGAGTGCTTATGGTTTAACCCGAAACAGATTATTATTTAAACGGAATGCAGCACACTACTTCTATACACAGATTTTGACTATATGTTGATATGATTTGCAATGGAAGTTGTCCTTGGAACCAAGCAGCGACCACATATAACAAGAACTTTTCATTTTAATTCTTGAAACGTGCTCTGAATTCATTTGTATTTGCAAATGTGATGTCCACCCATGTCATGATGTAACACAAAAAATAAATCGTAAAGGTAAAATAAACCTGTAGATTTTGTGTATTTGGGTCGATTTTCTTATTCCCGCTTCAGTCTACTGGCACCTGTACTGTGTGTTCTGTACTGTAGGTGTCCTTAGCACATAGCTAACTGGCTGGGCATAAGTGGGATTTCAGTATCAAAGTCTTTTTTGCATCATCAACTCTCAACACAAGATTCTGGCCCAATCACAAAGCTCTACGTGAGTTGGTGATATATATATATATCTCTTAAGTAAAGTGTTACCTAAAAAAATAACCGCAAGAATCTTGTGAACAAACATCTCATGTTTAAGAAAAGAGCATGAAATTCTGACTAGTCGGTTTTTAATTATTATGTATGTGAGCCGGCTGAGTCTGACACTGACCTGGGATCAGGTCGACGTGTTGAGTTTTAGCCAAGGAAAATGCTGATGGGTGCAAATAATCACATAAACTGTTCCCTGAAGTTAAGTGAGATGTCATCACCTTGTGTCCTACCGTCACAGAGTTCTGCGAATTAGCTCAAGCTAGGAGAAAAGGAACGGCACGCCTGATGGTACAAGTCATCCCAAAGACTTCCTGTTGTGGACGGTTTTAAAACCAGAGAACATGGCATGCTGTAATAGCAAGGACGGGGGCGAGAACATTGCACTTCCAATAGCTGCAAAAACATTCGAACATTTTACACTAACCGTCTAGAACTAGCCATCTCTCTCTCTCTCTCTCTCCCTCTCTCTCTCTCTCAGGGTAGACTCGCTGGTGCCAGTCCTCTGTCCAGTATGTCTAGCTCCAGACTAATTATATAATGCAAACAAGACCATATCCCACATTTCTATTTTTGCACCACTATTTTTCTCTTGTGAGCATTTTTTAGAGCCTGCGTGTGACACTGACAGTGTATAATCTCTTTTACATAATCAAGCAATGACAGCAGATGGATGTGTGAGATGATTAAATTGCATGTGGCTGAGGCGTACAAGAGAGAATCAGTTTCAGCTGGTTTATCCTGAAATAAGCCAAAGATGAATTGGTAATTATTTATTTATTGTAATTCCACACTATTATTTATTTATTTATTTATTTTAGTACATAATTCGTATTATAGTATTAGAACATAGATTCAGTTTTATATGGTGTCAACATCTTAACTAATGTGCGGTAGGGGCACAGTTTTTTTAAGAGTTAGCTCAGCAACAACAGCAAAAAGTATGCTATCTGACAAACAAACAAACAAACAAACAAACAAACAAACAAATAAATAAAGATTTGTTCCGAGGAAACATACTGCATTTGTGAGAAAGGAAAACCGATAAAAGCAGACTAGACTCACTTATTTCAACAGCAAACACAAACACTGAGTGGGAAAAGGCCTCACATTTACATTTACAGCTACAGCATTTGCATACAGTTCTTCATCTGCCGTAGTTTCTATCTGTAAAGAAAGGTTTCTGTGTTGTTCTATTGTGTCTTAGCTGTAAAAAAAAAAATACAGTTAAAAAATATTCATTAAAAGGATGTATTCAGTAAATAGATAATAAGAAAAATAGGGGGGAAAACGTTAAAGAAAAATATATAATGTAAAAGAAAAATATATCATATTTTTCTTGTATAAACATATAATTTTAAATACTTACAAACAATCTATGTTAAATAAAAAATACATTTACAAAACATTCCCCCTATTTCCCTGGTTCCAACATACTATTAGCTATGGCATACTATGCTATTACTGCTAAACTACTACGCTACTCTGCTACTCTGAGTCTGAAGAGAAGAGACATCTGTCCATCAACATTGAGGTATTGTTGACGTTTCCCTTCACTAAGTTCATTGCGTCCTGCACTGTTGGTATCCTTAGCACATAGCTAGCTGGCTGTATAAGTTTTAGTAAACCAGCTTGAATGTTTCACAGCGTAACATAATTGGGATTTCAGTACGTTGAGGTCTTGATTTGCATCATCTCAACAATTCTCAATACAAGCTTTTGGCCCAACCACCAAGATATATATAAAAAATAAAAATAATTTTGGATACTTAACATAAGCAAGAGTCTTTCTTCGAGACCACTCCAAGCTTCATAGATCCTCAAAGTGGTCTACACTGGTCGAGCAAAAGAAATCCTTTTCAAATTTGATCTGCAGAATTGCAGCTCAGTGGTGAGGTTGTGAGTTCTAATCCCAGGACCATGAAGCTGCCACAGCTGGGTCCTTGAGCAAGCTCATTAACTTTCATCTGCTCAGCTTAATTCTAAGTCACTTCATGTAACAGCGTCTGCCAAATGAACACGTGTAAATACAGAATGGCCCTATTGTTTTTCTGTGCGCTCATTTGTGTCCTTCTTAGAGTGAGAGAGGTCCATGCTTGCAGCTGATCCAGGCAGACATATCCTGCAGCCCATGATCATTAGGAAAGCCCTACGGAAGGACCTGTTGAAGAAACCGTAGAGGAATGGATTCAGGGAGGAGTTCACATACCCCAACCAGAGGAGCACATCCCATATCACACTGGTTGTTTTGTATTCAATGAAAGGATCTACAATGTTCACAGTGAAGAAGGGCAACCAGAAGAGGAGGAAGACACCCATGATGATACCAAGAGTTTTTGCTGCCTTCCTCTCCCTCCTCAAGTAGTTGCGGTGCTTCTGTTTCTTGCTGGAGCTCTTGCCCACACCATTGGCCATCTGAGTTTCCAAAGCACTTATCTGCATGGCTTGTCGCTTGGCTGCTTTGTAAATCTTCCAGTAAGCAACTAGCATTGTGGCCATGGGAAGGTAAAATGCCACTAGTGAAGCTATGATGGCATAGACACGGTTTACCAGCAGGATGCACACATTCTCAGGCAAGGGTACATCCACACCAAGCTTGTGTAGCCCCAGGAGGATGGGACCAAAGGAGATGAGCAGTGGAACAGCCCAACATATGACAATTAGCAGAGCCACACGACTACGGGACATCTTAAAGGAATAGACCAGCGGGTTACAGACGGCGTAGTATCGGTCAAATGCGATGCAACTCAGGTGGAAGATGGAAGCCGTGCAGAGCATAACATCCAGGCTGGAATGCAGCTGGCAGAATGTTTTGCCAAAGTTCCAGCAACCTTCGACAGTTCGTACCATGCTGTAAGGCATGACCACCAAGCCCACCAGGAAGTCAGCCACTGCTAGCGACATGACAAAGGAGTTTGTGTGAGACTGGAGCTGTTTGAAATAAGCAATAGCCAGCACCACTAGAAAGTTTCCAACCACTGTGCAGAAGATTCCAATGATTATGAAGCTGTACAGAGCTACTCGGAGACTTGGGCTCCTTGCTTTAGCGCAATCTTCCAAATCACCAACAAATGATTCATTGCTGCCATCCATCCGCTCTGAGCTGTTTGCCATGGCTTTAGGTGATGTCTAGTGGGGAAAAAAAGAAGCAATACACATAAGCATGACCAAAAAGCATCATTTTCACTGAAATACAGGCCCCGGTGCTAGGTCACCGGTACTTGTTGACTGTCCCCTTTGGCCATGCTTGGCTGTATTTTCCTCTAGTACGACTAGTTCATTTTAGGCTATGCCACTCCTGATTCCTGATTGCTTTGCTACTAATCTTGGCAATAATCTATTCTGTGAAAGAAAGCAGGCATTTGGAAGTTTACACAGGGTGACACAAGCCTCCAAAAAATGAGGGATCTGTGCAATATCTGATTATGGCAGGCTCAAAACAACCAAACAAATGTCACTCAGCCACTCTGGCATTCTGGTAGTGCAATGCCTTTCATGCTGGTGGTGTGCCAAAAAAAACTTAAACAGGAAAAAAAAAAAAAAAAAAAAACTTAATTTAACCTCTTTCGAAGACTGAATGGAGTTTCTGCAAAAGGCCCAAGTGAAATCATCTGGATTGTTCTAAAGGGGAAATGATCAGCAAGTGTAACATTATCTCTGTCTCAGCTCTATGCTAATTAGTCCCACTGAATGAGTGATAACAGAATGCTAACAAAATTACATCATCAGTGAGAATGAACAATCCTAAGAATTAGTTCCTTGTGAACAGGGTTGCCAGATCTCAGACCAAATACATCTCAAAATATGTACATCAAAGACCTGAAACTAGTGAAAAATTGCTGAGGGTATATGACAGACCAGTGGCAGCATAGTTTTATGTCATTGTTTTAGTCACTTAATTTAAGAGAACTTTCGTCGTGTGTTCTTGATGTCCCAATTTTTCTTATTTGAAAAAAAAAAACACTTCATACAGAGTCATACAGTCTCTGATTTTCATTTAGGATAATTTTGGGTTTTTGGTCATGGTTCACTGCATGGGGAGATGAAGCAAACTGGAATCTCTTCTGAAAAATAGACCTTAGTCTGACCAGCTATCAGGCACTACATTTTCTGCCTGAATGAAGAGTGTTAGCCTACTTGCTTGCCTTCCATGAAAACTCCTGCTTGTTCTGACCGGCTACACGTTGCCAAATCTCAGGCTGATCAAACTGGTAGACCATTTTTTGCCAGCTACAAAGGTATTTCCGAGCTTTCTTATTGTTTGTTTAAAATGATCTACTAGCGTGATTAGCTTGCCCAGTGTTTTGGTAACTAGTAGCTGGTCAGACTAAGGTGGTTTTTTCAGCAGGGATTCCAGTTTGCTTCCGGTCTTTATGCACAGAGATGTGACTAGCAAAATCAAAATTAGCCAAAATGAGTCGATAAGGAGTCGCATCCAGGGTGTGTTCCTGCCTTGTTCACAGTGTTCCCGGCCCTGAACAGGCCTCAGATTTACAGCAACACTGACCAGGAAAAAGTGCTGACTGAAGATGAATGAATGCACGAGTGCATGAATGTTTGAGCCGATAATGAAACAATTAAGTCGCTCAGTGAACCAAACATGATTGTTGTCAGCCATGTTCGACAACATTGTGATTCCACTGTTGATCGACTTGTAATCGATTAACCCCCTCAGTCTGACCAGTTGGGTTAATGGTTTCTGTCAATAATTTCAAAATTCATCTAAAAACAGGAACGAGCTACAGCAAACCAACCTGATGTCAGGGTACTAATATGAGCTTTTGCTGTAAAGGTCCGAGGCTTTTTCTTTAATTTACTTGAAAACTTGTACTTGATTAAGATGTGGTAAGGACAGATTTTGACTAGGTGGTGTTTAAATCCCTTGGAAAACAAAATCTCTTAAAATGTTAGGTACAAACTGCGAATGCAAGTGCACAGGCTACTGTACAATCTAGTTCAGGCTAGTTTATCAGTCAAATTTAATGGTCGATTCATTAAAACTAAAAAAAAAAAAAAACGCTGCTAAAACTCAGCTTGGTAAATTGACTTCTTCTCGTCCCTAAAGTTTTCAATGAGACAGTAAATGACTGCTATTTCTATGTTATGATTGACTGGTTCATGTTTTTTTTTTTTGCGAATTCAAGTCTTCGGGGAATTCAGACAAATCCATAAGGCTCGTCAGTTTCTTAGCCCGTGACGGAAACCTGTAAACAACATCTGGGAATGTCTGGTTCTGGCAGAGATTCAAAATAGGTGGGAGGGAAGGATGGAGAGAGGAGGGGCATGGTTTTAAATGGTTTTAGTTCACTAAGAATCATAATTTAATGACCGCCACTGGGAAAAGTGAGTGGTGTGGTATTTTCCAATGTGATTATATACAGAATTTTGTCATGGCTTGCCAGATTAAATATGTCCATAAACATGTTAAATTATAGCTGCACTTAAGACTGAGTCAATGTGGACTAAGACGATGTCATATAAGTGAACAAAATTGTTTTTTAATAAAAGTCTCGATTGTGGTTGTAGTAGAATAACATCAGTTTGGATGGTACTTGAGGTTTTAAGGGATAAATGCAGTGGTATTATTTTAAAAAGCAGTTGACGTCATGTTGACATAGATCATGTTCCATCAAATCTCGAAATCTTTGTGTTTAATGTCATGTTTAGTCTCAGGTGATTACACAGAGTGAAATATTCTCTAGATCTAGATTTGATCTCTATCATCCCTTTTTTTTTTTTTTTTCTCCAAAATGCCTTTGGAGGAGAAACTACAAGTAAATCGACTTAGCGCATGACAGAACTGTAATTGTTTTTCGAGTTTGAATGAAGGGGTTATGACTTTTCTGTTTGCTTGGCATTTGGAGGAAACACAGCATGAAGCCAGTAGAGCATTACCGAGTTGAAACACTTAAAACATTTTGAAATCGCAGGTTCAGTTGTCGATCTGGCTTTAAGTGTGTGTGTAATGGTTTGTCCCACATCATTTTTATTGTGCCGTCAGTGAAACACTAACCTTTTCAATGTCAGTCTGTTGATAGCTATTAGATTTTGTGATCCAGCCAGATTGGCTTTTTTTTTTTTTTTTTTAGATTACAGTTAGATCTACATTTTTGTGCAATTTAATAAAAACGTTACAGACATTACTCAGTTCACTTATACCTATTGCTTAGATTGATTTTCTAATTCTAGAGGATTTAACCTTTAACAAAAGATGTTCAGAAACATTTCAGACCAGCCATTCTTCCATATATTCTAGCCGTGTCCCTGGCTGCCTTCACTGTAATACATACTGTAGCTCATGTCGTTTATCTCCAGAGGGGCTGCAATTTGACATTTCTTTAGCTTGGGATTATATTAGTGGAGTTCAGAAAGGCCAGTTCTGCTCAATATCCCAGCACGTCTATGCAAACAGAACCCCTACAGACAAGGACCCTCCATCCATCTGACCACTCACACACAAGTGGCTGCTCATTAAGAACAGCCTTTATGGACATATTGCGAGAGGAAATGTGTGTGTGTGTGTGTGTGTGTGTGTGTGTGTGTGTGTGTGTGTGTGTGTGTGTGTGTTCCTTTCCCATGTCTTACCCTGGCAATTAAATCCCTCATAGGAAAAGTTATAAATAAAAGATAATTTTGAGTGCACAGTAAAAAAAAAAATACTACTACTTTTCCCCCAAGGCAACTGATTTTAAAGTTTAAACCCAATCAGAAAAGACTTCTATATCAAGTTTAAAGACCTACAAAGTGCTTTTTATTTATTTAAATCCCTTCTTGTGGTAAACACTCTCTACGGAGAGCAAAGTAAATCGTTTGTAATCCTTACAGAGTGCTTGCACGCTAATTTGCTGTGCTTGTTATTTTTGAACAAGTCCAGCTTCTGCTCTCACCAAAAAATGTCGTTTATCTGCCTCGCCTCAGGAAAAAATTCTGCCCGTGGAACAAAAGCAGAACTGTTGTGCAGGGCAGGGTATCTTTTTAATAGCAACTTTGTGTTTTTTCTAGTTTACCTGCATTTATAGACTTTCAACAATGGTGAAAATTATGAGGCATAAAAAAAATTCAAGCTAATAATATTTTAAATTAGTGGCACAATGTCTACGTCAATTTAGTGAACAATGAACAAAACACAGCAGGTTATATAATGAAAATACTGTTTGTTTTTTTGTTTTTTTTAATCCAACCTACTAATAACAAAGAACAACCAGGGAAAGATAAATATCACTAGTCTAAAGCTAGAAGGTACAGGTTTAATAGTTCATGCATCCAGTTTAAAAGTTTGTGGCTTTATTTTCAATCAGTTTTAATAATCAGTCCGCTTTTATTCTGGCATTATATGTGGTTTTTTTTTTGGTTTTTTTTTTAATCTTTAAATCTTTGCATAAAGGACATTTATCAAATATTTCCAGTAATATTTGCAGCTGCAAATCACAGGTTTATGTTAAGGCTCTTCTTCTAATAGGTTTTTGTTTCTATGGTAACAGCTGGTTATCAGATATACGATACAACTGTTGATATGGTGAGGTTTTCTGTAAGGACATGGCGTCTCCACTAACACTCAAAGGTAAAGCTGTAACTTTAAATTTTCCGACATCTTCTAAACAGAGGAGTTTATACTTTGCGGTTGCTTAGTAACATGACAAGCTGCGTTTTTGTTGTTTGTTTGTTTGTTTGTTTGTTTTGTTTTTTGTCTTATTAATGTCAAGAAACAGAACAAAGAGAGGCTGGTGAGGAAAGTGAGCACAGGAACTCACTTGTTTCATAGATGTAACACAGCAAAAATTTTAAAAAATTGTCATTTTTTAATGAATAAAAAGTGTAACTGTTGGCAAATTGCTGTGATAAAATGGGAATAAAACACTCTGAGACATGCAGTTATAGGAAAATAATCAACTTCAGGGTGATAACTATTCCTCCGCTTCATCACACCAGCCCAGTATGTGCAATGGTCTGGTGTAATTCTTAAACTGTTACTGATAGAAGTTTTTTAGTAATATTTGAATATCACACCATGTGTGAAAATGACTCATGGTGATATCCCTTTGTGTATGCGATACAAGTGCTGTTTATAATGCATGAAAAGATGAAAAGAAATAATATCACAGAAGCTTGGCGTTTACACACATGGTTTTGTCTTTCGGGGTTTTTTTTTTTTGCTACTAGCTACCAAAACTATGATCTTCCAATTAAGAACCGGAGCATCCTTTTGTTTTTTAATCTAATCAAAGAACCGATCGAGAACCTTACTGATATTAACTAAAATATAACATACTAAAATAACATACTAAAATACTACTTCTATTAATATTAATAATAAGGATGATAATGAAGTCATCATGATTTGTCATTTAAACAATTTGGTCCTTGTTATTTCTCCAACACGAAAAAAATTCGAGGGGAAATGAAGGATACTCACTTCCCAAGTGAGAAAATACTTGCTTTCCCGTTTTCAGCTGGTCGTACGTTTCCCGCTTGCCCTCCTTCGACCCATTCCTGATGGATAGAAGCTCCGATGACAGGTCTGACAATGATCTGATGATGAGGACGTTGGCGATCTCACACACGCTCGCTCTGCGGTGTGGGTAGGTAAGATGCGTCTGGGTGCGTGCACACTGAGTGTGTGAGCGTGAGCATGCTAATTTGAATGTGCTACATTAATTACAGCCAAAGCAGACCTGTGTTTGAATGTGGGCAGGCGTAAGGGGCAGCGGCGTATTCAGAGTCGGCCATTGTGATGCTAATGAGATTTTTTTTTGCTTTTCATGCGCAAAACATTCACTGAATTATTTTTGCTTAATGTGAATCTTCAAAAGCATTCGAACTAAACATGACTACATGTTGGTGATGTTTAAATAGGCTTAAACTTATAGCCAAAATATGAAATTCACGTTTTTTTCTAGTTGAAATACAAACACAAATTTCCTTCCAAAGTAACGATAACGCTACACCGAGGTCTTCCACGTTTTCAGAAGCAGTGAGATCGAATGAAAGACCGAGAAAATTCAAGGACAGAATGCATTTTCAGGAATATAGAGCACCTGTGTTCTGCTGGGATTCGGCTTCCTGTGATGAGATGCCATCCATAATGAGTTCCGAGTAACAGCTTGGGTCTCTGACGCTGTCAAGGAGAGCATGAGTTAGGTGTCATCTGCATACCAAAGTGGTAGAAGAAGCCATGTGAAGATATGACCAAGAGAACGGGGAAATGATTACACAGAAAATGGAAAAATTCAGTTAAACAGAACTGGACCGAGTGCTGAGCCTTGAGGGACGCTAATGAAACGTCTATATCAGTGGTGTTCATGCAAAATTTCTAAAGTTCCAGCTACATTAAATTCCTTACTTAGGAAGGTCTGGATTAGCAACGCACATGATTGACTACTACCTTTGAACAAAGGAAACATTTTTAATTTGATGCAAGGAAATTAAACACATACTTCTTTGTCCATTTGTTTTTAAACATTCTCTTTTCATCATCTACTTTTTTTAATGTGTCAGTTTGCTCACCAGACCATAAATCAGAAGTATTCAAATAAAACATTACTATTCAAAAAATTCACAGTTACATGAAATTCCTTGCTAACAAAAGTACAGATCAGTGATTAACATGTTACCATTTAATGCTGAACCATTAAGGATTCGTGGCTATAAGTAAGAAAATCTGAAGTGGTTATATTTTTTTTCATTGTGCTGCTTCACGTTACCAATTTTGACTAGCGTCACGGATGAGACATCTACTTGGAATTTGAAACGAGGAGAATAAACGCATTCTGTTTTCAATGTCCTTTAAAAAAAAAGAAAGCCATGTTGACAGTTCGATAATCCGAGCAGAGCGGGTAAATACGATGAAAGATCTGTAAAGTTTTGTCCCTTTTCGAGCTAATGACTGTAGTCCTGTAGCTAGACTCTGGTTCGATAAGCTGCCTTCAGATAAATAATTTACATAAATGCTTGTGATTGGATAAAACACAAAAGAGGATCTGCAACAGGAGCCATGCTGGTTCATGTTCATGTTTTGAAAACTAGAGTTGCTGAAGAAATGTTAAAACTATGTTGATCTGACCTTCTATCGTATTTTTTTTACTCAGTTCAGTCCACTGACATTCTTTCCGCCCATATCTGGACTGCAGGTTATCAGATGATGACCCCTGGTCTACATTCCATTCCAGTGCTGGCGTTCTGCTCGCTAGTTTCTGCCTTGCTAATCTGTTTGCATAGTCTATAGTTACAGTCATTAAGTCAATAACAGTAGAATTATTATTTTTTTAATGGTTTTATTTATCTTCCAGAGTTTCCTACACAGTTCTACACGTGTTACAGGTGGAGACGTGATGTGCCTCAGTTCGCTCGTGAGGCGACCAGCCAATCAGAAATTACCTCCTTTACATATAGCAGTCTTAGAGACACAGTAACAAAAACAGCCTGGTCATGTAAAAATGATGGATGGTGTTTAGCACCTAAAGCTACACTCATGTAGTGTAATGGTCTTAAAAGCGAAAAAAATGAAGGGAGTCAGCCTTCTCATGACAGGATGCCATCCATAATGAGTTCTGAGTAACAGCTTGGATCTCTGTTGATGTCAAGGGGCACATGAGTTAGGTGTCATCTGCATACCAAAGTGGTAGGATAGTATATTACCAGGAGAACAGAAACATTAAGAAGGGAGAACAGAACTGGACCGAGTACTGAGCCTTGAGGGATGCCAGTGAAAAGTCTACATCGGGACATTCAACTAAAATTTCTATATTGTTCATTTGAAATACACAATCCTCCTGAGATGCCAGTGATGCTGACCCCTTCTGCTCCCCGGACCTGCCTGACCCATCCTGATGCCCTACTTCTGGTTGGAGTTCTCATCGGTTGAGT
>CM075001.1:1233717-1247155 GCA_037576825.1 Pangasius krempfi
TAAAATTATGGTTATATTTACAATTATGTCACTTTGTCCAAATACCTTTGAGCCCCTGAAAATGGAGGTAGTTTGTTGAAAATGGCTGTAATTCCTAAAAGGTAAATGCCATATTTTTGTGGAACGTCTTAAAATAATGCTGAAAGTCTACACTTCCATCACATCTTGATTGTTTTGTTTCACATTCATTGTGGTGGAGTATAAAGGCAACATCACAAAAGCTCTGTCATTGTCCAAATACTTACGGACCTAACTGTATATATATATATGGAAGTTTTCTACTTAAACGTGCACATTTGCATACTTAAATAAAAACATTTTCCTTTTATTTATTATATATTTTGTTGAAATATTATTCTTTTCTCAAGAAAATACCACTTTACACCACATTTTTGTCACTACTTTTTTGTGTAAAGCAATTTGATTTTAAGGAAAAAAAATACATTTTATTTCCAAAATAAATGTATACATAGAAAACCACTATTTAAATTTGTCTTAGAAACAAATGTCTTTGAAAGAATTAAAAATACACAGTGTGTCCAAACTTTCAAGCACGACTCATCCAAAGTTTGTGGAAATCTCTCGAGACGTCTCAGAAGGATTCTCTGTAGAAGCCTGGTGTGTTTAAAAGCATTTGTGTACAGAGGCTCAGACGCACCTCTGGCCTTAAGCGAGCTGTTCGGGATGTAGAAAGGTCCTCTGCGGTACACCACTTCCTGAGCGATAATGCCAAAACTATACACGTCTCCTTTCTGAGCGCCGTTAGCAGTCACGGTCTGCCTCAGGATCTCAGGAGCTCTCCATAACAGCGCTGAGAGGATGAAGAACACACACTGAGACACACTTATTCAAACTCTGTCTCAAAGAGCCGGATACAAAGTTTGAAGTTTGCTCGCAAAGAAATTTAAGAGGTCAGAAAGATGTTTCAGATTGTTTCTCAAGACGTCTTTTTCATCTAATATATACCAGAGAGACTGTGATAATACTATTGTCTGGCGAGTTTAAATCATTAAAGCATCCATTTGCATTTTTCTGGTCTGGAAATTAGCTTCGCCCTCAGGTTGAACGGCTGCTCAGCCCTACATTTGTCCTATAAAAATCAGCTCATGAGACATACACAGTTTCATCATTACATTTCTACTGCAAATTGTATTTCACATACTGCCCTTTTCGTTGGTTTAATCGTTTAAAGCAACGGTTCGCAATTGTTTTTCTGGCCCAGAAATTAGCTCTGCCCCAGATTGAATGGCTGATAATCCTTGCATTTGATCTTTAAACAACATTTCATAGCGAGACATTCACAATTCTATATTGATGTTTCTGTAATAATTGCTATTCATTTAGCTTACAGCTGTAAAAACCACATGCAGCTCCTTTAATTAGTTTAATCATTTAAAGCATGTGTTTACAATTTTCTGGCCCATAAATGAGGTTCACTCCCAGATTGCCCTTATCTTTAAATAGCATCTCATGACATAGACTGTTTTATCTTTGTTTCTATTGCAATTGTAATTCATCACACAGGCAGCAGAAGGCATTCAAAATTACATACAGCTACTTTAATTGGTTTAATCTGTTTGTGATTTTTCTGGGCTGGACTTAACTTGGCTCACAGGTGTTTTCTTAAATCAGTAGCTAAGGAAATAGTTTTATCTTTGTTCTATTACAATGTGTAATTCAACTTGCAGGCAGCAGGTGTTAAAAAATCACATACCGCTTCTTTAATTAGTTTAATAAATTAAAGCATCTGTTTACAATTTTTTCCTGCCCTCTAATTTAGCTCTACCCCCAGTTCCTTTTTTTCTCTTAAGACGCAGCTCATCAAACAATTTTATCTTTATGTTTCTGTTACAATTGTAATTCACCAAGCTTACATCAATGGGCTGTAAAAATCACATACTGCTTCTTTAATTAGTTTAATCATTTAAAGCATCTGTTTTTCCGGCCTGGAAATTAGCTCCACCCCAGATCTTTTCCTTAAGCAGCAGCAAGAAGAAACAAGGGAAAAAAATGCTTCTATTTCAATGTGTAATTCAACTCACAGGTAACGGAGCTGTAAAATCACATACTGCTCCTTTAATAATTGTCCAAAAAAACTCAAGTATGTGTGTTTTTTTCTCTGTGTAATCCCAGGACATGCACTCACAGCTCCAGTGGTCCACTGTGCCGGCGTGTCTCAGCTCGCTCAGGCCGAAGTCAGTGACCTTGAGGACGAAGCGGCTGTCCACCACACAGTTGGAGGAGGACAAGCGGCCGTGGGAATGTAGAGGGCTGCGGTGAAGGTAGTCCATGCCCTAAACCAGGGGTCACATGTCTTCCCTTACTGTTTATTCACGATATAGTGGACAAAATATCCATTATACATCTAATACACACATTTCTACAGACGTTGGCATGTTGGCTTTCTATCTTCTATATCAGCGACTTGTTGTTTGTAGTTGACAGAAATAGCCATCCAATAATATTTTATCAGATTTATTTTGAGTTTTGGGATTGATGCACTCCAGAAAGATCAGAAAAGTTCACTGGACGTGCTGACACGCTACTACGAAGCTGAGATGCAGTGCTGCTGCAAGTTCAGCTGCGGTCTTCATTCTAATGCCTATACGATCTGGTTACTTTAAACATTTAAAGCATCTGTTTGCATTTTTCTGGCCTGGAAATTAGCTCCGCTGCCATGTTAAATGGCTGCTCAGCCCTGTATCTTTTCTGTAAACATTAGCTTATGATACATACACAGTTATTTCTTAACATTTCTATTGCAATTGTAATTCACATACTGCTCCTTTAAGTAGTTTAATCGTTTAAAGTATATTTTCTTCCGGGCCGGAAACTGGCTCTGACCCCAGCCTTGCATCTTTTCTTTAAACAACATCTAATGAGACGTACACAATTTTATCTTTATGTTTCTGTCACAAATGTAATTCATCTAGCTTAGAGCGCTGGGCTGTAAAAATTACATACTGCTCCTTTAATTTTTGTTTTTTGTTTGTAAGAAATATGGTAGAAATGTGGTGTTATTTTGGAAGTCTCAGTATGGCAGTGTTTCGTTCAGGCTACTGGAGAAAAACTCTGATAAAAGGTGCACTTCTTAATTCGTTATCACGGTATTGAAGGTGGTCTTTGTCCTGTGAGAGGTTGCCAGGGTTGCGGTTTTTACACATCTGGCTTATTTTGCAACAAAAGTCAACTCCAAAGGCTATGACAAACAAAGGGAAAGTGTAAGTGTGGACAGTGTGTCTGTGATGTACAGAACAATTTCTGTTTTAAGGTATATTGTGAAGTTTGGGCGAGGAAAAAAGGGAATCCATCAAGGCTTTTTGTGAAGATTTTTAGAAATAGTTGACGTGCCAATTCAGCCAAGACCTGGCAACCCTGCCTGCTAGCTTCATACTCACTTTGAATATAAAAACCTCTCCTTCAAATTACTTTATTATTATTTTTTTTTTGTCTTGTGGGATTGCAGTCCCAATACACACCTCTAGTCTCTACTAGAGTATAAACTAATTATTAAAAAGGAAATTAAATCAGAAATACATTTATACATGGGACTTTACTATTTACATTTCTCTTAGAAATAAATTTCAACCCTAAGCCTTTATTTTCTGAGAACGAGGTCAGAATTTTCCTAAGTGTCAAGTATGTGCATTCCTCGAGGCAACTTGATAGTCGCTGGGAGATTTCAATTCCGTGGAGAATGGAACACTGGAGATTAATCACACACACACACACACACACACACACACACACAAACACACACACACACACACACACACACACACTGCATTATTAGTGAAGTACCTTTACAATATCCAGCATGAGGGAACATTTGAAGCTCCAGTCCAGCTTAATGGAGTCATTTTTTAAAATGTCCTGCCAATTTTAAAACAATGTGTTACTTTACATTATGTACATTTTATACAAGGTTTACAGATAGTTTATATTATAACACACATTCTCACAGATCTGCACTTCATCATTAAACTACAACCCAAAAACCACGGCTTATTTAGCTTTAGTAGAAATAGCCATACTATTGTAATATTGTAATATTGTAATTCTATAAGTGCTATATTTAAAGTCAGCAACTTGAGTTCAAAAGTTATGTCAATATTTACATGGGGGCGTCATGTCCACCATGGACAATTCCTCCCCAGACCACCAGAGGGCACTCTCACTCTTCACTTTTTGAATTTCTTCTTTTGCTGTATGCTCCGTTTCCTCCCTTGATTGTGTGCACCTGTTTCCCCAATTAGTTCCCTATTTAAGTTCTGTGTTTTCCTTCCTTAGTCGTGGAGCACTCTGTATGTCTGTGTTTGGGTGGCGGTATTTTTTATTTGTCATATTTTTGTTTTCATGTTGTATTTTCTTTCTTTACCTTGCCTCACCTTAGTCTAGTTCACTGTTTTAGTTGTTCCAGTTTTTGGGTCCTTTTCCAGTCTTTGCTAGTTTTTTTATGTTGGTTTGTTTCTTAAAAAAAATTGAAAAAATCTGCACTTGCATCCAAATCCCTGGATTTGATGACAGGGGAAAGTTGCATGTATTGTGCAGGCCACTTAGAAATCTGAGAAAGAGTAATCTGACTCTGAATACACACAAACTTCCCCAATTCTGCCAGTAAGACTATTAAATATTACTAAATATGTGCATGTACCCAGTTATTCTGGAAATGGTACCCGTATGAGAAATATATACGGTTGGGGTCATAAGTGTACATATGCCTTACAGAATCTGCAAAATGTCAATCATGTGGGGGGGAAAAAATAAGAGGGCTCATAATTGCATTTGTTTTCTATTTCGTTCTGCCCTGAATAAGCTATTTCACATAGCAGATGTTTCCATATAGTCCACAAGACACAATAATAACTGAATTTACACAAATTATCCAATTCAAAAGATTCCATACGCTTGATTCTTAATACTGTGTGTGTTACCTGGATGATCAACGACTGTTTTTATGTTTTGTGATCGTTTTGCATGAGGCAATTGTTTGTCCTGTTAGCAGTTAAACTTCAGAAAAATCCTCCAGGTCCTGCACACTCTTTGGTTTTCCAGCACCTTCTGCATATTTGAGCCCTTTCCAGCAGAGGCTATATGTTTTAGAGCTCCATCTTTTCACACTGAGGGACTGACAGCTGAGGGACTCGTACACAACTATTACAAAAGGTGCAACCATTCACTGATGCTGAAGAAGGCAACACGATACATTACGAGCCAGGGGGGTGTAAACTTTTGAATCTTTTGCCCAATCTTTGATAATATCCGCTATAAATGTTATCAGATATACACAATGAAGTGCAGCTATTTATGGTGTTTTATCACATCAGGCATCTTCTATTAGAGCACAATTATAATTACAATAGCTTTACTGATTATTCTTTAAACTGCATTTACAGACCTGTAGTTATTAATGAGAAGCAGTTAACACTTATCACATAAACTAAGAATAAGAACACTAAATAAAACAGTAATGCGCTGTACCAAATGATGTTAGCCTCTATACTAAAGTGTTACAGAAAATACATAGATGCTGGTTAATATTTGCAAAAGTTAATAAGTAGAATGTGTGTGAAAACCTGCAGACTTCCTTTAGGGCAGTATTCGGTCAGAATAACCGGCTGCGGTGAGTCCAGGCAAGCTCCAACGAACTTACAGATGTTCTGATGGCTCAAATCTCTGCACTGGTATAAGGATAAGGAAATGAGATACAGTGGTTCTTGATTATTTCCATTATCATCTATATATTCCACCACTACAATGGACCCTGCAACTAAAATCAGAAATCTAACCATTAACTGAACATGGCAAAAACTCTGGTGATGCAGTGATGTCTAGAGCAAGACATCCAGTTTAAACTGTGGAAAAATCTTGCAGATAGATTTGGTATTCAATGCTGGTTGGGAATTCCCAGTGGTATCATAATGGCTATACAACAATTATCCAAAACTGTGAATTCTCTCAAAATGCTACGGCCAAGAGATACTGTACTACAGAACAGAAACGAGAATTCGAGTCTCAGATTGAAGGTTTAAGTCACACTCAATTCCCTAATTTACTGATTTTGTGACTAGACACAGATTTCAAAACCTAGGACATACTACAGGACACATGGCCTTGGACTCAGAGGCTATAGCTTGAGAGACTTGGGATGTTTGGGATGGTGGATTCAACTCAGAATATTAACTCAGAATAATTCAACTTGGGACTCTGGACTCGACCTCAAATATGCAGCTTTGGACTCTGGACTTGACTAGGAGTTGACTTAAACTCTGCAGCTTGGGATACTGGACTCTATAAGTAGGGACGCTGGACTCTGAAGTCTAAGTCTTGGGACTCTGGACCTGACATGGACTCCATGGCTTGGAACTCTGGACTTGACTTTGAACTTGCCTTGGACTCGACCTGGACTCTACAACTTGGGACTCTGAGATGCAACAGTGACCCTTGACTCAACTTTAAATCTATAGCTAGGATGTTTGCACTTAGCCTGGACTCTAAGACTCTGGACTCTCCTTATGTTAATGATTGAGACTCTGATGTTGCCTTAGAATCAAAGCAAGCAACTCGTTACTCATAAAATCACATACGGCACATAAGTGATAAAAAAAACAACAACTTTGCTACAGAATAATATATAACACGACATACTAAACTAAGTTTTGGGGTTTTTTTTTGCTACAATGTTCCTTTAAGCGCTCACCCGTTTTAGCTCGGTCAGCAGGTCACTGCTCAGATGCACACTTCTCACACTCAGGAAGCGAGCACAGCAAACAGTCCTCTTTACCAGCAGAACAGAATTAGGAGACGCTCCACTTATGCAACATTCAACTACACAGCCTTTTGAGTGGTTGGATGAAATCGTTTGTGAGGTTAATTATACTATAATTATAAATATTCTGAGGTCAACAAGACCAAATGATCCCAGGTTAACTGATACACAAACATGATTTCCCCTCTGTGAGGGCTAGAGAAATGTCAAGGCCTTGTATTCTCACATTATAAACAGCAGTTCGCTGGGCTGAGGGTTTGTCCTGCATGCTGCAAATGATGGACTCGAGTGAGGCCTGGATGGATTTGCATCCCAGCAGCTGGGTCTGGTTGGAGCAAGAAACAGTGTAAATGGAAAATCTAACTACCTTAAAAGTGAGCTACCAAAACTACTTATTTACAGTGTGTGTGTGTGTGTGTGAAATGTCAGCTTGCTGAATGCTACTGATGCAACCGCATGAGCATGGAATAAGCGTAGAGAAAGGCCTATCATTATGACCAGAAGCAAAACCACAATTAGTGCCTTAAAGAGAACGACATGCAGTGCAACATAAAGCCATTTATCCTGCAGTTATTAAGTGTTTAAAATAAAGGTAATATGTGGTAGGGAGAACAGGATATTGTACACTAGTCTCAGTAGGCTGTGGGGAAAACTATAAAACTATAACTATAACTGCTATTTCTATGGAATAAAACGCTCAGTATCATGCTTTTACAGGAAAATAATTATACCACAGCAAAGTGTCAGCACTAACATTTTGTTAAATTGATTATAGAACAACACGTTATGCTTTTTATCCATTTAAAGTCAAATTTAATGTAGCAGAACAGCCACAAAACAAGTTCCGGTTCTCAGTAACGTTAATATAAAGCTGTGATTTGAAGCTGCACTACTTATACTTCAGCTGATCTAGGACGCTCCACACACACACACACACACACACACACACACACACACACACACACAAAAATCCCATACAGTGATGATAAAAATGTTTGCACAACCTAAAGGATCTAAAGGGGTTAAATGTTCGTAATCATTCATTCAGATCATGACGGTGAAAAAGATCTCAGGTCAGCGTGTAAGATCATCCACACTCGCTGGGTTTTGACCTCTCACCTTGCCTGCCGCTGCCGCGCAGCGAGACTCCATCATGATGACATCACTGGCATCGATCTTCCACAGCATCATGGAGGCCTTCTGCTGCCGTTTGTACTTCCTGCTAACAAGATCCAAGATTCACAATCCACGATTCTTCTTCCAAACTGCACTACAGCTTAAACACTTTTTTTTTTTTTTTATAAAAATCATTGTTCTTATTATTTATCCTTTTATATTTCTTTTTTCTCTTACAGCATCTATGACAAGGTGCAAGCTACACTCACCGTCCACCTCTACCCCGACTCATTCAAGCAGTTATCCAATCAGCCAATCACAATGCATCATCACAATGCATAAGATCAAGCAGATACAGGTCAAGGGCTTCATTTCCCGTCAGTCATCAGAATGGAGTAAAAGTCCCACTGACTTTGACCATGGCGTGGTTGTTCTGAGGGCTGGTTTGAGTATTTTCTGAAACTGCTGATCTCCTGGGATTTTCATGCACAACTTTTCTCTAAAGTTTGCACAGAATGGATGGAAAAACAAAAACCATCCAGTGAGCATTAGTTCTGTTTTTGCGGGAATACTCCTTTTTGATGAGACTGGAGACCAAATGTTTTCCCGATCATCAGACATCCAGTTTAGGTGAACCTGTTCCCACTGTAGCCTCAGATTTCTCTTCCGAGTTCACATTTTTCCCCGTTGTTCGATATGAACATTAACCGAAGCTCCTGACCTGTAGACCTGTATCTACATGACTTTATGCACTGAGCTTCTGCTACACGATTGAAGGATTGGATAACTGAATAAATGAGCAGGTTCTTGAATCGTGAATCTAACAAAAGGTAACAAAAAGCTCTATTTACAGGGTTGACTGATTCTAATCCAGTGCTAAAGGTTTTATTTTGTTGACCTGGAGAGAGAGAGAGAGAGAGAGAGAGAGAGAGAGAGAGAGAGAGATGGATGCAGCCTACAGATGTAACTGTTAAACAAAGCCACCATCTCCACATCTGAAAGTGCTTTTATCGCTTCGTTTATTCTTATGTAAGTTCATCACTGGTCATGCCGAGTCATGCTTACATTCCAGCTGTAGCTTCATTTACGAATATTCAGCCTCTGAATCTAAAAATATAATCTAAAAATAGCTTTACGGCTCGTTTACTCTTATGTAAGTTGTTAAGGCGCATTAATCTCTTGCACCAGTGCCTCCACTGCTTATATCTGTGTCCAGCTGAATATTGGAAATGAACTAGGATTAGTCTAAAAATGTCTAGAAAGGTTTAGTAATATCATATATTTGGTTTATTATGATCTTTTAATAGGAAACACTAGATCAGTTTGACTGTATTCAAGATTTTTACAGGTTGATTTTGTTAAAAAAAATGTATACATAAAATGTTTTCTATCATTTTGGACATCTAAGTTTTAAAAGCATGTAAAAATAAAATCTTAGTGAATAAATTGGCACTCTGCAATTATATTTCAGAATTAAAAAAAATAAATAAAAAATCATTTTACTTTTATTCTTTGCCTGCTAACTTTTGTAACTTTTTTTCCTATAAGTGAATTTTTTAAACAGAAAAAAAAAATTCACAAAAAAAATGTTGCATACCAAAATCTTGCGTTAAAGGGTTGATAGATGTGTGTTTATTAAAGCAGGTATTACCTGTAGAGAACGCCAACTGAGAGCGTCCCTGTGGCAATCAATCCCACAATAAGACCCACTGCAATCGAAAATCTGCTCTCTGAAACACACGACAATCACAATGGGCATCTTTTCTTCTAAAATCCAGACCATAACATGAAAGCTTGTCAGGAGAAAAGCTGGTAGTATACGCATTCTCACACTTTAATGACTTCAACCTGTCTGCTGAAGGCTGGACAGAAATCAGCACTTTTGCTAAAAATATATACATATAATATAATATAATATAATATAATATAATATAATATAATATAATAAAAAATTTAAGTCAGATCTATATTCCAATAAGACTTTCAGGAGTTTCACATCTGGAAGGCACGAGTGAATAATTCAGAGCGACCTCTCTCTATATTTTCTCTCCATTCTTCATCTTTTTTAATCAACGCAGAAGAGCAGAGGTCATGAAGCTCTCACTTGGTGAAGGGGAAACAAGTTAAAGCGCATGATCTGTCCCTAAAAGCTCAGGGTACGGGGCAAATCTGGATCTCTAGCTCCCCCTGTTGATGGTTGATCTGAAATGTTCAACTGCAACAGCTCCAGAGCTCGTCAGATACTTCCTAAACACCTGCAAGATTTTATATTTATATATATATATATATATATATATATATATATATATATATATATATATATGATATTTTCCCAAAACTTAATTTCTAATAAATGTGGTTCTAGTTTTTATGTTTGAGTGTAAAATAAGATGCATTTCCAAGAAAAGGGAAAATAAACAGAAAAACTGACTTAAAAGAAATGAAAGTAAGGATCCAAACCTCATCTGAAGAACAAAGGGTGTGAATCAGTTCAGATGTAGATTTTTTTAATTATTATTATTATTTTTAATAACGGTAATTTTGTGCTACATACTTGGGTGTTAAGCTCTATATAAATTACACACACACACACACACACACACACACACACAGACGGACACCATTGTTTTTCTCTCTTCATTTATTTTCTCTTTTTTTTTACATTTAAAAAAAAATCTAATTGTGTTTTGTTGATATGCACATGGATAATATTTCTCTTTTCTTGCATTTTTATGTATATTTTTTCTCTGCCTTTTCCTCTTACCTTTTTTCTTCTCTTCAGAGTGGCTTTTACAGTCCACAAAAATCTCATGTTATATGTAGTGTTTAATGTACTGATTTAAAAAAAAAAAAAAAATTGTTAAATATTTGTTGCTACTATTAACAATTCCATTTAGTAAATAGTAAAACACTCCATGTCATGTCGTTATAGGAAAATAATCAACCATGGGGCGGCGTGATGAGGCGGCGTGATGAGGCGGCGTTACTGTCACCACCCTGAAGTTGATTATTTTCCTATAACAGCACTTCCTGGAGTTCTTCGTACGCCATAGTGATTTGTCGAAGTTTAAATTTTTTTTATTCATCACAGAATGTCACTTTTTGTATTTTGTTTTTTATCTGTTTATAGTTACATTTAATGTAAGTCGCACCTGTGCTGGTGCAGAGTTCTCCTTTAAATCCACATCGCGGGGAATCTTTAGGAGGACTCCACCTTCCTCCAGGCCACCTGATGTGAATTCCCTTCACTGCTTCATACACCTTACGAGTCCCAAAGTAGTTAGCAATGACCTACAAACAGGAAGAAGATTAGCATAATGCTGTGTGTGCTCACAAGTACTGAATCCTGATGGATGGAATGTGTGTGTGTGTGTGTGTGTGTGTGTGTGTGTGTGTGTGTGTGTGGGACAGAGAGAGACCTGACACTGGCTGTCACTGCCCTGTATGTGTTTCAGCATATAAGCCGGCTCACGGTCCCCACTAGCATCGATCATCACATCTCCTTGGATACCTGGTGGAACAACCCCGAAAAACATCCCATAATAATAATCTTCTCCGGACTGAAATCTCTCTGCTCTTTTAAATTCTTAAAATCTTCTGTGGAAAAGAAAAACATGACTTTATGCCATAAAATTATGGCATAAAGGCTAGAGATGTGCGCTGTTTTTTTTCCTAACCCCTGATGGTTCTGTTCCACATCCTCCGAGTGACCTCAACACCGTTAAACGGGTCGGAGTTCTCGACCAACGTTTCATGCAAAGCCTGAGCGTAAATCCACACGCTGTCATGAGCGATAGCTGCCAGAACCGATACCTGTTACAAAACAACAAAAATAAAATCCAAGTTTACCACTAAAAGTTTCTACTAAGTAGCTACTTACAAGTTTCTTCTCATAGCATGTTCACAGAAGTGCTGCGAGGAAGTTTTACGAAAGAATAAGAAGAGAATCTTAAACTCATGAATGAGATCTCAATTCACATTGCTGTAATAAAATAATACTTTTTTAATATGTATAAATAAATATAAATAAGCAACAGGTTCTGCTTTTAGTGCTAAAAATGCTTAGTGAATTATTTTTTAAATATAAAATAAGAAGTAAACTAAAAATAAAATAAACTAAAAACTTTGTTTATTTCTAACTATGTTCTTAGTTTGTTGGTTCCTTGATTTTTATTTTTTTTTCTAAATCAGATAGTTAGGAGTTACTTCTAATTTAATTAATTAATTAATTAATTAATTTTAATTAATTCAATTTTCTCAGCTGTGTGTGTACACTGAGTTTATTGGAATAGTTATATTAAAAATTAGATATAGAAAATATAATATAATATAATTATATTATATATAGAATAATTATATTATATTATATATAGAATTATATATAATTTATAACATTAATCTAAAATATCAGCCAATGAATTAGGCCCAGTTGTTATGCTAATGAACAATAGTGAAGCATTTATTTTTTATAGTGCTTTAAAGATAAAAGGATTATAAATGTTTCTCCTGAAACAAAATGAGGAAGAAAATCAGTTTCAGTTCGATTTTATCACCACTTTAGACCATTTGTATTTAAACTTGATGTTTTAAAGTAATAAAAGTAAAAACGCTTATTAAAAAAAATCAAGATGAGAGTTTATTGTTTAGTTTATAGCATAATCTTTATGTAATTTATAGCTTGTATGTCAGTAAAGAAATAATAATAATATATATATTTTTTAATTTAAAAAATGGTAGAAAATCCCAATAGTTAAAAATCGTAACTATTTTTTTTTAACAGCATATTTCGTGAGTATTTCATGTGAGAACATGTTTTTCACCACCCAAGCTAACCTTCTCATGAGGTTCATACGTGTATCCAAAGTCCCGTTTTGAACGCTTGATGACATCCTCAGCGAAAGCTCTGTAACGCTCATCATCAGGCTTGTACATGGACAGGATGAAAAGTGCCTGATAGGCCTGCTTCGCCACCAAGTCATACTCATCTCCTGAGTATTAAAAAAAAAAAAATCTCAATGTTAAACACTTTGGTACTTTTTCTTCATCGAGCCAGTTTAAGTGTAACATTGATGAGTACGGCACCTTGTTTCCATTCGAACCTCCCGAACATTTCATCCTGACTGTAGGGCATGAAACAGAAGAAGACAAATTCTCCGCTGGTCAGACCTCGACCATGAGCTTCTATCATTAAACTGCGCACCACCTCGCCATGAGCTGAGATCACTACAACTACACCACAAGAGAAACATTAAAAATGCGACAAGGTGAAATCTAAATCTACAAACAACAAAAAAATCCTATTCTACCACAAAAAGTTTTTTCCTAAATTGTGGCTCTAAAAGTTCATAGCTATGATATTTTTCCTAAATTGTGGTTCTAAAAGTTCATAGCTATGATATTTTTCCTAAATCGTGGCTCTAAAAGTTCATAGCTATGATATTTTTCCTAAATCGTGGCTCTAAAAGTTCATAGCTACGATATTTTTCCTAAATCGTGGCTCTAAAAGTTCATAGCTACGATTTCTTTCTTACAGTGTGGCTCTAAAAGTTCATC
>CM075001.1:1247255-1274349 GCA_037576825.1 Pangasius krempfi
GTGGCTCTAAAAGTTCATAGCTACGATTTCTTTCTTACAGTGTGGCTCTAAAAGTTCATCGCTACTGAGTTTCTTCTTAAATTGTGGCTCTGAAAGTGCATTTCTGTAATTCCTAAAAAGCCCACAGAGCTCCAGCTGGACTCACTGCGAGACGAGCTGGAGACCTCCGCCAGAACCTTCGACTGCAGCACAGTGGAATTATGGGTAGGAGGACCACCAATCTCCAGATTCTTCGCCACTGTGATGTTATTATTCTCTGCTTGGTACCTTTTTAAGAAAATAAATGAAACAAAGAAAATAAAAGCATGAAAGGTATCAACTAAAGCATTAAAAAGATTAAAGGTATAGTTTTAATTATAATAGTTATATTATTTATATTAATTTATTTATTGCATTTCTTATATTTTTTATCATTTAAATTAGTGGTAATTATTTATTAGTAGCTCATAATAATTACTTTCAATTCAAATTCAATGTCGCATTAGTATTAAATGAGATTTCATTAACGTTAGTGTAATTTTAGTTCTAGGGACAGACTGACAGGTTTGCTGCTATATTTCTGTGTAAATCTGTATTTGTTTTAGTTGCTATTTAATTATTTGTATTTAAAATTTAACATTGTTTTGGTGAGTTGGTATTTCGATGAATCTTTTGTTATTCTTTCATATATACTTCAGCTTCAGTTTGAGATTTAGCTTTAGTTTTAATTTTTTTTTTTTTGCTTTTTTGTCTGTTCTTAAAGACTTTTCTTTAAATTTCTATATAAAAGAATAAAAATTAAAAAGTGAATGAATAAATAAGTCCAGTGAAATAGTGCTGGATTGTTTGTGTATAAAAATGAATGAATTTGTGTATATGAATGAATTTAAATGCAAATTAATAACAGGTTTAATTAAAATAGGATTTGTTGTTGTTATATAGATTTTTTTAAAATAAAAAACATGTGAATATCATAAATGTTAACATACTTTTGAATTTTGAATATTCAGAACACTAATTTTTGGTTGTAATTTTAGTTTTATGACAATAATACCTGCACTGCATTTTTGCTATAATAATAGCTTAAAGCTTGACTCCTCTTACCGAATCCCGTCTGCCGGAGTGTGCCACGTGGGTTCACTGTTATAGATGATGCTAATGCGCTGCCATCCGAACTGCTTACAGATCTCTACGAAGAAGGTTCCCAACTTCGTGAAAGGCCCGAACACTCGCGTCAGGGTGGGAAACGCCTGCGCTCGAATCGCACGCGAGAGTAAAGTAAGCACAGAAAATACAAACTAGCATGAGACGAATGGGCTTTAAATACTACAAAAGCTAAAATACAGAACTCGTAAATCATTTATAAGCATGAAAATTATGCTGAGTGGCTTTAACATGTGTATAAAGTTTACCTTCTTATCTAAAAACTGCTGATCTGCACAGACAGGACTGACCATAGCAATGTTCCAGTAAGCTGCCAGCTTAGCCGTCACTGCACACACCTTAAACGACATACGGTAAAGGGAAAGATCACAGCACTGTTTAATTCTGTTTCCCTGTTTTTGTTTTAGTCCTTCCATGACTGTGTGTAGCTCTAGTGAAGCTCTGTGATATTTCAGCGTCACATACGTTTGAGCAGCAGGGGCCGATGAACGCGCTGTAGTTGTGTTTGTGCTGCAGAGCGACGATCTTCCCAGGACCAACCAGATCATTACACTCATCATCCACATACTGAAAGTCGAGCCGGTGACCTAAAGACCTCAGTCAGTTAACTCTCAGACCAGACAGAAGCTTAAAGTCCAAACAGAACCATTAGTGTAATCTGTTGTAGTAAAGTCAGAACGGGTAGGAATCTCCCCGAGCCGACCTGGCAGGATCTCCGTGCTGTTGTTCAACGCCTCGATGGCGATGAGAGCCGCGGCTCCGATGCGGCCCACGCTGAAAGGGGTGGAGGTGTTGGGCATGGCCAAGAGGATGGTGAACCTGCTGCTCAGACACACCGGCACCGTCACCATCACCAACAGCAGCAGCAGCAGGACAGACAGAACGGCCTTAACGTGATCTGAGACGCAACACAGGAAAGCTGGCGTTTACCAAACACGCATACCATGTCCAAATATGTGCATCGTCGCAAATCACATGACCTTTGTAGGGGTCAGTGTTTCAACCCATAGCTACATAACATAACATATATATATAGCAAATTACAGGAATAAGCTAGCTTGCAAATTTGCAGTAAAGCTTTCATGGGAGTCGAGTTAAATTTGGGGCAGTAAGAAATGGTATGCTCAGGACTGTGAGATGGATGGGCAATTAAAAGGAGTTGATGTGCCATTTTTTTAAGAACAATTTTGTCTTCAAAGCCAATTACTGAAGTCTGAGTCATAACTAAGGTGGGAACTGCGGGGTGGCAGAACCCCAAACCTCAAACCCCAGAGTAATTCACGGCTCGTATCGATGGGTTATGAGCTGGTCAGGCGATGAGACTAATGTGGACGATGCTGAGAATCACACATTACTCATTTCCTGTTAGAAAATTCTTTCAAACGTGTCAGTAATGTTCTTTTTCCATCAGTAGATGAGGTTATAAATGTAGAGGTAGGCACGGCGTCTTTGGGTGGAACTGGAATTAAATCTTTAAATAGGATTTTCTCTGTTTTCATTTTAAAATGTTAGGAATTGACTTACAAACATACAAAAAACATACAAAAATGAAATATATTTCAGTTCGGGGAAGTCTGTAGCTTTAGAAGTATGTACTTAGTGTGTGTATGTATATGTGTGTGTATATATGTGTGTGTGTGTGTGTGTGTGTGTGTGTGTGTGTGTGTGTGTGTGTGTGTGCTTTTGTCATTAGTCTATTACATTAATAAGTTGGATGATTTAAGTTGTTAATATGGGTTTAATATTGTTGTACCACTCCGTACAGCTCTATCACTCCACCCCTCCGCTCAACCTCCTTTCCATCATTTAAACCCCTTTATAATTCATTTACAGCTGGATTATTGCGTGTAACGTTGATCTTGATCTTGATCATTGTAGCCAGAATAAATACAATATAACAAGATATAACAACAACCTTTTATTTATTAGATTATTTCTCAGACGTAAATGAAGCGCACTGAGCAGATTTTGTATCCAGTATGTAATTAAAAAAAAAAATAAAAATTAGTTCTCATCTGTAATCAGCAACAGAAAACAAATTCAGTCACTTACTGCTCATGCCTTGGAAGAAAAACCAGGAGAAAAAGTCATTTCCATTCATATTTACATCCAGATTGTACAATCTCTCCACTAATAAAACGAGAAGACAAGCCAGACCGACTGGAGCTCCAGAGATATCAGAGACGTGTCACCGCCTTTGACGTTGTTCTTCTTAGCAACCAGTCGTCCAGGAAAACAAGTGATACAGTCCATGGGAACTCCTCCATGACAGAAAAAGAAAACACTTGCTTGTGTTTACCCTGACGATATCACTTCCTGTTTTCGCACAGCAGCTCAAGGACTTGATTGATTGATTGATTAATTAATTAATTAGCTCACATCTGTGGTTTGGTCCACTTTCGGATAAAAACTCCACACATTAAAGAGGTTTATACTGAAATATTCAGAGTGATTCTGGTGCTAATTTGTTGCTTGGTGCCGTATTTTCGTTATTCCCGTGAACAGTTAGTGGTGCTGTGTCTCTCTGATGTTATTGCTAGACTGGTTATGATGATGTTTCTTAAGAAAGAAAACATTACTACAGTCTCAGACATGAGGGAGTGGAGACGTCTGTGCAAACATTGGACTTGATGGTGGTTTTAGTGTGAAAGTTGAAGCTGTAGAAGCTGATCTGTTTGACCAGATGAGGAGGTGAGTGAGCCGGTCAGACTAAAGGACTAAAGCGCCGCTGCATCACTCTCTTTAGGTAGAGAGCAAACGAGGGAGAAATCCCGCTGCGCCACTATCAGCAGGCACAGCGGCATTGTGGGGTTGTAAGCGCTGATCCTCGGCTTACTCACACCACGGAGACAGCAGCAAGTCACGGGTGCCAAGCACTCAGGAACTCCACACAAATTTCCTCACAACAAAATAATAGAGGCTTTGTTTTCACTCCAACAACAGGCAGAACAGGCCGCATGGAGCGCGTCGCATATTTATAATAAATATTGATATGTAAGTCATTCAGGATGGAATTTTCTTTTAAAATGGCATTTGTCAAGATTAGGCCTCCCTTGTACACAAAGCTCCACCCCCAGAGCCTACAGTGGTGATCACTTTCAAGCACGCTCAGCTATTCGACTGCTGAAAGCCAAGCTATAACGCTATAACACTTATTTCTGAAACTGTTCACAAGGGCTTCACTGTCCTTTTTTTGTTTTTGAGTTCAAGTTCCAGCATTAGCATCGTCAGCATTTTCTGCTACACAACAGGCCATTCAGCTGCTGGAAAGCCAAGTCAAGCCTTTTTTTTCTTTTTAATAAGAAAATAAGCGTATCTATTCGATTCGTTATGTAACGTCGGCCATTTGAACAGTTCAGAGCTTTAAACAGATTGCGTTTACGGATCTGTCCAGGAGCAACGCCGCTAATTCTGCGTCCAGCTTCATCCCTTTCATTAGTAATAAATTATCATGGAAAAGCACTGCCAGTGTTTTTGCTCGCAGGACAATTATCCGGCTGTGCAGAGCGCCTGCTGATTTCAGACTGAGAAGTGGGCGGAGGCAAAATGACAAACGAGCATTCTGGATCGTAACACGGTTCTCCAAACGGGTTTTCCCAGCCACGTAATACACTTGTGCTGAGGCAATGGCTTAAACAATTACGTTTTATCATGTTGTCCTCATGAGAAATAGAAAATAATTAACTATTGCACCTTTAAGTTTACAAAGTCATCCCTAGTCAGACATTGTTCTGTAATTACAGTATGTTTACTGGCTGCATCGCGTGGATCCAGAGAAAAGGCCCGCATGTTACAGAGGCTATAAATGGAAGAAGCTTCACATTGGGCACCAGTGGATCGTGGGAATGTTCACTGATGTCTCTCTGCATCCAGGCCAGCGATCTGGAAGGCGCTACTTGAATTCGTCAACTCAGAAAGTGACATGTCGGGTCGTGCTAGAAGCTTCTGCTCTGGCAAAAGCATAATTTCAGCTGCGGCTATGTTTACATGAAAGGTCAGATTCAGGAGTGCTATCTGAGACCTCTGTCTTTCTGAGCCTGTTTTACTGCACGTCTGGGATGAGAAATGAACCCTGCCCTGCTCAAGGTCAGTTATCACGAGGAAAAATTAGAAACAAACCACAAACATTAAAACAATCAGTTTATCATCATCATAAAAACAGACTCCAACAACAAGGCTGAGTCCCTCTTATACATGTCTGAAAAAAACCCCAATATGAACTAAGAATTAAAAATTAAATTAGACCAAATAAACAAGTGCTCAACCTGCATCCTGACATACCGAGCCGTTTTTTAACGAAATCATCGTTATTAGTAAAGAGTAACAAGTTTTAATATTAAATATTATGTAGTTGTTGGAATATTAAACTCAAGACAAGAGCATAAAACTTTTGTTGCCTTTATACCAGATATTTACCACTGTGCCATTAAAACAAGGTTTTGTTTGTTTGTTTGTTTGTTTGTTTTTTTAAGAAAACACACAAATTCTAAATTTTTGGATTAACATTTTAAAATCACAGAATTTGTTTGTCAGAGTCTGAATTTAAAACAAATACTTTCCACAAAATATAAAATATATAACATGGTATGAACCTTAACATTCCAGAATTAAAAATAACTGAGAAAAAATCTTGAGAAAAGAGAAAGTTTTTCTTTTTTCAAACTTGGCGATATCAAGCAGGTAAAGTAGTAAAGTAATAGATGAACAGAACACCTTGTGATGGCTTAAGGTGTCCTACAACTCAACTTCCAAGTCATTTAACTCTCCTTAAAATTCATCTAAACTTTCCGCACCATATTTAGGTGTCATTTCCTTCTCCAACCACCAGATGGCGCTGCACATCAACGTCTTGACATAGAGATGAGTTCAAAATTCAATTTATAACCAAAATGCTGATAAAAAGTTACTCGATTCTTTTTTTTTTTCCACATTAATATACACTTTATTCTTTGCCACTGTGTTTCATTTTAAAGGACACCATTAAATACAGAAGGCACTTACAAAAAGTTAAATTAAAGACGTGTTATAAACATATAACTTATTGATTAAAAAAAAAAAAAAAAAAAAAATCAGAGAAAAATAAGAACCAGAGGCCGCCGGCGAACTCGACAGCCGTGTACAGTACATCTCAGTAATATCTAAATATCTGTAAATCTAACTATAGTATAAACATGATTTTTTTTTTGTTGTTGTTATTAGTTTAATGCCCCTACTAGTTGTTTTTTTTTTTTTAATACACGTTTAGTCACTTAGAATACAGAAATCATTAAAACATAGTTTTTAAGTCACGAGTTAGTGGTTTGTGTTTGATTCGTTTCTTCTATTACGTATTAGGCTTTTGTGGTTTCTGCATTGAGGAGGTCGTGGTACAGTTCGATGAGACGGTTCGCCTCCCTCTGACCAGACAGCAAAGCACCATGGGTAGTGGAATAGTATTTCCTGTGTGTGGCCTCGCCAGCAAACAGCACCTGCAATGGCTGTTACAGGGAAAAAAAACACAAATAAGTCGATTATTTTCCTATAACAGCATGACACCGTATACGAAACGATAACGTTATCAGAACGAGCGCATTAACATAAACCCGTGATTCCTGGCTGCGCTACTGTCAGAGCTGCTGTTATAGAAAATTAATCAACATCTTCTGACCAATCACAAGCCAGAATTCAACATTCATACATGATATTTAAGTGGTTAACGTCGATTAGATTTTTTGATACGTTTAAATTTAAAACCGATGCTCGCAATGCTACTAATAAAACTAATTCGAGGCGGAGCTAACAAAATACGCTCGACTGCTTTGAACCTATCACAGTCTGATATGCTAATTATTCAAGGCTAACAATGTGATATAATGTGTTCAGTAAAGCTTCTTCAGCCACAGAAGTGAAGCTTCATGTTAGTGAACAAAACTGTGGTTGCTATGGTAACAGTGAAATATATTTTGGGGCTGTTGCTGAATAAATCATGACTGATGCGATTCGAGCTTTAGATACTACAGCTCTGCTAAAACGCCAGCTAGACCCCTAGCAGTTAACTAATTGCAGGGGTTGAGGGGCGTGTCGAATTTGCATAATCATGCATATTCATAGCCCCTTGTTAATTATAAACGCTTCATAGCTCTTTTAATGAGAGTAAAAGTGTAAAGATATTTCTTAGGTCAATTTTAGTGTTTTGGATGATTGAGGAAAAAAAACAAAACAATACATAGCTATTATCTTGCACAATTTCTTTTATTTTTAATTAAATAATGTTTTCTTTGTCATTTTTTTTTTTAGCTTAACTGAGCAAACGGTTCGAGATTTTGTGTCTAGATGGAGCTGGTTATTTTCAGCACTGCTTTTCAGCAGAAAAAAACTGAGCTCTGTGTCTAGCGCACATTTTCCTCGAGGTGCAGGTTGTTCTTTCAAACCTGTAATTGCCTGTTAGCCCACGAGCACGTCAGTGTGAGGACGAAAAAATAGAGAGTGAGGGGGGAAAAAAAACAGAAGGAGAGAATAAGAGAAAGAGAGAGAAATCGGTCCTTGTTTCGCCCTCGTCATCTAACTCGGGTTACTGATCCACGCTGAGTGACGTGTGTCAGCCGGAAAGTAGTGTATAAACACCAGCAGGTCACTGAAAACCCTGTCAGGAATGACAAAAACGCCAGAATGCTCCTCAGCCAAGGCCAAGGATTGACGAGCAGCGGCTTCTGCTAGATATTTAAATGAGGTTTCTGCATGTGTTAATTGTTCTGCTCGTTTATGCAAGTGTAACACTGATTAATGTCGGGGAGAAGAGCAAGAGCGTTGGTCTGTTTATAAGGTAGCCGAAACGTAAAGAAAAATCTTTTCACACGCTCTTTTTAAATGCTGAACGTATATTTGATATGACACAGTAATAATAATAATAAGTATTAATTAATTAGATAATACTGAAATATCATTTGGGGGGAAAAAACGTCATAAAATGCCATAAAACGGGCTTTTCCACAAATTTAATACCTGCCCTTCATTTGTATTAATGCCTTTTCTGAAGCGACTTTTTCGCTTTTTCAAATAATAGAACCATTTCTCAGCATTTTTTTTTTCTTTTCTACCAAACATGTTAATTACGCGAGCAATCTGTAACGCTAGGTGCAGGCTAATAAGGTTTCCATGCTTTCCGCAAATCGGAAGCATGGATTAGGAAAGTGTTTTTGCGTGACTCACCGGAGCCTTGGAGCTCTTGGTGTAGGGCAGGGGTTCAGCCAGGCGCTCGACGTCTCCCCCGCTGGAACCCACGCGGGTGAACGAGTACGAGCCCCTGATGTAGGGGTTGCTGCCCCACGACGAGCGCAGGATCCGCCGTGGCTTTGGAATGTTCTGGTTCCCTGCAAGAAACAACAGGGAAGACCGGGTTAATGAAAGCAGCGCTACAAACGATAGCGTGCTGAAAGATGTTCCCAGATTCTGAATGGTTCCATCCACGCTGTCTTTGTCCGTAATTAACATTCTATCACTCTGAAAGAAGTCGTACTTTGCAGAACAAGAGAGTAAACGTTATATAAATGTTGCTATGGTGATTTGGCGGGATGGTGCTTCATTTTGAACGGACGCCAGCGTAGAATCATGGACGAGGAAACGACCGGCGCGCTTGCTCGCTTAATGAATGAAGAAGGAGAAAGGAGGGTGATTTTTAAAAATTGTGGATTTTTGCTTTATTCACAAAAATGAAAGTAAAAAAAAAAAAAAAAACAAGTAGGATGAGAACTACTGGAGTAAAGAACCCGATGTGGTAGGGAAAAGAATTGAACAGGTAGAATCATGGTTCGCAAAGCGGGCAACCCAGGGGGCGCTGTGACTTTTATTTATTTATTTATTTTTATTACAGTGGTTATTTATTTATTTATTACAGTTATTATTCCTGTAAATATTCTCAAATATTCTGAAATTTAATGACAAATTAAATTATGAATTAATAAATAAATACATTTAAACAACGTGCCTAGTTGTTTAAATAGTTTGTATAATGCATTGTTATTGGATTTTTATTTATTTATTTTTTAACAGTTAAAGGAGTCGCTGATTGTTAAAACTTTTGAGGTGAAATTCAGCCGAGCAACGCTGTTTGCTTTACACGTCACCTGACGAGTAAGTGATCTCAGCCCTCAGACATGGAGGAACTGGTTTCTCGCTGATCCACGCCAAGGCAGTCGAGAAGACGCCTAAACGGAGCGTCTCTGAACATCATGTGTGCTGAGAACCTGACTTCTATGAAGCTAGTAAACACACCAGACGGCCACGATGATTACGTAATGTACACACCGGCGAGGAGAACCGCTAGAGTAGTGATGAATGAGCCCCGTAGCCCCTGGTGACTCACCAGGGAAAAGTAGTGAGCAGCTCCAGGTAACGATAAAGCGCCTACAGGCACCGAACTGTGATGTCATATTGTGTGTCCACATCCAGGGTGGAAATGATCTGTGGTGAGTCAGCGTGCATTTACAGGATAATGAGTAATGGCTAGCGGTTGCGACCGGTGGTGTGTGTCAGTGCTGCTGGAATCTGAAGCGAGATGTAGTCGCATGCCTGTGTGAAGCCGTAGTGAGAAGCCCTGATCATATTTAGAGAGCTGATTGTGATTAACTGTTAGATTTCACAGCCGTATCTGTCCAAAGACGAGCTTCATTTACAATCTGTTACGGCATAAAATCAAAATTATTACGTTTTTCCTTTACGTTTGAATTTGAATTGAAATTACAGAATTATCTTAACCCCCCATCCCGACCTGTGAACTTGCGGAGCAGCTCGGTGCACATCTCGGCCACGGTTTCGTCGTCGCAGCGCTCCATGAGCAGCGCCTCGTCTCCACAGATCCAGCCGCTCAGCATGTGGCCGTAGCGCTCGGGCGGGTAAAGCACGTCGAAGCTGCAGATTTTACGGTACCAGAGCTCTTCTGGATAAGCCAGGCTCTCCAGGTGTGCCTCGTCCTCCCACACGAACTGGATGCTGTTGCACTCGGGACTCCAGAAGGGCTCGGAGAACTCCAGGAAGATCTTATCCGTGGTGCTGATGCCCAGCTTCTGGATGGACAGGGCCTTGTCCAGGGGCAGGCTCGGAGAGAAGAGCGTCTCGTGGGCTTTCTTTAGGACACCCAGCGAGGCCGTGACAACCACGTGATCGGCGAGGAACAACTCGCCGTCCTCGCACTCGACGCGCGCCGGAGCCGGCCCGGGTCGCTGATCCTGGTTGTGGTCGGCTTGGTCGGCGTCACCCTCGGCGTCCTGAGCGCTGTAATTCCAGTGGATGCGGCGGACGGGTTTTCCGAGGTGCAGCACGCGGCTCGGAATGTCCTGGGCCAGCAGCTCTACCACTTTGATGAAGCCACCGGGGATGACGTGGTGAGCGCCGGGGATCTCCGTCCACTCTCCGAACTCACTCAGGGACACCTCATCCATGCTGGCGGAGCTGCTCTCACAGCTTTCCACCTGAGGCAAGAACAACGGCAGAAAACGTTCACAATAAATCATCAGGTTTATATTGACACACTCGTTCTAATACGTTATCTAATCGTTTCTATAGTAACAGCTCATTCATAGGCTCTTGGAGGACGGAGAAAAACATGTTTTCTCGTTGATAGAGTGAAGTAAGGGATTGTTAATATAACATTTACGGAAGGAGTCTCCAGTGTCAGAGGTAAAGCTGTACCTTTAAGTTTTCAGACACATCTTTGTGGTTTCTCAGTAACACGGCAAGCTGAGTTTTTTTTTTTGTTTTGTTTTTTTGTCTTATTAACATTAAGAGAGAGAAAAAAAGAGAGGCTGGTGAGGGAATGACTGTTTATAGCTGCTGTAACATAAGTGAGAACTTGTACTGTGGATGTTCCGCAGCATTAAACATTAATTATAACAAGATAAAAATACATCATTCTTTAATATTTAATAAGTAAAGAATGTAACTGTTTGCAAATTGCTGTGGTATAAGCGGAATAAAACCGTTCAGGAAGAAAAGTAATCAACGTTGGGGGTTGGTGGGGGGGGGGGGGGTAGACAGTAATTCTACTTCACCACACCACAGCTGATTGTTTTCCTGTAACAGCACAACACAGGGGGGTTTTATTCCCAACATAAGACCGTTTCTCCTTCATGGCTGAATTCAGTGGTAACTGAGATGAAACTGCTAACTGTAGCAGCCTGGGAGAATTTTTCAGAACCAGTCTTTACACCTTTGAGTATTATCCTTTTAATCCTTTTAAATCCTTTTAATGTTTTTACACATTACCACTACAGTTATTTTTACACTACAGGCTTTCCGCTCGTTTCTCCGTAAAAGGAAACGTACCGAATTTCAGACTTGTGGGAATCGGACATTACAGATAGAGTGAGGAGATTAGGTTAATAAAGGCCCAGATATTTTTTTTTTTATAATAATATTCCCACATGGACACTTCTGGGGCTGCGAAGGCTGCAGCTGGACTAATCTCAGCTCCACGTGGACAGATAGGATGTGATAAGCGTGCAGATTGTGGAGCACAGCTTCTGTCTGGCTTCTGTGAAATCACTGCTGTAATCATTTCCCCTTTCTGTTCCTCTATTTATAATTCCTCTTCACTTTAGACTTGTAAAGACGCATTGTTCTCTGAGGACTCGGAAGAGACAGAAAAAAAGAAAAAAAAAACGCAAGAGGACACGTTAGAGCACGAGGCGTGGAAGTGTTTCGGAGAGCTTCGTGTTTATATTACAGTGAATGCATCAGGCACAGGGCTGAGTAATGTTTAGGATTAGGTGTGGTGTTACTGAGATGCAGTTTGCACACGGTGGATAGTGTGTGTGTGTGTGTGTGTGTCTCATGCTTATGTATGTTCATGCACAAAGGCAGACCACAGTAATCTGTTAACAGCCATAAAAGAAAGAGAGACAAAGAAAGAAAGAAAGAAAGAAACAAACAAACAAAGAAGACACACAGGAGAAAATTAATTAATTAAATAAAGAAATAAATAATACAAAGAAGAAAAACAAACAAATGAACAAACAAAACTATATGAAGGAGGAAAAACAAACAAATAAATAAACAAGGGAAAACATAGATAGATAGATAGATAGATAGATAGATAGATAGATAGATATAAAGCTAAAAATCGATAGACAAACAAAACTATACAAAGTAGGAAAGAAAGATATAAAGGAAAAAGAGAGAAAGACAGAGAGAGAGAGAGAGAAGAGACAGAACGTCCTAAGCGCAACACACTATAGAAGGTCATAGTATTTCTCTAACCATGTAAACGGGCTTTATCCAGTCCAAACCAGTTCTGACTGCATTATGCATTGAGCACGAGCAACAGGTCATGTGACTACAGACGTTCCCTCTGACTGGCTCGGTCTGTCACTTTTACGGCGTTCCACAAGAAAGCTATAACGTCAGTTATTATCAGTAAGGCTGAGTGGTGCAGAATCCCGCAGCCGTGTGTTTGTGTGATTAGGGTCGTGACGCGTCCTAACGTTCACGTGAGGAAGGAAAGGAAAGCAGACGCGAGTCTTCACCTCACCTTGAGGTACTGCTGCAGCATGGACAGCTTCAGCTTCTTGGTGCTTTCTGAGTCGTCGGGGTCCGTCGTGATCTTTTTGCGCACCAGGTCACGTGTGAAGATACCCACGCTGTTCTTCGTCTCAGCGCCCACCGGCTTCCCGTTCTGGAAAAACTCCTGAGTCAGCTCATACACCTGAGAGAGAGAGAGAGAGAGAGAGAGAGAGAGAGATCGAAAAGAAAAACAGATGACGAAAGAAAGGGATAGGAACAGGGAAGGAACAGAGAATCAAAAAGGCAAAGAGCAAAAAGAAAGAACAAAGGGAGAGAAGGAAAAAGAAGGACAGAGATAAGATACCGGTTAATAGAGTACTTGTTACATCATCGAGACGGGGTTCAGTACAAATCGCACACAGCCTTGAAATGGTTAGCTGTGTGGATGGAATACATTAGTGTAGCGTGGAGGTTTAGCTGGGGAGAATTTTCCTGTAAGGGCGAGTTGCTGAATTAAATACACGCCTGAGCCGAGACACACACCAGCAGCCAGAATCAGAGAGAGAGAGAGCGAGAGAGAGAGAGAGAGAGAGAGAGAGAGAGAGAGAGACAGGAACTGAAAATGGAGATATGGGTCAGGTGAGGTTAGTGCCTCAGAAAGCGAACTTCACTCGTAAGCTTTGATAGCATTCTTCTGAAGCCAGGAAGAAAAAGCTCCTCACGTGAGAGTGCAGTCATGAGACGGATTGAGAAATCTGCTGAGTTCAGAACCACACGGACCCGCGAGGCTCACGTTCAGGACTCGCTAAAGCTAATAACACTGATATACAGTACGTAGCGCAAAACTGATCACACACACACATACACACAACCAAAAACTCACCATCAACACACTGAACATGACCACACATACCTTGCAATGTGTTGCAACTTCCTGTGGTTGGGCGTGCACACACACACACACACACACACACACACACCAAAAGTAGCTTCATGTTGCAATCTGACACCGTAGATCCTCTGAATAATTAGGTCACCTATTTGTCATCACTTAGTATAGACTATCTGCCAAAACACAAATGCAGGGTTTCCCCAGGATTCCTCAATTTATCTCTTTTTCTAACTCAATGTCACGCCATAACTCGACTCCAAATCCATGGCCTGATACTCTTAAGTTAGTTCAGACTCTATAGGATGGGACTCTGAACTCCATGTCTTGGGACCTTGGACTTGATTAAGATTCCACGGCTAGGGATTCTGCACCCTACAGCTAGGGACTATGGACACAAGTCAGATTCTACAGCTTGGGACTCTGAACTCGGTTTGAACTCCATGGATTGGGACTACGGACTTGACTCGGAATCTACAGGCTGAAAAGCTGGACTTGGCTCAACTCTACAGCTCAGGATTCTGGGCTCGAGTTTGAACTCTGTGGTTTGGGAATTTGGAAACTGGGCTTCAGGACCTGGCTCAAACTCTGGACTTGACTTGGACTCTATGACCTGATACTCGAGTGTGAGCCTGGGACTGACTTGCTTAGCCATGATTCCCATATACTCAAGGGCCGTCGATCTTGATAGCTGAAGATTTGGCTACCATGTTGTGTTGTTTACCCACTGTCAGAACTCCAAAGCATATGAGTCTGTGAGAGTTATCCCACTGGTCAGCAGTAAACGTTTACTGGCAACATGGTGAATTAAAAAAAATATATGTAATGGGATAAAACCTCAGTGATTCAAAATCAAAACTAAGGTCTTCTCACAGCTAGCAAGTGTTTCAGTGGACTACATGGGACAATGAAGTGCATGGGATTATAAATACAAAGATGTCTCTATCTGAAGTATTGATCAATTTTAGAGCCAGTTGTCCACTCAAGTGTATATGGAGAAGAAAAAAGCCGCAGACCCCAGAGCCGTCGTACCTCATTGTACAAGTCGCTGAACTCCTCCACCAGGTCCTTGGGGATCCGCTTGCCACCGTTGGTCTGGTAGTGGGCCACACCGTTCTTGGCGTAGAGGCTGATGCGGCCCACGCTGCGCTCGTCCTCCGTGGTGTGCTCCAGGAGCCCATTATCCTCAGCCAGGTGGTAGATGGGGTTCCCGTTAGCGCCATGGATCCAGGTGGCTCCTAGTTCCAAAGTAGCTTTACCTGGGAGAGAAAAAAGCGAAAGAGAAAAACAGATAGAGGGAGAGATTGGTTACATAAGGGAACATGTCAAATAATTTCTCCTAAGAAACACAACAAGCACAGCATTTTTCCGAACGCATGCTCTTCAGAAAGGAAACATTTTCAGGTCATTCTTCTGAAGGGTAAATTTAACGCCTCACCGAATTGAATGCTTTGCACTCTGCCTCCGATGCGGTCCGAGGCCTCTAGCACCGTGACATTGGTGAAGCCGTTCTCCAAGAGGGTTTGGGTGGCTGCCAGGCCGGCCAAGCCCGCGCCGATAACTACTATTCGCGGTTGGTGATGCCTGCGTAAGCCGCTACTGAGAGGATCATCTGTGCTGTCCGAAGATATTTCACAACTTTGCATGCCGTCCAAGCTCCTCTTCTAAAAGACCTGTAGGATGGAAAGGACAGCGAAGTGGTTAAAAGCGGACTTGATAGTGATTCTTTCAGGACTCCCTCAAGCAAATAAAAACAGAGGGTCAAAACGGTGAACGCAAAAGCTTCTGCAGACTTTTTCAGAAGCAAAATAAAAACATTTCCACTAGACTGTGTCATTTAGCAGCAGGCCTCTAAAAACTTGTAAATGTGTAAATGATGTCCTACTGACTGACTACTGAAGCGCTCATTTAGAGAAGTCACTGTTTATTCAAATGAAAAGTTTCCCATGTACAAACACACCCGCTTCAACAGAGCCAAAAGGAAGAGGCACACCTGACAAAAGGCAGGCAGAGGAAGGGAGATGGTGGAAATAAAAAAAGCAGAGGTTCTAATTGTGTTATTACAGGAACCGCTCTGAAGGGTGCTATTATGTGATAGACTAAACAGAGCTCTGGGGATAAACTTCCCTTTCATTAGGAGTCTGCGTAGGTTTATACTTTTCCTTTAAACACTGCAGATGGGGCATTGCATGTACCCAAAGGTACTACATTATGAGCACATACACCCCCTGAGACAACTCTGGGAAAGTGTCATTATAATGGTTTATTCTAGGAGACGAAATAAACCAGCAGACAGCCAACAGTTTCATAAAGCCCTGGTGACTAAAGCAGCACTGACTCCAGAACCAACACAGAAATCGATGTATAATCAGAGATACAACACTGGGTTGATTTGTACGTTGTAGTTAATATTCAGGGTTTTGTTTTTTTTGTGTGTGTGTCATTAAATTGATTATAAAAGGCCCATTTTCCTAAGGAGAAGAACAGTATTCTTCCAGACACCAACATATAAAGAGTTCAATTCATGATACATTCATGGCAAGAAAATGAAAAAGGAGGCTTGCAGTTTTACAAAGGCAATAGTTTTTAAAAGAAATGGCACCACCGGAACTACTGTTTTATTTTTTCCCTTTAATTTGCCACCCATCTGTGTTTCCAAAAAATTAAGGATTCAGAAAAGAGACTTAAAAGTGACCTTTAATTCAAGAAAAGCTCCCTGGTTGTGTGACAGGGGAGAACTAGGTCAGGTGGGAATTGGCAAAATGGTCAGAAAATGGGGGTCCGTTTCTTCTACGAGATTCTCGGTTACTGGGAATTACTTGCAAAACAAATTAATCCCAGAACTCATTAAAAAAAAAAAAAAACACTTGAAAGCCAATTCTTGCAAGCTCATCATCGCAACGAGAACCAGCCGTGACACAGAGGGAACTGCTGCACAACATCCGTGTCGTGTGCAGTTCCTGTGCAGACGCCGTACACGACAAACGACGAGAGAAAAGTTCAGAGTTTCAGTGAACCTGAGCTGCTCAGAGACCGCTGAGGATGTGGCTGAAAGGAGCGGCGTCTGTAATTTCACATCACACAGGCGAAGAAGAAAAAAAGGAAACAATGATAACAACAAAAAGACGTATAAAAAAACGACGAAACATCACTTCCTGACATACTTCCTGTACGTCCTGCTGTTACTACAAGATCCTCTACAGGACAGAACTGAAAGCTGACTGAACCACAAGCAGCGCTGGGTCAGAATCAGGCCTGTACTTTCACAGAAGAATATCTTTCCAGTTCAAAATGTCAACAGCAAAAAAAAAAAAAAAAAATCTGCTAAAACAAATTCGGTGCTCAGCGTTTGACTATTTACGTTTGTACTGGAGTTTAATCAGGTTAATAAGTCTATCTCACCTGATATCTTCATTATACCTTCTTCTTCAAATGACACTGTTAAGCTCTGTTAACTCATTTTGGAAAATAAAATGATCTACGCCGCCAAACGATAGCCAGAATTATATCGTACATATTTAAATAAGGAGCTTAATATTTGTAAAACTGCATTGACGATGTTAAAGGTCACCTGGGATCAATAATAATTCCGTGTACCTGATCATATCGATGCTTGATATTCATCAGTTTCGTTCACGTCTAACACGACCTACAAACATCCTCGGATCTTTAATTACAGCATCGAATACGCACCGGCGGGAAAAAGTAACAAGAATCGATAAAATCCGCCACTATCATTACGTGAGTTCTACATTGAATTATTTAAGTAACTTTTGCTACAATTCCGATTTCAAACATTGGGAGGCGGAGCCTAAGCGTTGGCGTAATAGCATATGTAAACGGTGGCCCGAATCCCAATAACATTCATGTTTACAGATTTCAATAAAGAAGTAGATGTGGTTTGAGACAGAAATTCTGGCTGAGACTGACTTCTGTTCCACTTTAGGGACGATATTATCCTTCTACTCATATCAGCTCAGTGTAAGAATAAAGGAGCAAACGGTAAACATGTCCTGGCTGGGATGTGTCTGGGATAAGAACAGGAAACTGTGTAAATCAGACTTTTTTTTTTTTTGTCCTACTGGAATTATCTGGAATCAGTGCTTCATCATGCTCTCTTTATCTTAAGCTGAGCACAGACTGGGCAAACACTGATCCTCGGCGCTGATGTCAGCACGTTATTCCTGTGGCTGGGAAACAACCACAACACATGCCTCTGTTCTTGGATAGAGATTAAAGAGGCAGCTGGTTGACGGGAGGAGGAGCGTATGTGTGACGAGGGCTTCATCACGACCCAGAAACTCCAACCTACATCCTCCATAGAGTGGTTATCTTTCCACGGGAGAAGACCGAGAGAAGCAAAGGCTATCTAGCGGCACTCGCTGCCCGGAATTTCCACCTCACTCCAGAACACTTCCCAGAAACACCAATGCTTTCCTTGACCGTAACTTATAATTGCTCTTTGGTTATTCTGAGTCACCGTTTCATTTAGTTTCTCAATTCTGATTAGTCAGAAGGCATCGATTCATTTTCTACAAAGGCACCTCGGACGTTACGGTCGTTTCTATGGTAACAGCTCATTCTCAGGAACTTGTATCGCAAACGCTCTGCATAATCTAAGGCTAATAAACGAATTTTGTTAAAAGTGCTGTGTTATTTAACAAACGATAACTTATAATCGTTGAGATGGTGACGTTTTCTGTAAGAGGATGTTTATTTAGCATTTATGGAAGGAGTCTCCAGTGTCAGCACTTCATAACAGTCAGTAGGTTTTTATTTTTTATTTTTTTTCGGAAGTATGAACTAATGTTCTGGGAATCTGATCGAAATACATCGAAATGGCGGCGCGTTTAAATCAAACTCGGAAACTTTTTATCGCAATACACATGGTTCAAGGGTAAAACTGCGAGGACACTGTTGCTAAGCAACTGGGAAATATGCATGCTAAGCTTTAACTTAATGACCGAGGATAACAAATGATTAAGCTAACACATAGCCGTGAACTCTTTCGTACAGACAAAGTGACAGTGGAAACATGACAGAATATGAAAATATCGGCAATGTGAACATTTACCTCAGATATGCTTGTAAAATAGTAAGACAAGTCTTAGCATAGACTGCACACCAAACTTTATAGTAGTGCTGTGATGGTTTTTTGTGTTTTTTTTAATCAAGTGTAATTACACTATAATTGTATTTAATAAACCAACTCATCGGAGAGAAATGTTGACATTCCTGATTGTTTTGTCTCATTTTTCTGTCATTCGGTCTTTATACTGTTTGTACAAAAGACTTCACTGCTTCACGTTAGCTAGCTTTATTCGTTAGCTAGCTTAAACCCGTCACTTCTTTATACGGAGTCTTTTCTTAGGAGTGAAGCAACTGTCCAGAGGGAAACGGTGATCCTTCTGCCAGGTTTGTCTCATTCTGTCTTAATACTGTTTGCATATACGACATAACCGTTTCATATTAGCTAGATCCTGTTTACGTCATTAACTAGCTAATGCGCTGTTTATATTTCCCTGTTGCTTAGCAACCATGCAGACACAACTTTGTTCTAATTTTTAAATACCTGAAACAGTGATTTGTGATTGCGGGTTCGCCTTCAAATGTCAAAATTAGACATTAAAACATATTCAAACACAACAATAGATGAAAACTAGAAAAAAAAAATTGTATGGATTTTTAAATGTATGTTTTTTTTTAATAATGTAAAAAAAAAAAAGGGTAATTATTAATAAAACATTTAGTGTGTTTTCTAAACTGTACTACAGACTGTACTCCGAGGTCTAGATGATGAAATCATGTTCCAAGTGTAAGTGAGATTAGAGTAGCAAAGGTTCACTTCATTCCACTGCAACCAAAGGTAAAGAAAAAGGAAATGTTATCTGGTGCAGCTCTCAGCTCTTTCATTCTGCTTTTCTTAGCCTCCGAACACTCAGAAGCGTTTCTTTCTGTCTGCTGAAAGAGTGCTGGAGAAACTTGAGTTAGACAATCAGCAGTGCCACGTATGAGCTCCTTTCACACCCAGGACCAAGTCACAAGGAACCTGAGCCTGGGCAGAATCCTTCTCCTTCCTCTTCTTCTTCTTCTTCTTCGTGTTATTATTCTTCTAAAACACACACCCAGGGTTAAATGTGACGGATCTGACTTGGTGGAGAAATGGCATTCAGGACACTTGTGCCTCTGGCGCAGGAAGAGCGCACTGTTCCAGACGCGCGTTTGGAGACGCAGGTGAAAATGGGAAGATGTGGAAAAACCGCTAATAAGATACACAAGACCTGAATGGAGGAGGGAAAAAAAAACAAAAAAAAAAAACAACCACCAGAAGATCCAGGAGGAAATGAAGGTGGGAATGTATGAAGAGAAGAGCAGGACACGGTGACAGGTCATGTGCACGAAAGGTAGGAAATGCAGACACTCTGAAGCGCAGCTGACCGTCGCGGCTTATCTGCTTTTTCTTTATTCACCCGATTTTTTTTTTTTTTTCCTTCCCTCAGGTCACATTAATAAGACACACACATTCAATAATAAACTAAAACACAGTTAGAGAGGTTGTTTGTCAAGGCTTATTACCTGCACTCCTGGTCGGATGTGAGTGTGTCTCAGATGCACTGCCCTTCTTTTGTGTGTTTTTTTCTCTTTCCCGCAGACTCGGGCTGTTTATGTGCGGGAGAACCAGCCGCGGCCAGTTCTTCCTCCTCCTCCTCCTGCCGCCCCGACTCCCACAAGCCACGCCCCCTTGCGTGGGACCTGGCTGCAGAGTCCCGCCTCCCGCGCGCTGATTGGCTGTCACCGCATACTAACGCGCGGCGCGTTGATTGGACAGCTTTACTGAACTATTGGCCAATCACAGCGCAGGAGGCGGGACGTTAACTGACAAACGATAAATGATAAATTTCTCTAAAAATAAAAAAAAGGTTTTTTTCTTTTGCATCTTTTTCCCAGACTACCTGATAAAAAAAATAACTGTGCACATAATGAACTCTTTATTGAACCAAGACTCTTCTGTTAATCTATGCTAAAAAGGCTTAAAATAAATAATAAATAAACATTAAATATATATTTTTAAATAACATTTAAAAATCACACCTTTAATGTCTTATTGTTCAATGTATTTATTTACAGCAATGAAATTTAACCTGTTAAAAGTGTAAACCAAAGCTGTGTGTGTGTGTGTGTGTTATTGTGTGTGTGTGTTACTGTGTGTGTAATGTTCTTTCAAATAAGAAAAATATATATATAATATGCAAATGAGGCAATAAATTATTTACATATTACAATAATCCTTTGATTAACATAGATTTCATTTATTTTTCCTCTTTGTTTTAGTGTGATTACACAGCTACCATAACCGTATTGAGCAAAATATTATTGTTTCATGGCATTATGTTTTTCTTTATAACACAAATAAATAACTTTATTTATGTGTAAAATTATAGATAAAATGTCACTTCATATCAAAACTACTCCAGATGTTGGGCAAAAAAAAAAGTTAAGAAAAAAAAGTCTGGCTTTAATAACCAGTGTGAAAGGGTGTGTTTGTTCTTCCTTGAAAAGCTAAAAAAAAAAAAAAAATTAATAAAATAACAAAACAAAAAAGATGTTTTAACTAATTCATATTCTTGTGGATATTTTTTTTTTCTTCACAAAGCATTTTCATTTTCCTGCTAGAAACCTTTTTGGAAGATTTGGAACATCTGATGGATTCGACTTGACTTTATATTCAACTTTATATCACTATATTTATTTATTTTTAACATTATAACCTTATACAAAAAAAAAAAAAGATCATTACATTTGCAGATAGAGCTTAATCAGTTACACGTTGAGATAAATCGCATATTTTCAACTCATCTTCTTCTCTGTCCTGTAAAGTACACGCTGATCCTCACACCAGCGAGTGTTGCTCAACATGGCAGCTTTATTTTCACTACAGACTTTACACTTCCTCACAACCAAAGCACACTTTAACCAGAGTGTGTTGTTCATAAAGTCAGCTAGAGTCAAGTTCTCATCCTAAAATCGTCCGAAGACCTCAAGGACAAATTACGGTTTGTGACTAACTGACGTAGAAAACAGCCTTTGGGACGTTATCAGCGTTTAGCAACACGTCCGCGAGATTCAGAGCTGCTCGAACCGCTCTTAAGATGCAGACAGGAAGAAGCAAACTGGAAACACAAATCTAACACAAATAAAATTTTCTACGAGAAATAAAAAAAGACCTTAAACAATGTTTTCCTACAGAGAGGAGACGGGAGATTAAGTGTGTAAAAGACCTAGTATAGTTGTGATGAAAAAAATCCCTTAAAATAAAATATTAATATAATATATAAAGATTACAGGCAGCGACTGTGTGGTCATGTGACACCTACATTGCTTTAAATGATACCTTTCGATTGTAAATATCGCCATAACTCGTGTTTTTGTAAAGAGGAACTTGAACATGAATAGATTTAAAGTGCTAGCTAACGTTAGAGAGAGTTTCAAAAGAAAATTCAGCTAATGTAAGAGAATTCACAAAGAAAAGCATGCTAGTAGAGAAAATTTCCAACAACACAAAACAGTCTCCCCCAAAAAAATAAAATAAAACACAGCTTGTTAAGCTTGTTATAAAGTTCGAACTGAGCTATCTAGCTAGCGTTAGGGAATATACCAAAACAAAGCTAAGTCAAAGAATTATGTTAAAGAAAATTCCCAAAACAAAGACAGCTAACAGAGAATTTTGACAAACTAAGCTAGCCAACAGCACCTTTGAGAACGTCTCCACAAGCTAGCTAGCTGCTACTATCGAATATTTCCAAACAAAGCTTAGCTAGCTAACATTGGTGAATATGCCCATATAAGACTAATGGTGAAGACTAGCTAGCTAGAGAGAATCTCCAAACCAAAATCAATAACATACAAGAATAAAAGCAAGCTGATGTTTGAAAAAGTCCCCAAACTGAGTTAGTTAGCTAATGTTAAATAAAAAATCCAAGCTGAGCAAGCCAGCTAATGTTAGAGAATGTCCCCTAACAAGGCTAGCTAATGCTAGATAATATCAAACAGCTCAAACTAGTAATAGTTCTAATTTTAAAGAATATCCCCGAACTGAGCTTTCTAAAGAAAGATAGTTAGCTAATGTTCAAACTAAGCTAGCTAGCTATCTAAAGAACATGCCAAATCAGTGTGAGCTAGCTAACATTAGAGATGGCTAATGTTTGAGAATATCAAATGAAGCTTGACATGAAGATCAAATCTTTATGTTTGGATGTAATAGAGATGTAACTGACAAACTTTCTGAACTGAACTTAGAGAAAGTTGCTAATGTAAAGGACAACTGAATCCACTGATATACTGGGTTGGTATATTTAGTTAGCTAGTTAGGCTAGTTAGGTTTTATGCTGCATTCACTAAAGCCCATACATTGGAATAAGGGGGGGGGGGACAAAAAAGGAAACTCCTTGTCAATTTAGCATTCCTACTTGGAAAGCTGGGAAAGTTCAGCATATAACATCATATCAACATTAGCGGCTCACACCATCACCAGTAAATAAAACATCACTTCACTGCTTTAAATTAGTTTATAGTAGTAAATACATCATGAACTCATGATCACTAATGTTAGCAGGCTAGCTTGTTGCTAACAAAACACACACACACACACACACAAAAAAATAAAAAGACGCTAAAGAATTACGCAATTCAGAGTTCAGACTAATGAGTTATTTTGAACGCAGCATTATATCAACCTACTGCATGCAGCCTGCTGATTTCCAACTTCTAGACACACGTGTCCTGTGCTAGAACATCGTTATATTTTTGTGAGCATTGTATTTAAGATGCCAAAAAAAAACTAAATGAGTAACTATACAAAATCAATCTGCAGCCTGTAATTCAGGTTAAAATTAGTCGCTTGTATTGAACATCGCTGCTTCGGTTTCAAAATTCACAATGGCCTGAATGAAGAGAGCCGGCCTTGAGTAAGGAAGGATGAGTGATCAGTACGCCAGGAATTTCTTAAGGAGGAGAGGAAACACGGGATGACCCGGAGCTTCGAGGATTAAAAAAAAGAGAGAAAAAAATCACACCACAAACCTCAGGGTACATCCTGACCTTCATGCAAAAAGGGCATGGTCTAAATCTTTGTCCTGTCCAGGAAAAGGTTATTCATGCTCGCTAAATGTTTGCACTAAACAAAATGTGCTGTTTCTATGTGACACACCAGAACTATTCAGAGTAAAAGACATGCCTATGCATGTGTATCGTTCATAGCGAGTACAGCTAATTCCTGTTAAGGCTTCTGAATTGCTTTAGATTTGTCCAGGCTTAATCGCAGGAGTGAAAGCAGTGTTTTTACTCGCATTACAAGTCATCTGTCTTGCCTAACAGGTATCTGAGTTTAAGTTTTAGACCTCAGGTCCAACTTTAGTTTCGATATAACATTTTTCCTTTCACGTATTTAAAAAAAAATACACGGACCAGCGTGTTCAGATTTCTTTGTTTAGTGCCGCCCTGGGATTTAGTTCCACGAACATTCACTTTGTCAGCTTTTGTACATCCATGAATGGGCTCCAAACCCCAATGTTGAAAGAAAAACTACAAAACAACACCAGCAAGATCATATTTCTTGGCGTAGTGATGCACCGCAATGTTCTAAGTCCAGCTAACAATTTTAAGTTAGCAGCTAGTTAACAAAAACCTTTTCTGAACGTTATCATTCCAAGCGTGATCGACTTGTCGAGTTTCCAGAGTTGAAACATCATCACACCAACCAGTTAAGCAATCGGTTAAAGCTTTGTGCTACTGATCAGAAAGTTTAAATTTAAATCCCAGAACCACCAAAAAGTAGCTACTATTGTTTGTATTCTTCTGTTAGCAGGGGATGCTCGGGGTATTTTAACTAGCCCAGTGCTTATATAACATTAAGCAGTCATCAAATGCAGTCCAGGATCCCTGGTGATGGGGCCAGGGCTTTGTCCATGTTTTTTTTTTTTACACTTCAGTCAACAAGAAAATAAAAATTGCTCCTTTTCATGTCATGCTAATTTTAGACCCTATTTAAACTGTAACTTTCACAGCCGAACCTCGACGAGCGCTCTCAGATCAGTGCAAATGGTGCGTTCTGTTAATGACCGTCAAGGCCAGCTGAGGTTGGAAGCATTCCCAACCCGTTCCCATGCCCACTCCTACCTCTTCCGAATGAAAAGCCACTTTATTTCCCCTTTCTTTTGTGCAGCCGAGGCTCTCGGCCAGGCCTGACCCTGCTGCTGGGGAGCAGAGCGGAGCCTGAGCCGGCTGGATCCACAATGTGTGGTCTATGCGATTGGCTAAAGCGTCAGACAGAAGAAGCATTCTGCTCTCATCCGAGGCTAACACGGTTCACGGATAAATTCCCACAAACCAGAGCTTACATATGAATTCATGACCATGCCCTAAAAATGATTATATTTTCAATGTGTGAATTAGGACCAACAGGATGAACGTGAAATGATAGAACGCTGCTGGTGATGTTGTTGTTGTTGTTGTTGTTGTTGTTGTTGTTGTGAAGCATTGCGTAATCATGGCAAACCAAAACATGTTTGCAGTTGACAGCTGCAACTCGGAAAACTCGGAATTGCTAATGCAGACCCCTTGCTGCAGAAGGACTTCAGGAATTTCATGTCATGCTGTTAAAGCCAACATGAAAACTCTGTTTTTCAGAGAAGTGTTTATGTATGTTCGTTTATCCTGTATGCAGTATTTCTCATATATATATATATATATATATTTTTTTTTTTTTTAATACGTATTTGGAATACAAAATACTTTTCGTAGAATCAGAATGATTGTGTTTCGCATTTTTGGATTTAAAATCCAAATATACTGGCATCATCATTAAAACTGACTGTTTGTGAACAGTTCACGAACAGCACCACACCTTTCTTTCCATGTTTGTTTTTTCCATGAACTGTTTGCGTTTTTGTGAACAGTTCACGAACAGAGGAGCCCCATCTCCGTTATTTATTTTTTTTGTGAAGACTTAAGGAAAAGCGTGGCACGTTCTTTTCGTGAACAGTTCATGAACAATGCAATTAGGTCTTTTCAGCTTTTGGGAACAGTTTATAAATAAAGTAGCAGGTCCTGTTTGTGATCAGTCCGTGTTTGTGAACGGCTTTTTGTGAACAGTTCATGAACACTTCGCTTTCTGTGAACAGTTAAGGAACAATGCTTATGAACAGCGCAACACCTTCTCTTTAAGGTTTTATGAACAGTTCATGGATAGCACAGTAAGCCTCTGTTTGTGAACTGTTTATGAACAATGCAGAAACTTCTTTTTAGCTTTTGTGAGCAATTTATAAACGAAGTAGCAGTTTTTGAACAGTTCATGAACAGTACAGCGGTTTCCCAGCTCCTTACTCGATTCTTATTTAGGATTCGAGTTGATCTTTGATTTGATTTGATTTGATTTAAGGTGTTTTCAGTAATGTCAATCAATCAAAATACATTTTGGTCTGTTATCTGCCTGTAAGTCTGTGAGTAAAGCTGTGGTTTAGTTCACTTATTTCACTTACTCATTTTATCATATCCTGTGTTATAACCTGTCTCTCAGCCTGTAGCAAAAAAAAAAACTACATGTATGTGTTCTGTATGAGTAACAGTGGCAGTGACTCATTGTAGAGGATGGATACCCTCAGTGATTTCTTATCTTTTGTGTGTTTTAAACTGCACTAAACTGCATGACTAGCCACAGAATAGGAGGATACATGCATAAACATCTCCTGACGCACTTAAATCTGCCCTCAGATAATTAACGTGACACGAGCACACAAAGATGACAACAGTACCTATTATCTCTATGAGCTAAATGCCTCTTAATTGAGATTTGGCCACCAAAAAAACTTGGAGAAAAAGTGGATTTTTATCTGTGCATATGTACTTATAAATTAGTAACACGTCCTGCTATTAAACCAACTTTTATAAGTACAATTTATTAGCGTTAACAAAGTAAAGGTAGCATGTTTTACCTTCAGTTTTGTGGCATTTGAGTTAATTTTTTTGAGCAAAGCTCTACTTTTTAACACAATTCAAAGCTCTCCCTTCATGTCCTGAAGCCTCGGACTGTAAAGAAAATGAGACACATTAACCAGAAATTGCACAGAGCTCCCTCAAGTACAGCGCCACTTGGGTAAAATCTGTGTTTTTTCAGTCTTTTCCTGCTAATTTTCCTTAAATCCTGTTGCAAGATTTACCTACATTTTATTTGTAACATGTTTCTGGAATAAAAAAAAAAAAAAAGCATATGGAGGCACAAACTTTTGCACTCAGTAGGACATTCCAGTTTGGTCTTTCGGACTATCTGATATCCTTGGCAGGAGGATCACATGCACAAATAATGGTGGAATCTGAGCTATCGGATAAAGCATGTGTCTGGGAACTCATACAGAAACAAGAACCTGCTCTAGAGCCTCTTTTTACTCGAAACTGATCAATTGGAAAAGTTTAAACGCCTCGGATTTTGGAATTTGGGAAAAGGATGGATAATGTAAGGAATAAAACACAATGCGGGGTGCTGTTATAGGAAAATAATGAATGACGGCGTGATGTAATAAAGTTACCACCCCC
>CM075001.1:1274449-1279449 GCA_037576825.1 Pangasius krempfi
AGGAATAAAACACAATGCGGGGTGCTGTTATAGGAAAATAATGAATGACGGCGTGATGTAATAAAGTTACCACCCCCAAAGTTGATTAATTTCCTTTAACAATACATCATGATGACATCCTGATGTCATACTTTTTATCCATTTATAGTTACATTTAATGTTGAAGAACAGTGTTATTTAAAAAATAAATAAATAAATAAATAAAAACTGGTTTCCATCCACGTGGGCTTTTCAGATCTGTGACTGTACAACGAATTGGAGCGAATCTTTAACCCGTGCTTTTCATTTGACTGGTCCAGAAGTTTTGTAAATCAGCCGATACGAATGCAAATAAAAGGTTTAAGTTGAACATGGTGAAGATTTAAATGGCCAACTGTTCATGCTGCTTAAATGCAAAGCCTGTAATCGTAGATCTCGAGTGTTAGCAACAAGTCGAGATGGGGAGGGCAGGGAACGGTGCCAGGACAAGTTCAGCTGTAATACAGTCTGTACTGGTGGCCTGGAGGCACGAGGCTGAAAGAAAACAAAAGAAACAGGGAGAGAGAGAGAGAGAGAGAAAGTGGGCAGAAAAGAAGTGTTTGTCAGTCATGTCAACACGATTGTGGTTTATATTCTTGCATGCGGAGACCTACAGTCGCTGATCCATCAAATCCTAAAATAAAAAAAAAATAAATAAAAAAAGTGAAGTAGCATTTACACAAAGGTCAAGCCAACTCCCTCACGTTTTCCGTTTCCTTTTCCTTCTTTCCCTCTTTTTCACATGCACTTTTCACATTCACTACGTTTCACATTCAGGCAGTCACACCACTGGTTGTGTAATCGTCCTGGCGAGATTCGTGTTTCTCTTAATTGTGCTGTTTCTCAGCGTAGTCAAAGAGTCCTGATGCTAGGCCAAAAAAAAACAAAAAAAAAAACCCCAAAACATAAAACAGCATGCACCTGCAGAAAAAAACGCATCATAAAAACATCACATTTATCTTGTAATTGTGAGAGTTGCTAACTATGCTAATGACGATAGACTCTAGAGGTATTGCTTGTGATATTTTCACAATATTTTCACGTCACATAACAACAAAATGTGTTTTTTTTTTCTAAGTCATGGTATGGAGTAGCATGCGATATAGTGTGACTTTAAATATCATTTATTATCATTGACTACATGGTCACATGACATTTTCTAACAGAATATACACTTACTGTAACTCAAAGTGTGTTCACGATTAGTTTACAGCAAAATTATGTGATTAAATGACAGGAAAAAAGCTTGGAATTGGTATTGCCCTTCATTTTTTTAACAGGGCTGATATAAGTACAATAATAGCGCTAGCATAACTAGCATAACTCCTAACTAGCATAACTCCTAACTCATAAATTTTCTGCATCAAATATTAAGCTTTGAAGTAACTAATTAAGGATCAAAGAGCTTCTGAAAGTATTATTAATATTAAATGTATTTTATGCATTTGTTTATAACTGATATCGAATACAGAAACATTAGCAAAACAGACTAGCTACTGTAGTTAGCATTAGCAGGTATTAGCTAGGGAGCATTTTTCAGTTGTGTAGGCTGTAGTTGTTGTCATTGTTGCATTGTGAAACTGTAGTAAGTAGCACATGAAGTATTTTAGTCATCAAGTTTTAAAACAGAATGTCTTTACCATCTTTATTTGTTTATTAAAGCAATACTACGAATTATATTTAATATTTTAATATTGTTGTTTAAAAAATTCAGCATCCCCATAATATTTTTATTTGATGGTCTTTCTGGATGGTTTTGCCCCATTGATATTTAAAATTAAACAAATAGTTTATTGATATTTATAATGATATTTTATATCAAGGGTTTTGATATAAACATTTGAGTTTAAAAATCGAATTAAAGAATAGGTATATGTTACTGGAGAAATGTTTATTATTAAATATTTAGCGAATTGAGAAATGTCTGAAGTGATTTTATTTTATTGGAACAATCTAGACTTAATCTAATCTACTTTTTTCTCCACATGAATCCTTTTACACACACTTATGAGGAAATCTATAACATTAAATGTTCTTTAGTTAGTTTTCTTGGGGAACTTTTAAAGGGTCTATGTACAAATAAGTTCTCCTTCAAAGCAAAACCCCTCCGCTGTACACACGAAATCCCCAGTGTTGAATTAACAGCGTTTATAAATGTCCAACTGAACACAAATGAATTCTGAAAGAGATGAAGCTGCACTCTGGAGGGGTTTTGCTTTGAAGGAGAACTTATTTGTGAAGCTAAGAACCGTGATTAGATGCTACTTTTTCCTTTTCTGATATCGATACTGATACTGAGACCTTGAGTTTCAGCCGATTTCAATATTCATCGATATTGTTTTCTTTAAAAAGTACATCTACTTTTTGCAGGGCAACAACGTAAAGTAGGTCACACAATAGCAACAGTAGCCACGTGACCTAACATTAACAACAACAACAACAACAACAACAACAACCAGTGCGCTAGTCAGCAAAAGCTAAAGTGTGCTAAAGTGTTGCTCTCACATCAGCTGTGTGGAAATACTTCGCACTAAAAGACCCTTTTTGGATTCTTTTTTAATTGTTTTTTTTTTTTAGAACTGGAAATTTTTTCATATAAAGAGACTTGATTGTATTTTTTGCTAGTACTAATGTTATTATATTTATTTACTTTATACCTTTTAATTATATTTGTTTATGTTTGCGAGGTAAAAGGTTTTGCATTGAAGATTATAACTTTATTTAAAAAAGCTGCAGTTTTGTGCATTTTTATCTTATTTTTTATCTTAAGTGAAGTGCCTCAGTTAAAGACAGTCTTTTTGAAGCTTAATAAATGTTTAAAAAATATATATTGAACATATATTGTCTCGTTATTGGTTGATACTTGAGGATTTGGATCGGTACTGGAAAAGAAAACTGGTATGCTGCCATTTCTAATTATATTATATTATGTTATATTATATTGTATTATATTATTTAAACCACTATCTTTACTTTCAGGTTTACTTTCGGATGTTGGTTGCAGCAGAAACATTAATACACAGTGGCTGTATTACATCTTACGCTACACTGCATGTGTTTGGCTTGTTCTAGTCCATATAAAGTCTATAATAGTATTAAATGTTGAAGTTAGTCCAAGCCATTTCTCCTGCTGGGGTTCCAGGAAATCCAACAAGGATTTAAAAATTGCTTGGAGGATTAAATTATATCGACCTGTACCCATTTAGAGTGACCTCAGAAAATATTTCTTTGGATAATTCTTCACTAAGAAGAAGTATTTTGGGTTAATTGAAATAGAGATAAATATGCACCCAGCTCACAGGGTTAGCAGAACGTCCCGGTTCTGGAAACTTCTGCAGTTTTCTGGGTGTTTGGAGAACGTTATTAGATCAGGTTTAGAATTGATTCTACAACATTACTGCAACATTTTTGTTCTTCATTTTGTAAGAACAATAAAAACATTAACACGATCATTACGATCAACATCTCCTGAAAACCATTGTTTCAGGAGATGTATTTAGAACCTTTTAGAACAGTTTTGTAAGAAATAAAACATAATAGAGTGGAGTGATGAAGCGGAGTTGCAACTTGCCAACTCTAGTAACTGTTTCTTATTAAAGAATGACGCATCATACCTTTTATCCATTTTATACGTATATATATATAACGATGCGAAACGTTCCTGTTGTCACTTACGTTATAGCAGCTATATGCAGTCGTTCGCTCACCAGCCTCTCTTTTATCTCTCTCTTAAAGTTGATAAGACAAAAACCACGCAGGTTGTCATGTTACGGAGAAACTGCGAAGAAGCGTAAACCCCTCTGTCCCGAAGACGTCAGACAACTGAAAGTTACAGCTTTACCTCGGACTGTTACAAAGCACTGACACTGGAGACTCCTTCCATAAACGTTAAAGAAACGTCTCCTTGCATATCATTTTTATGTGAATTTTATATGTCTGTCATACAAGATATAAACCTGTGATTTGCAGCTGCGCTACTGTCAGAGCTGCTGTTATAGGAAATTAATCAGCTGTCATGGTAGCACCTAAAGAGCGCTGAACTACATTTCCCATCAGCCCCAGCACATCATATATATGAGTCACATGTCTCACTGAGCACTCACACCTGTTCTGTGTTACCCCTAATCCGTCCGTATATATACCTACTACCCCACTACACGGTAGGCGAAAAGCAATACTCTAGAGGAGTAATACGTCCGAATTCTCAGTATTCATTAAACAGTAGGCGACAAATACCCGGATGATCGACTGCGTCCTCTGAGATTCTGCAGTATGGAAGCAGTGGACACTGCGTTATCCCATAAGGCACCGGGGCTGGCACGGAAGAGCTGTCGCAATCAAAAATGGCGGACGGCAGCGTGCTGTAGGTAGTAAACGTTGTTCCTTGTTCCTTGTTTAACAACACCTGAGTAAACTTTTAACTTGCTGGAAGTTTAAACAAGAAGAAACAGCTGCTCTAATCTGGCAGGCTTTTTAAGTTTTTGCGGTGACTATGACATCGTAGGTCACATGACAATGCCAACATGGCGGATGTAGTATATCCGGATTGTACTGACACTACACACACACACATACTGTGTGTTTCATTGTCAAGCTTTTGTGGTTGTTGTGTGTTTATATCCAGTGTTTTTACCTTTATGGTTCTTGTTTCACGGTTTTGGTTGTTTGTGTTACACTTTCTTTCAATAAAATCTGCACTTCAATCCGCTTGCTTCTACGAAATCCCTGACATGAACACCTTCTGACCAATCAGAATCCAGGATTCAACAGCACTGGAATGTTACAGTCGAATCTTTCAAAATCTGTTGAACCCCGTAAAGTGAGAAAGCACAAAATGTCAAAATACCGAGAGACAATCGCTTATCTAAGCACAAATAGGTTAGCGCATTGCATAACGTGTGTGTGTGTGTGTGTGTGTGTGTGTGTGTGTGTGTAGTAGTAGCAGTAGTAGTAGTATGAGCAATACATAATGATACAGGACA
>CM075001.1:1284449-1285948 GCA_037576825.1 Pangasius krempfi
GAAACCTGAAGTCACAGATTACTCCCAAACTGTCCCATGTTTATTATACAGCAGAGAGAGCGGAGTAACACGAGCAGCATATGTTCACTCGCTAGATTCATTAGCCTCGTCTTGGGCTAAAGGGGAAATATGTGAATTATGAATAAAATAAGAAGAATAAGAAGGGGGAAGAGGAGAAGGAGGATGGTTGTTATTATTATTGTTGTTATTATTATTATTGTCATGTTAGAGTAAAGAGGAATTATGTGAATTATTAATAAAAAAGAAGAAGAAGAAGAAGATGGAGGAGGTGGAGGTGGAGGTGGAGGAGGAGGAGGCAGGGGATGATGATGATGATGATGGTTATTATTATTATTATTATTATTATTATTATCATCTTGGGGTAAAGAGGAATTATGTGAACTATTAATTAAAAAAGGAAGAAGAAGAAGAAGAAGGTGGAGGAGGAGGAGGCAGGGGATGATGATGATGATGATGATGATGATGATGATGGTTATTATTATTATTATTATTATTATTATTATTATTATTATTATTATTATTATTATCATCATCTTGGGGTAAAGAGGAATTATGTAACTTATTAATAATAACAGAAACATTATTATTACAAAAGGAGAAAAAGAATAGAAAGAAGAAGAAGAAGAAACATGAAATAATCTAGAATCATGAACTACGAATCTATTAAAAATATACTACAAATTATTAAATCATATAGTGGTCACGTGACAGGACAAAACACTGCTGAAGCGTTATGAATCATTCAGAATTATTTATGCTCATTTATATCACGAAGAATTTAGAATCTATAAAAATCTGGACTGTTCTTATCTGCTCTAAGAAAACATTTTAAATATTATTTTCACTTCTTAATAAGAATTGGTTTAATGGTTTATCTAATTTCCTCATCAGCATCTGATCATTTTGCTGTTTTTTAATTTTCTGGTTAATGATTTTGTTCTATGTAATGGAATATTTGTCTGTTTATTCGCTATCTATTTATTTAATTTATTTTCTCCCAATCAAAACACCAACCACAGTTTACTTTAAACGTAATTAAACTTAAATTAAACCACAGTTTATTTAAAGGTACGACACTTTGGTGTCCTGTTAGAAAACTGTAGAACTGAAATGCATCTAGAAATACATACAGGTCACATGACCTTTTTTTGTGAAATCTAATTATATGGGGCACAGAAAACTATTACACAACCATAACACAACCATAACACAAACATTACACAACCATAACACAACCATAACACAACCATAACACAACCATAACACAAACATAACACAACCATAACACAAACATTACACAACCATAACACAAACATAACACAAACATTACACAACCATAACACAAACATAACACAACCATAACACAAACATAACACAACCATAACACAACCATAACACAACCATTACACAACCATAACACAAACATTACACAACCATAACACAACCATAACACAAACATTACACAACCATAACACAAA
>CM075001.1:1294314-1296814 GCA_037576825.1 Pangasius krempfi
AGAGAGAGAGAGAGACATAAAAAGCTGACAGACAGACAGAGACAGACACAAACACAGAGACAGACACAGAGACAGACTCAGAGACAGACAGAGAGACAGACTCAGAGACAGACAGAGAGACAGACACAAACACAGAGACAGACACAGAGACAGACACAGACACACGCACAGACAGACACAGACACACACAGAGACACACACAGAGACAGACAGAGAGACAGACACAGAGACACACACAGAGACACACACAGACACAGACACACGCACAGACAGACACAGACACACACAGAGACTGACACACACAGACAGACACACACACAGACAGACACAGAGACAGACACACACAGAGACACACACAGAGACACACACAGAGACACACACAGAGACACAGAGACACACAGAGACACACACAGAGACAGACACAGAGACAGACTCAGAGACAGACAGAGAGACAGACAGACAGAGACAGACACAGAGACACACACAGAGACAGACACACGCACAGACAGACTCAGAGACAGACACAGAGACACACACACAGACAGACAGAGACACACACAGACACACACACACAGAGACTGACACACACACAGACAGACACAGAGACAGACACACACAGAGACACACAGAGACAGACACAGAGACAGACACACACAGAGACACACAGAGACACACAGAGACAGACACAGAGACAGACACACAGAGACAGACACAGAGACAGACACACACAGAGACAGACACAGAGACACACACAGAGACAGAGAGAGACAGATACAGAGACAGACACACACAGAGACAGACACAGAGACAAACACACAGACAGACAGAGAGACAGACACACACACAGACACACACAGAGACAGACACAGAGACAGACAGAGAGACAGACACACACAGAGACACACACAGAGACACACACAGAGACACACACAGAGAGAGACAGACACAGAGACACACACAGAGACACACACAGAGACACACACAGAAACAGACACACACACAGAGACAGACACAGAGACAGACAGAAAGACAGACACAGACACAGAGACACAGAGACAGACACAGAGACAGACACAGAGACACAGAGACAGACACAGAGACAGACAAGCTGACAGAAGTGAAAAGTCTCAGTTCTGTCTCTTTAATATCTTACAGACTTTGAGAAAGCTGTGAATCTGGCTGCCATTTTGTCCAGGTGGTTTAATAAAGTAACCTTATCAGCTTATCAGTTTATCAGTCCCGGGAGCTTATCTCACTATATCTGCTGTCAGATGGCATGCGGGGAACCGAGCGGAGAACCGAGCGGAGAACCGAGCGGAGAACACAGCTTACACTCACACTGATAACGGCTCCACTCGTCTGTTCCCAACTCATAAACTTTCACTGTCAATCAGTTGGCTGTTAGCATAACGCTGCTAGATAAACAGAGCCGCATTAGTGCTGTGTGTGTGTGTGTGTGTGTTTGTTTGTGTGTGTGTGTGTGTGTGTGTGAGTGTGAGTGTGTTTTGGTTGTAAGATAAGAATACTAACAGCTGCTTTGCTTCAAGGATGTCTTCAGCGAGGTCACATGAGCTAAATTTGTACATAAACAACAACTCTACAACTTAACAATTTGTTGTAACTTTTTTATTTAATAAATGTAACGTAATATATATTTAAGTTATTAGATATCTATTTTTATTACCTGTTACATGTCTTTATTTATTTATTTTTTAACCAGATCAATTCATTGCTAATTGTATTGTCACGAGCAAATTATTTATCTAAAAACGAAAAAAAATCGCGTATTAATGTTTGGAGAATTCGTATCCATGTTTTGTCACGTAGCACAATAACATTTAGTTAAAAAAAAACAACAACTTTAAACACTAAAATGTATATTTCAGAAAGTTATTCGGTAATTTCCCATCTAAAATGAATGCATTTATTTATTTTTATACATCTTTATAATCTTTCATTGTTTAAGAGGCAAACAGAAGTGTACATGTCTCCGTGCTGACGTGTGAGAGCTGTGTGTATGCATTATTAAAATAAAATTACTAATAAAATTCAACGTAAATGTCACAACTGCATGTATGACGATTAATCATGAGGTGAAATTTTCCAATCATGAGATCTGATTATTATTATTATTATTATTATTATTATTATTATTATTATTATTATTATTACTGTTAGGACCTAGGTGCTTATTTGCTAGTAAGTGTGTGTAAGGATCAGAGGTGCTAGCACGCTAACATTAGCTAACATGGTGGTGTGTTTGAGAGTGCACGTGGACTGAGAAGGGGTTAGAGAGAGAGGGAGAGGGAGGGAGAGGGAGAGGGAGAGAGAGAGGGAGAGAGAGAAAGAGGGAGGGAGAGAGAGAGGGAGAGAGGGAGAGAGAGAGAGAGAGAGGGAGAGAGAGGGAGAGAGGGAGAGAGAGAGAGAGAGAGAGAGAGGGAGAGAGAGGGAGAGAGAGGGAGAGAGAGAGAGAGGGAGAGAGAGAGAGAGAGAGAGAGAG
>CM075001.1:1301814-1306814 GCA_037576825.1 Pangasius krempfi
TGTCACTCAGCAGTTGAATCTTTTAGTCGTGATTTGCATAATACTAAAATATTTATTAATAGCAAAATTGCTTTATTGCTCTTTATCCTTTTGTTTATTTATATAAAGAGAAAACTGGCTTTAATTTTACATAATTCACAAGTTTGTGTTCCTTCAAATAAATAAATCTCTGATTCAGCATAATAACACACTTCATAATGACTAATGAATGCTAATTATAAACAAAATATTTCTCAAATGTTCTTTCTTTCATTATGAGATTAATACAAAACCAACAAATAAAAATGATTAAGCCTAAATCTAGATTTTAATATTTTTATAATTTCCAGCCTTTATTTCTAGAAAAACTGCAAAACCTTTCAATAAAACAAGACAATTTCAACCTCAGTGAGAAAAACTGTCCAGAATGTTGCCTCAGAGACATTTTATGTTGCTAAGATACAAGTTTCTAGCAGTAAATATAACAAATATAATATTTATTACAGGTTTAACAGCAGCAGTTAAAGCGGCATTATCTAGCTAACTTAATCTAAGATCAACAAATAGCAGATTTTTATGTTTCTTTAATGGAGGAAGCAGGAAATTGTGATCATGTTTAGAATAAAAAACTATAAATTTGCACACAGTTACTCAGAAATCAGGAACATTCTGGAGTCACTGCTACACACACACACACACACACACACACACACACACACACACACACCAATCAGTGTATTGATCAAACCAGCTTGATGTTAAAGGTCACGTGAAGAACAACCGCTTAACCTCCATCACCACCTCACTTTAAGGATGGAGCTCTAAAATGTTTAAAGATGGCTTTTGATAGATTTCCAACACACACACACGCACACACACACACACACACACACACACACTCACACACTCACTCACACACACACACACACACACACACGACAGAGCAGACAGGAACGTATTAATATTAAACCACTTCATTAGCCGTCATTAGAGACGTACAGACGATATACTGCGTAATGTTTGTGTATAAACCGCTGTGTGTGCTGCTGTTACAGGAAAATAATCAACGGTGCATAGTGTGATGAAGCGGAGTTACTGTCACCACCCTGAAGTTGATTATTTTCCTCTAACAGCACGGCCCCGAGTGTTTCATTCCTCTTACACCACAGCAACTTACCAACTTTATTAAAGAACGATACTTCGTACTTTTTATCCATTTATAGTTACATTTAATGTTGTGCAAGTTAGTTCCTGTTGTCACTTACATCATAGCAGCTATAAACACTCATTCCCTCACCTGCCGCTCTTTTACAGAGAAACGGCAAAGAAGCGTAAACTCCTCTGTCCTGAAGACGTCGGTAAAAACCTTACAGCTACAGCTTCACCTCTGACTGTTACAGAGCGCTGACACTGGAGACTCCTTCCATCAGCGTTACACAAACACATTCCTCCTCACAAAATATCAACACATTTTTATATCGAGCGTCCGCTGTACACGTCCCTGTGAATGAGCTGTTGCTATAGAAACGATAACGTATCAGAACGAGCGCATTAATATAAACCTGCGCTACTGTCAGAGCCGCTGTTCTAGAAAACTAATCAACACCTTCGGACCAATCAGAGTCGAGGATTCAACATCCCTGTGGTGTAAAAGCGAGAGAAAAGAAAGGGAGAGACATTTGATTTGCTGAGATTTAAAATTCCGTTCAGAAAATTATATCTGTAATTCTTTAATGTTTTATCTGAGGTGGGTGCATAAGTTTGTAACCCCCCCTCTGTTTGTTATCAGGATATAATTCTGAAAACAGTGTTGCTGTTTGTTTGTTTGTTTGTTTGTTTGTTTAAATATCTTTCTGAGAGTAATTTCAGGATTCTTTTTCCCGGGACACGGTCGGAGCGATATGCAGTATATCACGGCACCCTGCTGGAGAAGGACGGTGTTTTTGCGTTGTATAATATTAACGTGAGAAAACGTTGAAGCGATGAAGTTAAATCAGCTCTCAGTGCACTCAGACTTTTGGAGCTCATAATTGATAGCTGTCCTCTTCTCTCCGTATCGATCCTCCATTTCAGCCTCTGCCTCAGAAACACTCTGCCATTTATTCATCTATACACAGCTGCCTCAATACAGCCGCCCCCTCACACACACACACACACACACACACACACACAGCGTCTGGTGATTGAAAATGGCTGCTTCACAAGTTTTGCAGTAAGAAGATGGAAAAAAAAGGATTGCATGCGGCTTCAATCCTGACCAGCTCATCGGACCGTGTGCAGAAACCCATCAGCTATTGAAAAGCAATCAAATAAGTGTAAATCGGCCTCGTTTAGGGTCGGGACCCAAACACACACCACCCAAAACCCTTCATATGTCATTTTCCAACCGAACGGCTGTGTTCCAAAAATAAATAAATAAAATTAAATCACCACTTTATTGATACCTGAACAAAAATATTTATGACTTTTAAAAGAAGCTATAAAACAATCGCAATATTTAAAAAAAAAAAAAAAAAAGCTTCAAAATACTTCATTCAGTGAAGCAGCAAACATCATGAACCTGAAACTAGAGAAGCATTAAAACTACCACAATATTTAAAAAAATAAATAACTGCAAAATGCTTCATTTAAGAAATAAATTCAGTGAAGCAGCAAACATCATGAACCTGAAACTAGAGAAGCATTAAAGCAATATTTATTATTTAAAAAAAGAAAGAAAATTAGGAAGCTTGAACTATTCAAAGCCAGTTTATTCATTACCTGCTAATTACACCTTACGTTAGCGCATGCTAGTTACCTAGTTACCAATCTGGGAGGAAGAAGGCTAACACCTGCTAGTAAACATGCTACATGACAACACAGTAGCTAGCATAATGTGGCTAGCATTCCATAAAACGTAGCTGCTAGCTCTAATTCCACAGTCTGATAATCAGCTCAGTGATCGCTAGCATGATATTTCCGAGCTTGTTAGTGAACTATAGTGTTGTTTATGTTTATATTTTAGTTTTATTTAAATTAGTTTTAGCTTTGTTTAGAAGAAAAGAAGAAGAAGAAGAAAAGAAGAAGAAGTAAAACAGAGGTGTTTATTTGATTTTAATGCACATGCTGAAAAAAATCCTTCAAGGTTTTATATAGAATCTTTTTTTTTTTTTTTTTGGAGGAGGCTAAGAACTCTTAATTATCCAACAAACCCTTAAAGAACCATCGAAGAACCCTTTATTCTAAGAACGTCCCAAGTACCGAGAAGATAAATGGTAAAGTCCTGACAGGTTCTAGCTGCTAAGAAGAAAATAAAGAGCAATAATATGGAGTTTGTCCTGATCACTTATCCAGTTCCTACACACACCTTCTTTAAAACAAAAAGGGTTCTTCAAGCGTTCTTTAGACAATGAAGGGTTCTTCACTTTCAAAAAAAAAAACCTTGGAACCCTTTCTGATAGGAAAACATTTTGTTGTATGTTGTTAGAAAAGAGGTCCATTAAAGGCTCTTTGCTTCCAGGTAAGAGTTCTCCTTAAAACGCTTGTCGTAGGGAGATGTAGCGTTCTTCAGAGAACCTTTAAGGGTTCTACGTTTTTCTAACTTTGTAAACATTACAGTCGGATTATTACTCCTGCTGTTCTGATTGGCTCGAGTTAGAGATGTGAATGTGAGTAACCGTGTTTGAGGATTCATTAAATAAACATTGCACTTTAATTAAAAAAAACTTCTGTAATGTTCTCCTTCGTGTCCTGATGAGATCTTTAATGCGTGAAGACTAAAAACACAGTTATCTCTGCAACTGACCTCACTGTTTCAGTCACTGATAAAAATAATAATTAATAATAATTTAAGTCAATAAAAACCGAAACCAGCTGAATTTTAAAGGATAAATGGCTGAAAATCTGTTTAATTAAGTAGTGCGCACTCTGTTCCCTACCTAGGGCCCTAATATGGATTTATTTGATGACTTTATTGAGAGAAAGTGTAATTAATCATCATTCATTTTTATTCTGCTTCATACAGTACACGGAAAAATACAAAAATAATAATAAAAAATTAACTCATTAATCTTCTGCTTCATTAATGTGAAATATGAGGCACAAAACCACGTTAATAAAATGAGACGGATGGATTTTATGTAAATTAGATCTGGCATATTATTACACTTTTGTAAGATGTTTTTGTCTTTTTATATTATATATAATATTTTACATATTTCTCATAAACTACTAAATTAAAAAATAATATTTTTAAAGTTTAATTTATTACAGCTGCTCATTTTTCCCAGTAAAACAGGACGCTACATTGAGACGCATATTGTTATTTATTTATTTATTTTTTTTTTTGGTTATTTATTCATCATTATTTAATTTAAATATTTAATAAACTAAACATCGACCAGCTACACGTTTAAAACACTGGAACCGAAACGAGGGAACGGACCACAATAACACCGAGCTGATATGAATATCACATGAGATAAGGATGTATTATATTAAAGAAAAGAAAGAAAGATTCTTATTTGGATGATAATCCGTCCGGATACGAGTCGGCTGTTTATAAGATCGTTATCTGCTGAAGATAATAAAGATTTAATAAAATAGAATAAGAGAAGCGAGACTCGCTGGTCCTGCGCTGACACTCTACAAAAACATCTTCCAAATGTCTGAAAGGCCCTTTATTTGCTTTTATATGTTTGTTTGTTTGTTTGTTTGTTTGTTTGTTTGTTTGTTTGTTCGGACAGCTGATGAAAACGCTGCGGGGACGACGCGTGATGACGGACTGCAGCAGAGGAGGGAAAGTTTATTCTTTACGGCTGAAACTCGTCGTTTAGCTGAAACAGCAGAAGCGGCGGATTATAATCATCACGCCAGCAGCCGATTCTCTCGCATTAGCATAAAAATACCGCTTTTTTACATAATATATTTTTTATCAGGTTTGATTTTTATATCTGTTCGACGTTATTGTTTCAAAGTTCTGATTCTTTCAAGTTTTTTTAAAAAGTTTGTTAGTTTAGTTGAGTGAACAATGCAGTGCCTTC
>CM075001.1:1311814-1331589 GCA_037576825.1 Pangasius krempfi
CTTTTTATTCATTCTGATGTTTGATGTGAACATTAACTGAAGCTCTTGACTTGTATCTACATGATGTTTTGCATTGTGCTGCTGCCACATGATTAGCTGATTAGAAAAGCACATGTATGTGCAGGTGCACAGGTGTTCCTAGTGAAGTGGACAGTGAGTGTAAGTCAACTAATGAATGGCTGAAAAAGAAAAAAAATTCATGTTTTGGAATCTTGATCTTAACCCAGTTGGGATGCTGGGACATGACCTGAAGAGGGCTGACAGCCCAAAAATATCGATGAAAAGAAACAGTAATGCAGGGAGGAATAGTCCAAAATTCCTCCTCATCGTTGTGCTAGTCTTATAAGCAGCTATGGGAAAAATTTTGTTGCTGCTAAAGGAGGACTTACAAATTACTAAATTTAAATGTTCACTTACTTTTTGCAGCCTACATTGTGAATGATTACTCAGTGTGCTCAATAAAGACTAGAAACGTACTACTGTATGTGTAATATTGGTTTAGACAGATTGTGTTTGTCTACAACTGTGACACAGATGAAGATCAGACCACTTTATAAATAACCAAAAAAACAATCACACCAGTAACTCCAACGGCCAACACAAAGTCAGCCTTTCAGGATTTTGTGCAACTTTTAAATAATCCTCCTACAGGGTTTATCCCATTCATATCAAATTTGGTCAGTATGATGTCACAATATCCATGATATTAAACGGCAAAGGAATTTATAATATCACAAATGATGTTGCCATGGCAGCGTAATTAATTAACTTATGATGCAGTTCAAAAATAAAGTGTTGTGAAATTCTCCTATGTTTGTGAGATGTGGCTCAAAGTTCACATGTATGTTTTGTAATGCAATGTAATAACACCCTCATGCCTATGCTGACATACTGTCATAGCACCACTGACTGGCAGTAGAACATGGGGTTTAAATAACAGTCTTCCACATGCTCTTCCAGGACTCAGTGTTAGTTATCGTAAATGGCAATGCCACTGCAATACAATTAATTAAGATATGATACTGTTTAACCAGAAAGTCTTCTTTAATTATTCCATAATGTGTCATGTGATAGAGCAGAAATCTTTGTGCCTTTAACATAGTGATTGTAAGCCTTGTTAGTAAAAGGAAATGAAAGTAATGTAACACAAAGTTTACTGATTTTGAATGACATTTACCATGTGTTGCCTTCACCGATACCACATTATGATGTTATGCAAGTGACACTGACACAACCCTTGCAGTTTTATTCCGATTTTGGAATTAATCCAAACAGGATCAAGGTCACAGCAAGGTCAGATAGTTTTTCTTCAATAGCTTTCTCCCTGTTTGAAGTATACTTTACGGGTATTTGTGGCATACAAATTTGTAACAAGAAGGACTAGACTTGTTGGTTGCGGGGCTGTCCACGTCCACACTTGATGTAGCGCTCCATTTGTGTGTGTGTGTGTGTGTGCGTGCGCGCACTGTTTGTGTTTGTGTAATAAATAAGTATGTGTGTTTGCAGCATAAGTATGTCTCTATTGCGGAGGTGCAGATCTCAAAGGAGGAGGAGTATCAGAAAACCCCGCTGTCTGGGGTGAGTCTCTCTCTCTCTCTCTCTCTCTCTGACACACACACACACACACTTTTTTTCCATATCTGTAATCACTACACATCAAGGGGTGTGTGTGTGTGTGTGTGTGTGTGTGTGTGTGTGTGTGTAGGGTGAGGAACAGATTGAGATGTGTGCCACTGAGCTGCTGTATCAGGGAATTTTACCCAGCCTGCCTCAGTACATGGTGAGTGTCCAATCAGAATCATTGTTAAAAAACAACCAGTCACACCCAAATGACTCAATCTGACACCCAACTCATCTGCTGTGTGTGTGTGTGTGTGTGTGTGTGTGTGTGTGTGTTTGTGTGTGTACACACCTCAGATCGCTCTTTTGAAGATCCTGCTTGCTGCTGCTCCGACATCAAAAGCAAAGACGGATTCCATTAACATCCTCGCTGATGTTCTGCCAGAAGAGATGCCGTAAGAGCCTCACACACTGCAGCAGTGTGTGTGGGCGTGTGTGGGCGTGTGTGGGCGTGTGTGGGCGTGTGTGGGCGTGTGTGCGCGCGCGTGTGTGTGCGCGTGCTGATGATGTGTCTCCTTGCAGGACCACAGTGTTACAGAGTATGAAGCTGGGTGTGGATGTGAACCGCCATAAAGAGATCATCGTTAAAGCCATCTCTGCTATTTTATTGCTCCTGCTAAAACACTTCAAACTGAACCACATCTACCAGGTATTTCACACACACACACACACACACACACACACACACACACACACACAGTCTCTCTCTCACACACACAGTCTCTCTCTCTCTCTCTCTCTCTCTCTCACACACACATTCTCTCTCTCTCACACACATACATTCTCTCATTTCTCTTCACAATATTGTGTATGTGCATGTGTGTGTGTCTGTTTTCCAGTTTGAGTACATGGCTCAGCACCTTGTCTTTGCTAACTGCATCCCCCTGATCCTAAAGTTCTTTAACCAGAACATCATGTCATACATCACTGCAAAAAACAGGTAACTGACACCCCCCCAACACACACAGCCATTGTTTTACCAAAAACTTTACACAACATGGCAGCATTATCTAAATTATTTAAAAAGTAAGTAATATTTAAATAAAAATGTTATTTACAAAATAATATTTTTCCCTGACTGATTTCAGAATGTATTTAGTTCTTACTTCTCTTAGTTTTCCTGTTGTTCGTGCTGGGTGGGACTTTGTGTGTGTGTTTTTCAGCATTTCAGTGTTGGATTTCCCCTACTGTGTCCTGCATGAGCTGCCTGAGCTCACAGCTGAAAGCTTGGTAATACACACACGTGTGTGCGCGCACACACACACACACACACACACACACACACACACACACACACACACATGTATTCAGGAAGTATCATATATGAATTGTTGCAAAAGCAATGTTTTGTGTGTGTTTTTATAGGAAGCGGGAGATAATAATCAGTTCTGTTGGAGGAATTTATTCTCTTGCATCAACCTGCTCAGAATCCTCAACAAACTCACCAAGTGGAAACACTCCAGGACTATGGTATACACACACGCGCGCACATGCTGTAGGCTGTGTGGGGGGTAAATTATTACTATTAAATTAATTAGAATTTTTTTTTTAGTAATAATCGTATTAAACGGTGCACCAGTACAGTGTACAAAATAATTGGCTTAATGGCATTTGCATCACCAAGATTGGAAATAACAATAATCTGCCTAGAATCTGAAGGATACTTGATTTAGATCAAATTAAGTGAATTTGTTGATAGTTTGTAGAACCCATTTGTGATAAGAGAAACACACATACAAAGTTTAATAATAAGAACATAGGTATGCATCAGTGTAATACAAAATATATGACAATGGAAAATGTATACAAGTATAGTGAAAATGGAATAGTTTAGACACTTGACTGTGTTGTTGAATGAAGCACAACGGCAGACATACACAGAGAGTGTAGGAAGATGTTTGGATCTTATTATGTGAAGTGGATCTTCATGTACTAACGTATTCATTCTACCAACATTGAAGAAGGTGCATAGAGACGCCTTATACTTGTGTTCTGATGGTGTCTACTTGGGTGGTCATGATGTTTGAAGTGCCAGTGTAATCTGCTCTTGCATGAGTGGAGGATCGCAGAGAAAGAGTCTTTTGACTCTGTTGCACAGTTCAGCAGAGAGCGTACTGAACGTCTAGGGGTAGTGTTGAGTCTGTGTGTGTGGGGATCATGGACGAAAGCTTGTACGGAATTGTTCAGCATGCTTGTGTGTTTGCGTACAGATGTTAGTGGTGTTCAAGTCTGCGCCGATCCTGAAGAGAGCACTGAAGGTGAAACAGGCGATGCTGCAGTTGTATGTGTTGAAGCTCCTGAAGGTTCAGACTAAATATCTGGGCCGTCAGTGGAGGAAGAGCAACATGAAGACCATGTCAGCCATCTACCAGAAAGTCCGTCATCGACTCAACGACGACTGGGCATACGGCAATGGTGAGTCACTCACACACACTTAAGATTATGATTCCTCAGTACTGGCACCCTATATTATAATGAGCAGAAATAATTATATTAATAATTGTATATCAGTAATTACATCAGTAAAAGTCTTTTTTATTTGTCTTTTGAGCATAGAATATTGTCTTATCTATTCATATTAAAATAAATACTTTATCATGGTTGGGGTCGTTGTGGATAAATTAGTAATTTGTCTATATTTTGGAAAATAACAAAGCTGATTAAAATGTCTTGGGTGAATATGAATAAGAATAAAGACTGAGAGTGAGTGGGATTAGTGACAACAGTCCACAGTAATAATTGTTAACTGTAAAACTCGACCCACATAGACCCTGACTCTGTGTGCATGTGTTTGTTGTGTGTGTGTGTGCGTGTGTATAGCAGATCTGGACGCACGGCCGTGGGACTTCCAGGCAGAGGAGTGTTCCCTGCGTGCGAGTATCGAACGGTTTAACGCACGGCGGTACGATGCGGCTCAGCGGAACCCGGACCTGGTGCCGGTCGATAACTGTCTCCAGAGTGTTTTGGGTCAGAACGTGCCACTGCCCGATGACTTTCACACAACCTACGACCTGTGGCTTGAACGTGAGGTGTTCTCTAAACCCATCTGTTGGGAAGAGTTGCTGCACTGAGGGTGTGGTCATCACACCAATGGGTGGGGTTTATGCAGTGATTGGCACGTGGTGGCACAGCATCACTCTCATTCCTCACGACACATTTATGATAACACTGAGTCCTGAGTCCTAACTCCTGACCATTTACTCTATAGGACCAGTCTGTCAGCCGTGTGTGTGTGTGTGTGTGTGTGTGTGTGTGTGTGTGTGTGTGTGCGCGCACGCGCGCGGGGACTTGCATTAAAGTGGTGTTGGTAAGTGTGTGTTTATTACACTCTCTCAACCAAAAAGTTGAGTGTTCAGTGCAGTGAAATGCTGTTGGTATTCTTTGGTCACATGATGGAGTCATGTGGTCAAGAGTCTGAGGTAAATAATAAACTATTGTACAACTATGAAGTGCTCACGACCAAAAGTGTGTGCAATTTCTGTGAGGACTTTTTTTTTTATTGCTTCATCAGTTTTCATTTCTTAATTTAGAAAATAAAATGAAATTAAAGGAAAAGGCTTATTTATTTTGTTCTGAATGTGTGTTTCTGATGTACGGCCACTGAGGTCAGAGGTTTGGATGAATGAGTTACACGAGTCCATTTCGGTAATGTGAGTGATCCAAACACACTTTAACATGAAAATTTAGAATTCGTTTTAGTGTTTTATGTTGTGTGCAATACTATTTCCTGTTCTCACTTATGGTGAGGAATCCAACTAGAAAATCCAGGTAAAAGTTCTAATTATAATAAAATATATAATAAAAATTGTGAAATGAAAAGTGCTGTTTTGGACACTTATTATAAATTATAATTTGAGAATATAGATTATTTGTACTTTTTTTTTATTTATGGGATTTTCAAGTTTTTCAATCATACAAACAGAACAATGAATATAGATACAAACAACAACATGAACCATACCCCCCGGAGAAATAATTTTAATTTCTAATAAAATAAATATATAATATAATAAAATAATAACAATAATCGTTTCATATGTGACAGAAAGAGAGAGTCAGTGATGAAGAAAGAAAAGAAAAAAAAGTACAAAAAAGGTGCTAAGTTGTTCTTTTCAATTTTATACTCTGATACACAAATTAAAACTCACATTTACAACCATAAAAAACAGAAGAGAATAAAATGATAAAAAGATAAAATAAAGATAAACTATAAAGCAGTGGAATTAAAACAATACAAACTAATAATGCAGATCGAGCGTTGAAAACACCACAAGTGCCACCACATTCAGAGCAGCAGTGTAGTGTATGATCATATGTCTGACATGGATAAACAGTTTGAATAGTTTTTACAAAATTCGGTGGCCTTCATTATGTTGTCTCCATTGACGACTGTTATTATTTTTATGTGTAGTAGCGTGACTTAAGCTTTCTATTTATTAACATAGTTTTATTCATTTCACAGGTATGGTAACATACAGTTTACATTTAGGGTTTTTTTTGTAATTTTTCTTTAACAACCACTCCCTCTCCCAAACCCTGGTCCAAAAGACAACATACAATATAGGAAGAGAAAAAAAAGGAAAGAAAAAGAAAAGGGCATATACACACACATACAACTACATATAAAAAGGCATAGTGAACTATGCTTGCAAAATGAATCTATACTTAGCTCGAGGTGGCACGTTGGCCTTTTGCAGTGGTATGAAGTATAATAACAGAGGATTCATCACAGGTGATAAGTTTACTCGTCTTCAAGTGATTTTAATTTTATGATTGTATTCACCAAATTTTCTAGGTGACCCTCTTAGGTTGTACGTAATTTTTGTACGTAATTGAGTCTATTTCCGAGTCAGGATGGCTGTTGGGGAAGGAGGTGTTGTTCAGTCTAGCGAAGCCGTGGATTTGGAAGTAGTGAAAAAGGTGAGACTTTGGAAGGCCAAATCTTTCACTCAACTCACTGAAGCTGCCAAAGGTATTATTAATGTAGAGGTCCTTTAGCTTCAGAAGGCCTGATCTCTGCCCTAAGGAAAAGGCTGCATCAGTGTGGGAAGGATAGAAAAGACGGTTGTTAGAGATGGAGATGTGGTTAGATGGCCCACAAGTGAGTCTAAATTGAGACCAAGTCATTAAAGTGGACATGACAATTGGATTGCTAGTGTATTGGGCAGCGTGAATGGGTAGATTAGTTGTGAGCAAAGCTAAAAGTGACAGAGGGGCATGATCTGGCCTCAAATTCACACCAATTCAGTGTTGACTCCTGGATCCAGAGGATCATTTTTCTCTGTGTTGGCTGCCCAGTAGTAGTGTCTCAAGTTTGGGAGTGCCAGTCCACCAACTGATCTATGTCTTTGTAAAAGTGCACCACTAATCCTAGGGGTTCCACCTTTCAATATGAAGGATGAGATTTGGTTTATTGTGCAAAAGAATGATTTGGGTAAAAAACAAACAAACAAACAAAAAAAGGGAGGCATTGGAAAAGATATAAGAAGCATGACAGCACATTCATTTTAATGCAATTTAACTTTCACGCAATAGTTAAATGTAAAATTATTCCACCTTTCCAGGTCCAGCTTGACTTTTTCTATTAAGGGCAAGAAGTTTTTTTTTTTGTAGAGGTCCAATAAATGTGGGGAGATATTCACACCTTGACATTTGAAAACGCTTGTAGACATCTTAAAAGGGAGATTTTTATCAGGTATTTGAAGGGCTAAATTGTTTACAGGGAAACATTCATTTTTTTCAATAATTCAATTTATAAAATAACCAAGAAGGTTCCAAGTTGTGTAGTAATTCAATTGTCCGGGGAATGGTGGCTATAGGATCAGAGATAAATAATAATAGGTCATCCGCAAAAAGAGAAAATATGTGCTCTGAGCCACCTCTGGAAATTCCCTTGCTAAAGCTAGCTGACTTAAGTGCCATGGGTAACGGTTCGATTGCTGTGGCAAATAATAACAAACTCAAAGGACACCCCTGGCGTGTCGACCTGGTAAGTGTGAATTATTGAGATCTGATACCGTTCGCCTTTACTGAAGCTCTAGGTGTACAGTAGTTCTGTCCAGGCGAATCTTTTAAGGACCTCAAACAAGTATCCCCACTCCACCCTATCAAAAGCCTTTTCTGCGTCCAACAAGACTACCATTTCTGGTGTCCCACAAACAAAACTAACCCTAGGCGTGCACCTCCACTTCTGCTTGTGTTTACCATGTATAATAATTAGAATACATAATGGAATGATGGTCCAGGAGTGTATGTGTATGCAGGTAAGTAGATGCAAAAACATAAGTATAGTGAAGGTAGAAAAAACAAACAAAAACAAACAAAAAAGACACATAACCATCGGACCATGTTTCAACACCCCATGCCACCCCGACCACACCCTTCTCCATCTCAACCCGAAACAAAGACAAAAGAAAAAACAAACCATAACATTCCTAAGCTTGTTCTGAGAACTAGAACTAGTTGCAGGATGCTACACATGTTGCAACTTCCAAAGGCCATGAATGTTTTCCTCGTCCTCTTGAACTTGAGCTAGGGGGTTCCTTTTCAAGCAAACTTATGTTGCCAGCTAGGTTAAACATTGTGGAATGAACTAAGTATGGAAGTTTAATTTATTGTGTTAACTCACACACACCCCTTGGAATTCAAAGGATTTGACAAAGTAACTAGATGGGATAGAGAGAAAAGAAAGTACAATAGAAAGTATAGGCGAGGCTATAACTTTAGCCTACTGAATGTCCATATTGCAGAATAGATATAATCTTGTGTTTATGTATTGCTGGTCTCAAATCCAAAGTGATGTGCAACCAGTAGCCTGCTTAGTGAAAATCTACACTTAGAATAATCAACAATACAAGTACTTACAACACTAGTACAGGGTTAATCTCACCCGTTTGCGGATGAGTCGTTAAATGTTCGTGCTGGCTCGGACATGCAGTAGCGATGACATCTTTTAATGCATTACGTCTATCCAAGTCTGTTCAGTGGAGTTGACATATTGGTCATAAAAGTGGGCTTCTTGAGGTAAATCGAAGTTGTAGTTTTGATTTTTTTTTTTCTGATTATTTATTTATTGTAAAACAAAGCCAACATACATATCATACAATAAGTACATGCAAGCCAGGGTTTGCATTGAAAAAAGGAAAAAAAAAGGGGGGGGGGGAAGGAACATACCATCTCTATACACCCCTGAGATACCAACTATTTGTCTTTCACTGTATTTAGTCTAACGAATTATTATATAAGAAAGTTTCTCAATAAATTCTGACCATGCCTTATGGTTTAGCTCTATTAATCCTTGCTGTTGAACGTTCTAACAGAGCAATATTTTTTAATTCTATGAGCCACATTTTGTCAGCCGGGAATGTGGGTTCATGCCAAATTTTAAAGATGACCTTTTTGGCTGCAGTGAGTGCGCTGTAAAATACTCTGCGCTGATAAACGTTCAAATTAAAATCAGAAACATCGTTCAGTAGTTTTGATTTTTGAATGAAACGTGGAGACGGGCTGGATACAACAGGCGAAGGTTTATTCCTTTCAGGCACAGAGAGTTTTTAATGCCGTTGAATGCCGCTCGTCTTTTTGTCAAGTCAGCGCTGATATTCTCAATTCAGAGCCGCAGTATTGCAGTTTGTGTCGCCTAGCCCATCTCTGCACTTTCTCCTTCTCATGGAACCGGAGGAATCTGCCGATGAAGGCTCTCGGTTTTGCCGTATTAGTGCCTGTTGATTGTTGTGTCAGGGCTGCCACATCAGCTTTAAAGCTATCCCGCTAGCTAATGTCTGGTAATTGGATCGGTATGCTCAATGCTAGCGCAGCTAGTGTCGTTGGCCATGTTAGCTAGCTTGGCCGACACGCTAGTGGCTCGGGTAGTCGTTGTCTGCTGTTTTTGCTTGTTAATTATATAACGATTTTCTTTTATAAAGTGGTGTCTAGTAACCAAGGCGTAAGTCGGTCAAACCACAGTGTTATTTAGTTGTTAGGTTCATATTTAAACAAATAAGAAAAGCTTAACCGGAACCTCCCTGTCACGCGTCCGCTCACTGCCTCATCATTCCGGAAGTCCATTATTTATACATTTTTGTAAAGCTGCTTTGTGACAATGTCCGTTGTTATAAGTGCTGAAAGTGAAAGAGGTGAAAGTTTATTTCTACCCTTTTTCTTCTTTGGTCTTTTTATGTGTTCATCTTCCATTTGTCCACTGTTTTTCCACTTTTGTCTGGCGTTTTCAGCTGTTGTCTGTCATTATTCTCTTTCCGCCATTTGTATGCTTTTTCCCTGCCTTTTGTCCACCCTTATCTGCCATTTTTGTTCACCTTTGTGAAATGTTTTTGCACCTTTGTTCGCTGTTTTCCGTAGTTTTTCCACTGTTTGTCAACCATTTATATGGTTTTATCCACCATTTGTTTGCCTTTGTCTGTTGTTTGCCTTTTTTTCTGCCATTTCCCCACCTTTGTAGTTTTTCCACATTTGTATGCCATTTGTCCATTTTTGTCCATCTTTGTCCACTGTTTTCCGCCTTTGTTCAGCATTTTCCACCGTTTTTCTACCATTTGTCTGCCTGTTGTCTTACACAATTTTTGTGTGACTGTCTTATTTATCAAAAAGAGAGACACTCTTTCATGGTCTTACTGTCAGTCGGTCTGTCTCCTTATCTCTTTCTCTGCTGCACTCATCCTCTCTCTGTCTGACACCTTGCCTCTGTCTCTCATTGTGTGGCTGTCTGTCTCCTTGTCTCTGTGTCAGGGTTGTTATGAAATGTACAAACCCTGGCAAAAATTATGGAATTACTGCACTTGGAGGATGTTCACCCAGCATTTTTTACTTTGTACCAAAAACAAATTACAGATATGACACAAAACAATTTCTATTTAATAGCTGAAACTTCTGGCTTTGTAAAACATACCTCAAACAAATTAAATTATTTTAAGTAATGGCATATTTTTTCCAGATCAAGTAGATGAAAAAAATTATGGAAATACTCAATGTTGTGGAAAAGCTTTTGGAATCACCAACAAATAATGGCACAAGTCTGAAAATAGCAAATTGATTTTTATGCATTATTCATTTCTCTCTTTTCTTTTTTTTTCTTTTTTTAAGACTTGTTTTTTCTGGAAAAGGAATAAAACAGAAAACCAAGGAAACAAAATGTATTATTCTTTTGAAAGAAATTGTAGTGTGTGACAGGTAAGTTTGGGTAAAGTTTGGTTTCCATTTAATTTTACTATTTTAATTTTATTATATTAATTTATTCTCCCTGTGGTCTGAGTCAGGGGCAAGGGCTCCATGGATATAGGTTCAGATCGGGGGTCAGCAGTTAGTTAGGGGTGGAATCAGATGGTTTGGGTCAAGGTTAGGGATAGGTTTTTGGTAGGGTTAGAGGTTAGGGTTAGGGGTTTGGTAGGGAGGGGTTTCAGGATAGAAGCTAGGAGTTGGGGTTTGGGCTTAGGGTTAGGTTTTTTAATTTACAATGTTTTGGATATGCTTTTCTGTTTATAAATCTTCCCCTAGGTTATGGTTTTCTGCACTTGCCCTATGATGAAGTAACATGCCTTAAATGTGTCAGATATTAAATGTTACAAATTACGTATAATATTAAATATTCAAATGAAATATAATTTTTTTTTTTTAGTTTGCTGCCTGACGAGGTGGGTGGAGGCTGTTAGTCCCAGCGAATGACCCCGATACAGAGCAACAAGCTTCTACTGGTCGGACCCCCTGGAGATCACCCACTGAAACGGACGCACAACCCCCAAATTGCTTGCAAGCTAGGATGTTTAGTGGACAATGGCTGTAGGTAATAATCCAAGAATTCTGCAATCCTATAGCTTTGACTGTCACAATCTGAGACAACGGGGTGGCCTGGTAGTGTTAAGGGTGTGGGCCACATGGCTCGAGGTTTGTGAATTTTTGGTAGTAGGTAAAATTGTCTTGGTCTAGGTGTGGTGTTTCCCCTCAAGTATTGAGCCTGTTTTTGACTTATGAACCCCCTCGTGTGTAAGGATTTGTTCTTTTCTTGAATTATTGGTATTGAGTCCATGTATATGGGTTGGTCCGATCTTCTGTAGTATTCTGGGTTTTCTAATTGCCTTAATGCTTCCTGGACATACAGAGGTCTGTCCATAATTACCACCCCGTTACCCTTAGCAATGTAATTAAACCAGCAGATATGATTGTTTTGTAAAGACTTAATTGCCAATTTTTCCTCATTGGTTAAGTTGGCGTCGTATGAATTTCTTGCTATGCCAAACCCTTCAATTGTTTCCTGGTCCAATTTAATTAGGTCATGGATTAATTTGGGAATTTTTTGAGGTGGAGGTTCCCAACCTGATTTTGCCATAAATGGAGGTTTGACCATGGTTTCATTGGATGGTCCAAAAAAAGAAAATATCTTTAATCTCCGATGGTACTATGTGACTTGTGTGGCTATTTCAGAAAATTTGGGTGTGATAATATCATAAGAGGGAATAAAAGAAAGTTCCTTCCTCAGAACCTTTTCTTCGGCTGTTGATAGGGTGAATGTTTGGGGAAGATTGATTACCTACCGGTCAAGAAATCCCTGTATTGGGTAATTTAACTAGATTAGTTTAAATGCTGTCTCCAATGTTTCCACATCACCTCGGCTGTTTCGAGAGTCCAGTAAACTTTATCCGGTAGTGTGTGAAATTCTGTACTTGGAAGTTTTGGTAAGATCTTGCCAGTGTTCTTTATGAGGTTGACTTTGACATTGGTTTTGGTTATTGATGGGAGATCATTACTGAAGTTGATGATAGGGATATGCAGTGTTGCATTTGGAGAGGTGTCCTGGGCTGCTCCAATGAGTCTTAATAGTTGTTTATTAAGTAAAGATGGATTACCTTGCATTCTATTGTTTAGTCCAAAGAACAGGACTACTTTCTGAGTTTCTGATGAGGTCGGTGTCTTGTGTTTGATTATACGAAGGGCATGGGATAGTTGTGCTCCTGGGTAGCAATCCACTTGTACCCTTTTGTCATTGATTCTTGGGTAATCCTGCCATATTGGAGTCATCTACCATCAGAATTGGTCTCCTTGCTACTAAATACTAGAATTGGTATGTATCTCCATGGTGTGGGTGTTTTTTGAAGCTGCTTGTTTCTATTATAGTGTCAGGTGTTTCCTGAGTTCCTATAATGGTTCCTGTCTTGTTTGTAGAGAGGGGTGTACCCGAGACTTGGTCTGATAGCTGGGTTGTATTGTTTGTGGAGAGGGGTGTGTCCGAGTCCTGGTTCGGCAGCTCAGTTGCCTTGACCTGCTTCAGTACCTTGTTCTACCTCTGAGGGTGTAGGGGTTGGTATACGATTTGGGTCTTTTAATGAAGTGGAATGTGTAGTTAGGTTGTGCCATGCTTTTTTTGTTTGGTTGCCTTTTTGGGTCTTTGTAACCCTTTTATTATTGTGCTTTGTTTTTTGTTTGTTTCTTATTTGGTAGTGGGATAGGGGTCTAGTTCAGGGCGAGTATCACTGTTCCAGTCTTGATCACGGGTGGAATTTGAGTCCCCTTCCACTGCTGATGGAATACTTGCTTTTTGTTGCTTTGGGTTTTGTTCAAATATGCTTGAAAGATGTTCAAAAGCCTGTTGGATAGTGGTAGTTTGGACCCTCTTGAGATTTCTTTTAGCCCATCTAGTTGCTACTTCCCATGCCTCTTTCGATTGAGTTAGGTTTAGGGTTTTGAACTTATCTACTGAGGTCTGAATTATTGACCTGTAGTGGGGCTCCAGAATCTGTAAGCTATTATAAAGACAGTTTCTGGCATTCCCATGTAGCATTGTTTCTGTAGTTGATGTGTAGTTGTAATCAAAGATTCTAGCTATTTTGTGGCCCTGGTAAGGGCTGCTGGCCCATGGGTGTTACTCACTGAGATCTTGACAGTTTGTAGATGGTGGTAAGCTTTAATGTATTGGTGAAGGGCTCGTATGAGTGTCCTGAAGTCCTCAGTAGCTACATTTGCCATTCTGTGGGAGTATAAGGATCAGAGAAGGTTTTAATGAGTGTCACTTCCAACCAATCTACACTGTTCTGTCTCTAATACCGTGCTTGGTCCAAAGGCTCTGGTTAGGGTTAGGTTTTTTGAAGTTACAATGACCTCCACCATCACAGTCCGAAAACTGCATAGTTGTATAGGGAGTCAAGGGAGGTGCACGGGCTGGGGCCTGTTAAGCACTGCTATAGTTCTGAGAGATATTGTGTCTTGGGTTTTTAGTTGGAGCATAGCTTATTGTTTTAATTGTTAAGTTCTCCCCCCCTACCTAATGAGTTCAGAGGAAGGCAGACTGGAGGCGATCCACTGGAATGAGCAGGTCAAGCCCAAGCAGTCACTACCTTCCCAGCCATCGTCCTTACTGTGATTTTACAAGCAAAGGGGAGGTATAAATTTAGGATTTTTTCTTTCTTATGTTATTTTTATTAATTTTTATAATTTATCTTCAATATGAATTAGTTTTAGAGTCAGGTTTTTTTTTTCTTAATAAATAAGAGTGGCCTCTCCAACCATTCTTTATTACTTTGATTCTGATAATGTGCTTGGTCCTAAGGCTCTGGCTAGGGTTATGTTTTTTGAATTTACAATTTTTCCACCACTATCAATGTTACTTTTGTGTGTGCCTGAGGGGTTTCTTTTCCAATCCCTGTGGACTGAGCAGAGGAAACTTCTGATGTACCCCCTCTTTTGGAGTGTCTTAAGGAGGATTTGTATGGAATTTCTGAGGTCACTGGTTTGTGTGCAAATTCTTTGGAACCTTATGAGTTTTGCTTTTACAAGCTCCCTGAATGTGTGTTTAGGATGGTAGATTTCCGTGTGTAATAATGAATGACTGTCTGTTTCTTTGAAAAACTCTATGTCCAATTTTTTGTTGGTCAAGAAATTTGTGTGGTCTTCCCTCATCTGGATTCTGATCAAAGCATTGTCTGATTATCTGTAAGCCCATGTTTGTTTCAATATTTGTTTATAAGTCATTGATATCTATAGTGAATAGAAAAGTGTGAGGTTCCAATGTAATGGCTTTGACATTATGAAATCATAGGTGTCTTGAATATAGCTAGGATGTTTAGTGGACAGTGGCTGTAAGTAATGTATATGGGTTGGTCCAAATTTCTGTAGTATTCTGGGTTTTCTAATTGCCTTAATGCTTCCTGGACATATAGAGGTCTGTCAACAATTACCACCCCATTACCCTTAGCAATGTAATTAAACCAGCAGATATGATTGTTTTGTAAAGACTAAAGACTTTTTACGTCACTGCTGATTATGTGTCGTCAGGTGTTTTGGCCTTTTAAACACTGTACACACTCGTCAGAGGCAGCCAGCCATAGGTTGATCACTCCTCGACTTGTGTCCCATGTCCAGTTGGATGGTGTTTTACATATTTGTTACTTTTAATGAATTAATTTCTTTTTACTAAAATTATTTGTGTTCCTAGCATATTTATTCAGTGCTTCCGCTAAGTTGTTTCAATGCATTTGCCATATAATGGCATTACCATGCCCTATAGCCACTAAATTTAAATTAGTTTGATTTATATAGTTCCTTAAACTGTTTTTTTTTTAAATGTATAACCTAGTCTTGGAAATAAATTAGATTGAATAAATTATTTTTTAAATTGATCAAAAAAAACCCTCCATCTTTCTATCAAGGGTTTTTGATTAAGACTAGAGTAACATGGGTAGGAGTTTATTCATTTTAACCTCCTATGCTAGAATAAAGTTATCATGAACATTAAATAAAAGTTGTCTAATTACAAAAGAAGTGTGGTGCACAATGGACTGGTGCATGGTGCTAATCATCAAGTAGAAGACTTGGCCCCATTTAAAGTCTGTTGGCCTCAGACCACCTCCCTGCATGTTGTCGTAGTGGACCCAGGGAGGCTGGCCACTTACCTTGCCCTACCCAGAATGACTCGTTAACACCAAAAGGTTTCCCGAGTCACTCGAGCAGAGCGTGTGGGTCCACCCAGCTAAGTTTTGTCTATCTATCTCAACCAAGTCTCTCTTTGTTAACACTGCAAGGTATCCAAGTTGCTTGGCAAGGCCCTATGTAGCTAAACCAGGGGTCCAGAGGTACGTCCCGTGCAATATGTCACCTCCAAATCACCCTGGCTGGGTATCAATCCAGCAGATGACTTCCCTACCCACTCCACGTGACAAGGAGTTGGAAGTCTTTGGGAAGCCATCAAGCTTCTACAGGGGTGGGTACCCAGAGGTTAAGCAAACACCAGTGGATTCCTTCCTTAGTCTACCCCAAAAGCTGTTGGTTAGGGAATAACCGCTGGAAAGAGATCAGGCTTCTACTGGTGTAGCCGCCCCCCAAAAATTGGAGTGCAAGAAGCCAAAGCTGAATCAAGTCATTAATATGGAATGGTGTCCTGGATAGGGTGAATTCTGACATTTTTAGATTACCCATATCCTGTATTTAGGGGATTCTACTGAGTAGAAAGAAAAAAACAGTGCGTGAATAGCTTGAATTGTTGCAGAGATATTCACGTTTAAAGTCATTCTAAAAAAGGACCAAGATCCTTTTTTCCGCATATTTAAAAGGTGCAGCGAATAGGAATGAGAGCTACGAATAATAATTAATTTTACACGTATCCTTAGTGGAAATTAATCTAATCTTCACCTTTTTTTATTTTTTTTTATTTTTTTTTTTTTATTTTTATAATGCGATTGGGGTCAGGGTAAAGTTTATGGCTAGGGTTATACTTCAGTTTAGTGTTTGGGGTGGAGTTAAGGTCAGGGTTGGATTCAGGTTAGGGTTAGCATTAGGGTTAGGTTTGGGTTGATCAGTAAATGTGAGGTAAAGATTAGGGTTCAGGTTAGGGCTGAGGTTTAAGGGATATATATATATATTTATGTTTATGTTTATGGCTGATGTTAGGCCTAGGCCCAAGTTTTAGGGTCAGGGATTAGGGTCAGGTTATATTTTGGTGGTGGGGGTTAGGTGTTGGATGTTAAGGGTTAGGGTAGGGTTAGGTTTTTTGAATTTACAATGAACCCCCCCCCCATCACAGTCCAAAAACTGCGTGGTTGTATAAGTGCACGGGCCGGCGCCTGCTAAGCACTGGTATAGCTCTGGTAGTTCCTGGGTCTTTTCAATTGCCCCTGTTGGCTTTCGGTTAGACTTTGATTAGTTTAAGGTGTTATGGGAGGGAGAGCAGAGTGAGGGCGAGCCACTGGACTGAGCAGGTCAACCCCCATATGCCCTTATGGGCATATTTCCACTCACCCACCCATCTTTTTTTACCATCATTTGATGAAACTGAGGCTAGGCAAGTGTGAGAAAAAGGAGTGTAAGTGGCAAGTGTTAGGGTGAGGTGTTAGGTTTAGGGCTGAGATTCAAGGGTTAGGGTCAGGTGGCTGAAGGTGGGGGTAATGGTCAGGTGTTAGGATTAGGATCGAGGTTCCAGGGTTAGAATAAGGTTAGGGTTAGGTACCAGGAATAGGGACAAGATTTTAGGGCTAGGGTAAGGATTAGGGTCAGGGTCAAGGTTAGGATTAAGATAGATAGATAGGTTAAGGTTAGATATTGGCAAAAGCACAATGGCTTTCCCCATTACAAGATCATCCCCTGGTTAAATAGGGAGTCAAGGGAAGCGCACGGGCACTTCAAGCAAGCGCCCGCCAAGCACCGCCACCGGTCCTGCAGCAAACCCCCGCTTGGGTTCTGCGAATCAAACAAATCCAATCGAGTGAAACTCGAACGGTGCTTCAAGATGGAAGGTTATTGGCTGATATGTATGTATTAGTGTGTTAAGTTTGATCCTATCATGCTTTAACTAATTTAATTAATCTAGTGAATTCTATTTAACTTAATAATTAATACAATGTAATAAATACAAATGACTTAATCTCAGTGTTAGAATATTACGCCTTGTCTGATTAATTTCAGGACATATCATCAGCAGTGTACCTCAGAGTTGTCAGGTGTTTTGGCATTTTAAACACTGTACACCCTTGTTTGAGGCGGCCAGCCGTAGGTTGATCACTCCTCGGCTTGTGTCCCATGGCCAGTTGGATGGTGTTTTGTATATTTGTTAGTCTTAATTAATTAATTCTTGCTTGTTTAATTGTTTGTGTCCCTAGCCTATTTATTCAATTTTGTATATGCTTCCACTAGATTGTTTCTATGCATGTTTCTTATACTTAATATTTTTCTTATATTTTTCATTATACATATATACATATACATACATACACACACACACACACACACACACACACACACACACATATACATATATATACACATGGATACACACACACACATTCTTTTTTATCTCTATATATTTCTTTATATTCAGTATTTTTCTATATTTTGTTTTCTATGTTGGACAGTTGTAAAAAGTATTTCACTGCTAGTCATACTGTGCATGGTTATGCATGTGACCAATAAAACTTGACTTTACCATATAATGACATTACCATGCCCTAGAGCCACCAAATTTAATTCAGTTGTAGGCTTAGACATAAATTACGTTGAATTATTTATTTATTTATTCTTTTTAATTTATTTAAAAAAAATTCTCTGTTTATCAAGGGTTTTTGACTAAGACTAAAGTAACATGGGTAGGAGTGTACTAATTTTAACCTACTATCCTATAATAAAGTTATCAGGAACATAAAATAAGTTGTCTAATTACAAAAAAGTGGGGTGCACAATGGACTGGTGCATGAGAGGTGTCAATCACCAAGTAGAAGACTGGTCACTTACCTTTCCCTACCCAGAATGACTCTTGACACCGCAAGGTTTCCCAAGTCACCCGAGCAGAGCCTGTAATTAGGTCCACCCAGCTAAGAGTTGTCTAACTATCTTAACCAAGCCTCTGTTCGTTAGCACCGCAAGGTATACAAGTTGCTTTGCAAGGCCCTATGTAGCTAAACCAGGGGTCCAGAGGTAGGTCCCGTGCAATACATCACCGCCAGATGACCTTGGCTGAGTCTCAAGCCAGCGAATGATTTCCCTACCTGTTCCCCCTCAGAAAGAGTTGGAACCCTTCGGGAAGCTATCAAGCTTCTACTGGGTTGGGTCCCCAGAGGTTAAGCGAACGCCAGCAGATTCTTTCCTTATTCTCCTCCAAAAAGTTAGGGAAAAATCTCCAGAAAGAGATCAGGCTTCTACTGGCGTAGCCGCCCCCCAAAAATTGGAGTGCAAGAAGCCAAGCTGAATCAAGTCATTAATATGGAATGGTGTCCTGGATAGGGTGAATTCTAACATTTTTTAGATTACCCATATTTTGTATTTAGGGGATTCTACTGTGTAGAAAGAAAAAACCGGTGCGTGAATAGCTCCAATCGTTTCAGAGATATTCACGTTTAAAGTCATATTTAAAAAGGTGCAGTGAATAGGAATGAGAGCTGCGAATAATACTTAATTTTACACCTGTCCTTAGGGGAAATCAATCTGATGTTTACCTGTGTCTTCACACAGGTCTAAGCACAGGACCCGACAATATGTCCCACATTAAAGGCCTGGATTAGGTAGGCCCCAGGGGTTTTACTTATTTCTTAATTTATTTTGTTGTGTTTGAGGCTTAGGGATAGGGTTCTGGACATCAGTATAAGTTCAAAGAGTAGGGTTAAGTGTTAGGGGTAGGAGTAAGGCTAAGAGACTAGGGTGGAGGTTAGGTTTAGGTGTTAGGTTTAGGTGTAAGGCTGATGTTAGGGTTAAGGTTAGGTTTAGGTGTAAAGCTGATATTAGGGTTAGGGGTTAGGGGTTAGTGTCAAGGGTCAAGGGTCAAGGGTCAAGGGTTAGGGCTTAGGGCTGGGGTTGGGGTTGGGGTTAGGGCTTAGGGCTGGGGTTGGGGTGAGGGTTGGGGTTAGGGTTGGGGGTTAGGGTTAGGGTTAATGTTAGGGTTAGGGGTTAGGGTTAATGTTAGGGTTAGGGGTTAGGGTTAAGGGTTAAGGGTTAAGGGTTAGGGGTTAGGGTTGGGGTTAGGGGTTAGGGGTTAGGGGTTAGGGGTGAGGGTGAGGGTGAGGGTGAGGGTGAGGGTGAGGGTGAGGGGTCAGGGTGAGGGTGAGGGTGAGGGTGAGGGTGAGGGTTGGGGTTGGGGTTGGGGTTGGGGTTGGGGTTAGGGTTAGGATAGGGTCAGGGTCAGGGTCAGGGTTAGGGGTTAGGGGTTAGGGGTTAGGGTTAGGGGTTAGGGT
>CM075001.1:1334243-1388854 GCA_037576825.1 Pangasius krempfi
CCGCTCGCTGGAAGTTGGCTCGAGTAGCTGCAGCAAAGCAGGAAAAAAAAAAAACGCAAGGAGGGTTGGAGTGAGAGCATTGAGCCTTTAAATATCAAAATGGCAATTAGGGCTGTGTGATATGATGACATAATTTTGATATCGTGATAAATTAAGTCAAAATACACTTTTCTGAGATATTGTGATATCTTTTTAGTGGCTTTCTAAAAAATTGTATACTTTAAAAATAAATCTGGAAGAAGTGGATTTTAAAAATGGCACTTAACCTTCAAAATTGAAAAAGATTCATTTTCACAGATTTAATTTTTTCTCCTTTCAGAGTTACATTTATTTTTTTAATAATAATAAAAAAATATATATATTTTTAAATACAAAAAGCTACAAGAACATTGTAATTTATTTATTTATTTTCTAAAAATACATTTATTTTGCAGACATTATTTTGTAGACATTTTTTTTCTCTCATTTAATCTTTTATTTTTGCTTTAATCTTCTTGTTTTATTTATTTAGTTTATTTATTTTTTTATTCTGCTTTATTCCTCTCCCTTTATCAGTCTCCTTAACAGTCCAAAAAATAATGGAACTTTATATATTGCTAACAAAGTCCTTTTATCCTAATAATAAACAATTACGCAATTCCCAGATTATAGCCCATAACGTCCCCTTTTGAAGAAAATGTATTTTTAGTGATTCTTTGGTACTTTTCCAGAGAGAAATAAAGAACTTACTGAACATCGGTTATGACCTGCTCGTAAGTTTCAGTCACCAGGAAATAATTCATCAAGAGCTTGTGACCGGACATCTGCGGAAAAATGATGCGCTCCAAAGCAAATGTCACGACCTACAGGTCTAATCGGAATTCTCTAATACCCGGATTGTCCTACTGATCACGTTTAACGTCAGCAGGGGTGGATTTATTTTTTTTAAAAAGAGAGAGAGACAAACGTGGAGAATGAGTTCAGTGTGTTTTGTTCTGGTTCACGTTCAGAGCTTATCGATGTGTTGAGCAAAGAGCAGACATACAGGAAAGATTAGCGGAAAGGTCAAATAACCATCTTTCAGGCAGGAGGATCAGGCGTTCGACTTTCCTCGCAAGTGTGAAGTCCGCGCTCGGAATTGCGTCGCTTTTGACCTCTAAAAAAAAACAAAAAAAACACACACCCGCTTCCACGTTCATCTTTTTTTTTTTTAGCAAGAAGCTAGCTAGCTAACGGTGATGAGTGAGTGATGGCTATTTTCCTCCTCAGAACAGTGAACTGTAGAGTCAGTGTTAATAATCTTAAGAAGTGAATATATCTGTAATGATGATTGATCTAAAGCTTGTGTATATCCAGTATAACTCACGTAAAGTAAGAAGTGCCGCTGCGTTTACTGCTCGTGCTGTGAGCGGCCATTATGATTTGATGTCACTTCCTGAACTCGGGGTTGAGGAGAACGTCCCGAGTTCCTAAATACGAACTAACTTTTTTGTACCATATGCAACATTTTAAAAAAAAACAAAAACAGCTAAACAAGAGGACACAGGTTTTTTTTTTATTAGCATAATGTAGCTACTAGCTAATTTATTCCAAAAATCTATAAAAAGTTGTGAAAGTCAAGGATCGACCGAGTGGAACAGAGGCGTTTATGGATATAACACACGTATTGGTGGTGTGATTGCTTTGTAAAAACAGTGTTGTGTATGAACGTGTTTACAGCTCAAATATTCTGACCGTTACAGTCCTGAGGGATGTTATGGACATGAGCATGGCTGTGTCTACGCCTCATGGTCTCTACACGGGGGTCCGGTGTTTATTATTATTATGGGAAAACAAGAAAAAAAACAGGTTTTTGTGTTAGAGAACAGAACTGGTCCAAGTATAGGACATTTTAATGATGGACCAGCAGGAACATGTTAAAGGTCAGAGAGAATATTGCAGAATTGTGATGCTGTGATTAAGCTCAGCTGTCTTACTCTTGGTTTTTTTTTTATTATTATTTTTTTTGGTGGATCTAGACAGATTTTTCTCTGATTCATAAATAAATAAAGACAGCCCGAGGTTATATTAACTGCATAAGCTATTTCCAAGCCTCAGGAAATCGTCTTATCAGATGATAAAATACCAGCATTGTGGTTTGTTAGATTTTTTTTGTCAGATGTAAATTTTTGGTCAGTTTTGTAGACATTAAATAAAAGTATCATTGAACGTTTTTTTTTGTTTTGTTTTGTTTTTTTCTCCACTTCTGTTTTTCTGGAAATTTCTTAGCAAACCTGTATATGATGATACATATTGCAACTTGTGGAAATTTTTGTCAATTTGCCCAACCCGATCTGAATTTTTTTTTCATTTTTTGACATGGCACTACTGTTTATTGGTGTTTTGTAAGCAAAACCTTCACTTTTATAACATTTATACCTAGAAACTGGACATTAAAACCGCAAATCTAAATATTTAAGGTATATTATAATACGCCCCTCCGTGCTGTTGGCGTGATGTTAGCAAAAGGTCTGCCTCCCAGACGCTGCTATAGACATCACATCCTCCGTTCATCACTGAGCTATAAGGATGGCTCTGTTGATGGACATGAGCTTCCATGCTGCGCAGTCTCAGTTTCAGAATCAACTATTTCAACTATTTGAGCTGCCAGTGAGTCAACACTAGTGCATTTTGAGAACTGGTATATCCTTAAATAGTGTAATGTGATATACAGATTCATTACTTTGCACAACTGTCATGCAGATCCTAATGTGTATGAGTATTTTCTCTAACATAACTGATACTTGGTTACGTTGCCGTACGGTTACGTCTGCAGTTTAAAGAGGCGTGACACTCAGAATGGGTCTTGCTCAGCTCAGACCAGCTGAGACTTCTTTCTTTCTTTCTTTCTTTCTTTCTTTCTTTCTTTCTTTCTTTCTTTTTGCTAAATGATCATGTCTAGGTGTGATCAGGAAGTATTCTGTGGCTGCCGAGCAGTGTGAAAGAGGCTCTTATAAACCTGTGTGCTTATAGTCTGCCTCAGTGAGTTTCAAATCAGGAGCAGCTAATCCAAACACTTTAGCAATCAGTTCTGGTTAAGGGGGTGCAGTTATACAAGCTAGCATATTGCTATAGCTCTTCTTTATGTTCTTTAAGGACAGATTCATGGATGTGGGCGTAAAGGTAAAACTGTCATGGTAGCGTGTGTAGGATTAGTTCCACAGTATCTGATCCTTGACATACTGTAGCTGCTTAATGGATGTCGGGGAAATCCTCTAAGACTGAGGTCACTTAGGGGAAAGTACTAAAAATCCTTCTACACAGCTTTGGGATTTTATGATACGAGTCAACAGCCACTACGAGGTCATTAATTAAGCATTGAAACACTTGGCGTTGAGCTGTTAGAGGAAAGTAATCAGTGATGGGGTGGTGTGATGAAGCGGCATTACTGTTACTACCAGAAAGTTGATTGTTTTCCTATAACAGCACGTCCTGGAGTGTTTGATTCCTCTAACACCACAACAATTTTACTAAGAAATGACACATCATACTTTTTATTCATTTATAGCTACATTAATATTGTCCCTGTGAATGAGTTGTTACTATAGAAACAATAACGTATTAAAACAAGTGTCAGAGCTGCTGTTATAGAACATTAATCAACTCCTTCTGACCAATCAGAATCAAGAATTCAGCAGAGCTGTGGTGTAAACATATTATATTTTGAGTACTATAATGTGTTATCCACTTGACTACTTGGCGTTACACTTTAAACTTTAAAGGTACTTTAGGAGGGTTCGTTTTGTGCTCTTATTTCTTTTTCCTCCACCCTTCAGGGTGTTTTGACTACTCTGTCTCTCTGGAGTAGTGACGAAAGGGGTTTTTCCTCTGTGTTATGGTGAAACAGTGGTATTGTTTATGGAGAGCACAGTGGCTCGGGACATGTGGGACATGCTTTGTAGATAACGTTCATACGTTGGAATGTGGTATTGCAGCTGCGGTTGCCTGTTATGTAATACAGCAAAGGAAGGAGAGAAGAGAGAAGAAGAAGGAGGAGGAGGAAGAGGAGGAGGATGGAAAAAGGGTGCTCCATTCCAAACTGGAATCGGCTATCCACATGTGGACCTTGAGTGCTCTTTTTAACTTTGTGGTTCTTCTTGTTGTAGGAAAACTGTTCTCTCTCTCTTTCTCTCTCTCTCTCTTTCTCTCTCTCTCTCTCTTTTAAATTCAAGAGCATTCAGGCATGTGTGCTTTAAATGTGCCAGTAGCTAACTAGACAAGTGCTAAGATAAAACGGCAAATTCTGAATCTTCTTTCTAACTTCTGGTCCTTGATTACCCTCAGAGTTACTTTGAGTTTCACCTTGAGTAAGTCATTAAAACAAGAACTTTAAGTCCCCCTAGGACAAGCGATAGAGGGTCTTTGAAAGAACCGCCCCCACATCCTCGACTTGACAAGCATCTTATACAGGAAGCATGAGAGAATGTGACTCATTGAAACTCCCACTGGTAAAGTTATCAGTCCTGGATTTGAAAAAATAAAAAGAAAGAAAAGAAATTCAGGAGAAGAAGATGGCTGTGAAGACAGCCAGTCAAAGAGAGTGAAAGAGACGGCAACCTATAGCTGAGGATCAAACGGTGAATAGACTGAGAAAGTGCAGGAATACGGGTTTTCAGGGGTATTTCCTGCTTCTTTGGATTTGAAAGTGAATAGCTTGACATCTAGTTCAAAAGTGGCTTTGTAGTCATGGTTGTAAGCCGCAGCAGGATTGAGGCTTGCTGTTGCTCTCCACCGTGCTGAATCCTGATGGTGACAGGCAGAAATAAGAGCAAGGCTGGGGGTAGAAAGGGCTCTGTCATTTCGGTTGACAATGAGTTGCTCGAGTCTTGCTGGAAGTTTCTTGTGCATCTCACTCGCACCACATGGTCAGCTGGTTGAACTGACATTTACACCTGGACCTTTTAAGCCATTTGAAGTTTTGCATTATTAATGAAACCTACTTTTAGCCTGGCTGGCATTTAATTGGCTTAAAAAGATAACAGATTAATGGGAGTTTGAAACATGATGCCTGTGGCTAATGGCATTTTGCCAGCAAGATCATAAAAAGATAAGCTCAGTGTTACTGTATATCAGTGACACTACGTCTCAAGTTCGTCTTCTTTTCCCTGGTGATGATCTTATGTCGTAGTCTGTATGGAACTCATAATCATGCAAAAATGACAACCCTCCAGGCGATCCATCTGTTTTCTCAGTTCCAGCTCCTAATGCATTTAACTAAGCACAGAATATCTGGTTTAGGTGCACTTGGAGCTCTAAAATGGGAACTGCTGGGAACTTTAGACATGTTTGCACCAGTGGAACCAGGGGTGACTTTAGTTCAAGGGCCATGGTTCCAGGAACCTTTTAGATTCAGCTCTAGGGTAGGATGGAACATGCCAAACTGAATGGTTGAAAACGTGACCAAGCTAGTTATTTCATGATTAACACTCTTTAGTCAACAAATGATTAATAAAATTTGCTTTTGGTTTTTAATTGGGGCTTGGGGCATGAAATAGTTCCTCCTCTGCTGAAAACTACCTACTCTTGAGCAGAAACTAAAGGAATTTCTGCATCTACAGCCCAGAAACTTTTGGTTATTGGAACCAGTTTCAACCAGTTTCATATTCAACAGTTTCAACAAAAGTTGAAAAAGTTTCAACAGTTCCTGTCAACGTTCTTACATTCCTGAAATGGTTCTTGTGGTGTAACCACAACTATAAAGGCAAGTTTTCTACCCCAGTACATTACTCTGTAATCTCAAACAATGGCAATGGAAGTAGTTCAACAAGACAGCCACAAGAAGGACACATGATGTACCAGGGTGTAGGCAAACTTGTCTTTCTAGGTGTGTTTTCACCACAGGAACATTTTCAGGGAGCCAGGAACTAAAATAGACCCTGTTTACAATGGGTTTTCCTCAAAAACAATTTAAAAAAACAATAGCAGTAGGTGGCTTGGCTGTGCTATATTGCCCCTTGGTGTGAATGGTTGTATGAATGTTTGTATATGAAATGGACTGTCCCCCCATCGAGAGTGTATTCCCACCTCATGTCCCGTGTTCCTGCCATAGGCTCCAGATCCACAGTGATTCTAATCAGGAGAAAGTTGTTACTGAAGATGAATGAATGTTCTATCTTGGTCAAATGATGGGTCTGGTCACTCATTAGCTATGTTTAGTGAATTTTCTTGGATTGTTAGGCATTGGATTGGCGTCCCATCGACGTATATTCCTGCCTTGCACCCAGCATTCCCGGGATGGGCTCCATGTTAGTGTAGCTACTCAGTCTGGAGATCCACCAACTAACTCTTTACCAGGTTGTACCTGCAACATCAACTGCTGAACCCCTGACCTTGATTTTTAGCCCGCTTAGCTTGTTGTTTGTTCCAGTTGTTTGGTCCATCCAGAACCCCAGTGAACATCAGAAGAATTCAGGTAGTGATCTTGAGACAGCGTCCTCACCTTGCTTTAATCTCTTGTGTAACCTTGAACTCGTTCAACTCTGGCTATCTTTATTCCCACCTTGTTAAGATAAACATTTCCAGCTTCTTGTCTTTTCAACTTGTCCAGTGGTTTGGTAAGAACACTCGATGTTCTTGTTGCATTTGCACGGGTAATAGCTATACTAATTTTGTTAGTACAGCTTGTACTTAGTACTTCAATTGTATTTACTGTATTGTATTCATTGGTAATCCAGCCATTTATTAGCAATGATTAAAAACAAAGCAGTTTATAGTTATAGGTCGGATTGTGAAACCGATGACAAGCTGCCGTTGGGTCTGGCTCAGCTCCAGGACTAACTGGCAAATTCAGCCGCCCAAGATCCACCACTGTTTACAACCAGCATGCTGGAGAGCTTATAGGTGAACTATTACAACTACTTTTATGACTCTGTGTATGTGTGTGTTTGTGTAAACTCCACACGGCTTGTATTATTCCCAAAACAATACGTTATTGATTTATGGATATGTGTTTAGACTGGGTTGTCTCCATTGATTTTATAGTGTGTTACTTGCCAGTAGGATTCCTGAGTTTTTTTTTTTTTTTCTTGAACAGTTCCAGTACAGAGGAGGAAATGACTCATTGAGTTAGACAAATACATTTGAGCATACCATGGAATTCATCCGATTTCCCTCAACTGCCGAATGTTCACACATGTCTGGACATGTCCAGGTCTAAGGCATAAGACAGACTCTATATTAAAGAGGACCTTCCAGTATGAAAACACTTTATACACAAGGGCTTACTTCCTTTACAAATTTTAATAACTGAAATGTTCACATCCAGGACGTGTTCCTGGTTCCTAGTGCTCACTGATTCAGTGCTACCCTGATCAGGATAAAGCACAATTTACTGCAGATGCATTTGAATAAATAATGAGTCAAAGGTTTTTTCGCCAACTTACAGCAAGGACGTCTCAATGTTTAGCTTCCTGAAAGTTTTATTTATTTATCATGTTAATTAGTTAATTTAATTCCGAAATGTAAAATAATGAGGTGAAAACAAATTACACACATTTATTTCACACGCTCTTTTCTTAGATGTTTAGGCGACTAAAAGTAGAAAAAGAGAAGCTAAAAAAAACGTTAGATTCATTCTGACAGCTCTAATAAAGACTGTCTAAAAGTGTTGTGTGCCTCTGAAAACAAGGCTCTATTTTGGCTCTAAATACTCGACAATGATTCGTTTTTTTAAAGTCAATTTACTGCAGTTTCCAAATACAAATCATATCTAATCTATTTTCTAATCTAAAACTATTCAGAGGGCTGCGAGTAGAAATGAAACAGTAGAATCTTCAAGGACAATCACTTAACGCCAAATTTCCCACAGAAGGCAGTGTGTGTGTGTGTGTGTGTGTGTGTGTGTGTGTGTGTGTGGCGTGTAATGACTCCTACAGGCTCGATGTTCTCAAACCCTCGCCACAGAATCACTCACTTAACCAAAGCCTGGCTGAGTTTCTGGGCTTCCTCACTCACACTCACAGACACAGACACACACACACACACACACACACACACACAGAGTAATGGGCAGCTCGTCTCGTCGTTACTTCAGTGGTAATTGTTGTTATGGAGACAGACGATGAGAGCGAACAGGAAGCAGGCTGCATGCTGTCAAGAACTCAGAGGTGGGAATGAAGCTGTAACACGTCTGCGGTCTGATTCATGGATGGGACTCGGAAAGGGCACTCGCTCTCACGGCCCCTCGACTGACATTTAGCCTCGTTAATCAGATCTGTCAGGTTTCTGATCAACTTAATAAAACTAAAAATGACTAAACCTGATGTTTCGGATTTTACTGGGGTGACACAATCTACTAAAGGTCCGTTAGCAGCTAAAAATAATGCTATATAGATTAGCATTAGATTAGATTAGACTAGAATATTAGTATATAAGATAACCGTTCTAGCTACATGCACTAACCAGTGGCACCTGTGCACCTGTGATCTTTACTACCTTCTTCAATAAACCGAGCATTTTGATATACCGCATTCTTTTTCACATCCAAGACACACACATACAAATTAAAGAAAAATGGTTTCTGATCCCCTCTTTTTTCTCTCGTCTCCTAAATCAGGACATCCATGACCTCGGATTTCCAGCACGACAGTTTCAGGATGCCGAATATAGGATTTCAAAACCTCCCCCTCAACATCTACATCGTGGTGTTCGGAACTGCCATCTTCGTGTTCATCCTCAGCCTTCTGTTCTGCTGCTATCTGATACGGTAAGCCCACACATCGCATCTTTCAACCTTCAGCTTCCATTGAGTAATCTCACAGTAAGAGGCCATACTGCTGCTGCTGTACCCACCAACTTAGCTTCAACAAGGCTAATAAAACATTCACAGTGCTGATGCGGTCCTTGGTTCATTTGCCGTGTCTGCAGTTTTACCGTCACTAGGACGAATCCTAATGAATACAAACAGGGGGCCAAGCACTCAGGAATGCCGGATCGATGTTGATTGCATTAAGACGAGCAGATCTGGTGTAGACGGAGCAGTAAGATGAAGTGCACGCCGGCTGTAAATGCAGCTAGTTAGCTGCTCTGAATAAAACCTGCTGCAGCCTTATAAACCGTGGAAACAGCGGGAACTCATAAATGCACCAGTTTCCCTTGTAAAAGGTGGACAGTTTTTCCATCGTAAAACAAACATAGCGTCCAATAAACACCCAAAGTGGATTTGCAGATAACAGTTAAAGGACTGTCGGGTATATATCTCCGGTAGTAGTGGTGTAGTAGATACAGTGACCGACAGACAGGCTTTCTACAAAAATTTAGCATTAATGTTCTGAGGCGAAATCAACTGCTTTACTCGCAGTGCTAATTCTGAGAAACATTATGAGCTCTGCAATAAAATAAAACTGACCACGCCTTTAGAATTTCATTCCAAATACCAAACAAAGGTGTTTTAACACTCTTGGGCATTGCAGTTAGAAACTACCAGTCAGCATAATGTTTAAAAATGCTAGTTTCAAGGACTTTTCTTCGTTCTAAAAGGTTTGAAGAGATCCGTTAAAGCGGTTGGAAAAGAAGCTCAGATTTTTCTTTAGAGAAGCTGCGTGAACTTGAACAATGAATCAGTTTTACAAGAAACAATATGAAGGAGCCTCATGAGCTAATCTGAATGCTAACAAAGCTGTCTTTAGTTATCTGTCTACAGGTTGTTTTTTTTTCGGTCCTTTCGTTAATATTATTTTTACTCCATGCATTAGTTTGGCTCTGAAACTGGTAGAAATGTGGCTTGGTTCTTTAGTTCCTCCAGCAGCATGATAATGGAAAAGAGCTAACTGCGGATTAAGTAGCCAGTGTTGAGTGTTAAACTGCATGAAGCACCGTGAGATGTCTCCATGTGCAGAAGAAGAAGAAGAAGAAGAAGAAGATGGAGGAGGTGTGTGCTGCAGCGAGAAGCTAACTTGTCTTAGACAGGAAAGAAACAGCTGACAGATGGTGTTGCCTGGAAGGATTGTCCTTTCATCTGCGAACTGAGGAGAGAGAGAGAGAACGAGGCTCTTTTATCACGTTTACTTTGAAGACAGTGATGACTGAACAGCGTAGTCATACCCTAATCATTAATCCTGCACTCGGTAAGGAAAAATGGAGATAAATAGGTGGTTTTTTTTGTTCGTTTATTTTTCGTTATTTCGAAGAATCTGTTCCCGTTATGCAATGGGAAAATGAACTGATGATTATTCAACGTCTTAAGCCTCCAGATAAATTAGCATCGCTTTTCATTCATTTTGCATGTTGACATGGATGTCGCTCTGTGACATTTAATCATATATTAAACGTAGATCTGGTTTGTCACAAAGCGTGACAAGGTTAAACAGCGCAGTTTGGAGAAGCACGAACTACCTCCTGGTTTGATAATCTCTAAAAAAAAAACTGAAAGAAAAACTCCCGTTGATAAGATCTGTCGTGTTTTTCTTTCAAAGGGCTCTTCAAAGCCTTCAGTGTTCTGCTCACCGTACTGAATAGCCTCTCGGTTGTGCAGTCACGACCTGCACTGGCTTTAGCCTTGAGGATGCTACATCATGCCTTCATCTTTTCCACTCCTTCATGCTCAGCAGATTTTTTATTTATTTATTTTTTCATGAGAAGCAACAGTGAGACTGACTAAAAGATCTGTTGAGCAGTGAGATTGAGATGAAGTTCAAAAAGTTCAGAATGAATACATTTCAGAAACTTAGGAACTAAATTACAGCAAATGTAGTCGATCATCCAAGACATGTTTGGAGCGACAGATAAGACGAGCTACATATACACTCAAATATACCCATTTAACTTATACTTATACTTGAGTTGTGTGTAAAGGTTTTTGCCAATCCGAAATGAAATTCCTGCCAGATTTACAAAAGATTTTCTTCATACTCCCATGTGTATGTTGAGAAACACCTATCAGCTTTAGCCACGCCCACAAAACTCCATAAAAGGCAAAGCTCACAAAGAGATGAAACCAGGGTTGCATTAAAATGCACTAAACACTGCAGATGAAAAAGGGCCCTTAAAGACCTTAAGACTTTTTAGACTGCTTCAGTACCAAAGCTTCCAAAGCTTGTTCAATATCGGGAACCAAGAGGAGATAATGGTGCTTGGGGCGTGGCTTAGAGGACCGTTAGTTGCTGATCGATTGTGCATACATCATCTCACACTTACATTTGCACAACTTAACAAAGAAAAGTTATGAAGGGGTCAGTGTTAGTGTTCCTTTTCTTAGGAATTTATTTGGAAGTAATTAGATGAAATCTGTCCACATCACTTTTGGAATCCATTGTCATGGGATCAAGTCTTAAAATAAATAAATAAAATAAATGTCACAAATTTAAAAATGTACCAGCATGCAAACGGGTTTAAACGAGCAAAAAAGAAAGATGGATTAAAGCTGGATTTTCCACTGCCAGTCAGCCAAATTCGCAATATCAGCCCAAGATTCCCTGAAGATTCCCAGAAGATTCCATCTCCCTCGCTCGGCAGCTCCGATAAGTTCACATCGCTCCACACCAGTGGGACGAGGTGAACACGCTGGGAGTCGCCAATTTAGCAAGCACCAGAAATAGCACCCTCGTGGCTCACTCAGTGCAGAGAAGTGGCATTCTTCTCAGAGCTTCTTGTTGGACTGATTGGGATTGCACAGCTTCATGTCACCTCCACCTGAAAGCGTTTCCCGACAAGGCTTCTGAGCACGCTCGCTACGTGAAGCACGAGGGCGTCGTGAGCTCACACGAATGCGCAAAACGTCCCATGATTCATCCCATACACACGCACTGACGCAAAGATAAATGTCGCAGCTCCTTGCCAAAGACGGCACACACACACACACGCGAAAGTGCTTCCTTTCAGGCCTTGAAAACACAAACAGCAGCCTTGTGTTTATCTTCTGCAGATATCCTGAAAGAGAGAAGATGAAAATGTCTGACATTGTTCACATGGCATGCCAGGAGCTCAGCGAGAGAGTTTGTTCCAGGCCAATTTTAGAGCAGTCAAGTGGAACACAACGCTGAAAAAAAAGGATTCTTTATGGGTTATTTGGGTGATGGGGTTCTAGCTTTCCACAGAGGTTCTACCTGGAACTAGAAGCACATCCTAGTAGGGTTTTATATTAGATTTGTAGATTTCCCATAGAGACAAACCCCAAAAAAATCCATTAGCATTTTGTCTGAGAGTGTAACTGTGAGCTAATGGTCTTGGCCCAAATACTCAAGTCCACACCCAGGTCCGATTCAGGGCTTGTTTGGGGGCGGGGCTTGTAATCGCAGGTTCGTGTTCACGTAGAAGAATTCCTGCATCTGACTCATGACTCAATTTCACAGGTTTGCAACATGGTAGGCACTACGTTCATCCGTTTGCTGTATTTTGGTTTTATTATTTTTCTTTGGCTCCAACACTCAAGCTGTGAAGAACAGTGATTTTTGGAAGCATTGCATGACATTGTGCAGGAATACTTGCGTTCTCGAATAAGAAGATTTTAGCCGTAACTAGACAAGTGTTGTGTTTAGTTTTTTTTCCCCACAAGCCAAGCACTCGTACCCCAATTCTGAGCTAATTTCAGCACTTCAGCTCTAAGAAGGTCTGGCTTTATATATAAGGTCCTCTTTCCCCTCCTTTGACCTTTACAGTCCTTTCCCTACCATCACCAACCTTGAAACACAAAGTAACTTGAGAAGGTGAACCAATCACATCACTTGGTTTGGGGCGCTGAGAATGGATAGCTTCCACATCGGTTGAAGCAAACCTCAGACCATCATTTTCAAGAACTTTCTCATGCCACCAATTACGTCAAATGCTGAATCTGGAAAAAATACAAGTGTGAAGCGACCTAAGCACCTTGTGGTCACATGGCTTGTTTTTGGACCCCACTAGCTGCCCTGAACCAGCCTTTACCAGTTGCTCGTGACTACATCGTCTGAAATTCAACACTTCTCAGCGAGCGCTCAGCCTGCAGACCCGACGCAGCCAGTCCAAGCATCCGAGCAAGCGTACACACCCACTTTAGCCAACACTCGCTCATTATATAGATACATAACAGTGTGTGTGTGTTAGAGGGGGGTGTGTATGTGAGTGGAAAATTACTGGAGCCTAAAATTTTAATAAAATAAACAACAAGCAGGTTTTTGGATTACAGCATCATGGACACGGTCACTTGCTAATAAGGAATTTATGAATTAAATGGAAAAACAATGGCAGCTCTGTTATGTCATGAGGGGGCTTTTATTTATTTATATATTTTATTTATTCGTTTATTTAGATTTTCTGGCATGGTTTATGGAGAATCTTACCTGCAAATCAGCCCAAAGTTCTTCTGACTGATGAAACATTTTTATCGCGATGGGTGTGGTCATGACTTGGCCCCCCCATCCACAGGGCACCAACACTCACTGAACGGTTCGATTAAGATGAAAATGATGTCACATGATATGACCTTCACACTCAGACCAGTTGAACACCTTTGGGAGATTTCGGAGCGACTTAATTCAGACCATCATCCAAACTGAGAATGTCTTTTGGAGGAACTCTGTTCATCGCTCCAGCACAATTCCAGAGATGTGGAGTTCTGTGGCCCGACAGCTTACTAATGTATTAACAGTGTGGTGGTTTTTCCTGTAATTTGTCACTATATGTCAGATATTTTCTGCTGACTGAGTCGGAAAAACATCTGCAACTAAAATGAAGTGCGGTTTTTGCTCTTAGTGGATGAAATTTTATTTATTTATCCCTCCCCTTTAACATTACCGGACATATTTTCTTCGTCTATTTCCTTAAAAATGCTTGCTGTTTTAATTTAGTCACTGATTATAAAATGTCTGATTTGTGATTTGCAGGTTACGACACCAGGCACACAAGGAGCTGTATGCATATAAACAGGTATTTAAAGACTACGCACATTTTAAACAGTTGTATCAGCGCTCCATCAATGGACTTTCAGGCTGTTGAAATGCTTATTTTAGCCTGTTCCTAAAGTTAGTGCCCCCCTACTATGACTTAATTGCATTTGCAGTCTTCTCAGCAGCCTTAACGACCCCTACAAGGTCAAGCTCCTTCCTTCTCCTGCCAGATTAGACTCAGTTTATATTATTATATGATTAAAGCAAAGTGGTGTATGAGCTGGATTTGGAAATAATAGGGCACAATAGCACCTAATTATAATAGCACATTATCACTCATTTTTAATTACTTATTTTCTTTCTTTATTTTTCTATTCCTATTTTCTGTTTATTTATCTCTCCATCCCACCACCACTCTTCAGAAGATACTAATCATTACTAATTAAATCAGTAAGAAGAAAGGAGAGAGAAAAAGAGAGAATAAGAGAGTTAAGGAGCGAAAAGATGGCTTTATTATTCTATTTTTTAGAATTATTTATTTTCTATTTTCTCTAATTCCTTCATTTAATTTTTCTCTAATTTTCTTCTCTTTTACTGTTTTCCCCTTTTTTCAGTCCTTTGAGCTGCATTTCAATGTATGAAAGGTGCTATATAAATTATTATTATTATTACTATTATTATTATTATTATTATTATTATTGATGGAAAGCTGTGAGGATAACGTACGTAATTCTGTTACATAATTCCAAACACTTTGCAGATGACATTAAAAATTGCACACAGAAGTAAAGCTGAGTAATATGTAAAACTGAGTCGTGACGGTTCTTCACATCTAATTATACGCGTGGTGACAGCATTACGCCGACAGCCTGCTTCCTACACGCTCAGGCCCTGATTCACTGAATGAATTTGCACTTGATAAATCACGTGATAACACGTGAGAACACAAAAAATATGGAAGTATGGGTTTACTAAAAGGGACGACGTAGAAATTGATTTTCACCTTCGCACGAGCAGAATAGCATCTTGTCCATTTTGCATGTTTTTTTTTTTTTAACAATAATGAACGTGCGGTACTTAAATATGCCAAATAGGGGGCGGAGTCAATTCAAGCAGATTCGTTTAGCCTTTACGGTGTGATTTACCGCAACCTGAAAATCACTTCTGCACCATCTAAGCTAGCTAACTAGTTTGCTTGCTATCAATGTTACATTAAGTTAATGAGCTAGCGAAGCAGGTAACTACTGAGCTGAAACACTTTAGCTAACTTAAACACATTAGCTCATTATTCTACTCTTGGTAAATTGTCATATTCCCTCAAACTCCCTGCTTTTTTTAATCTGTTTCCAGGTGATTCAGAAGGAAAAAGTCAAAGAGCTGAATCTGCATGAGGTAAGCACCTTTACATTCACATCTGTGTGTGTGTGTGTGTGTGTGTGTGTGTGTGTGTGTGTGTGTGTGTGTACATACTGTTATCATTAACATTCAGAAGTTCAGAATCCAGTATGATTTTATAAATCCTGTGCCCGGTGACGGTTAACTACCTTACCATGGTAACAGTAAAGACTTATTTAATGGCAATATTATTGTAAAAACTCTGATCATTTATTGATTTATTCCCTGCAAATTATAGCAAGGCAGTAATATTTCCACATAATGAACAGAATTGAACTTTTAAACTTGCTGGGTGATGTGATAGCATACATTATTAGCATATTCATTGTAGCTAACGTAGATGAGATTGTTCTAGCTTTAAAAGAAAAACATCATAGCCTTCGCCACTGTTGAAGTCCGGTTGTTTTGTTGTTTTGTTTGTTTTGTGTGCCTTTGTTTTGTGTCTGTTCCTGCCTGAGCTTGTGTCCTGGCATTGGTTTGTTCTCCTAATGTGTGCGCCTGTTCTGTGTTTCTTCCCTAGTTAGTTTGTTTCTGATTATCATTTATACCAAACTCTTTCTTTGTCTAATTGCGAAGTCTTACAGTGCATGTGGATAAATTCTGAGTCGAGTCTTGGTTTCCTGTTTATGTGTACGTCTGTTTTATTTATTTATTTTTTTCCCTCTTTTTGACTTTGTGTATGGATGATCCCGGTTTAGTGTTCTTTGAAGTATGCTATGGACTACGAGTTTGATTTGTGGATTCGCCCCAAATAAAGAACACGCTGAGTTCGTGCACTTGCGTCCTGCCCCGCAGTACCACACAATACGTGATAAAGAAAAACTTTCGTTTTGCTAACATACTGACCATTGTTAATATCTACATATCATTCTGATGTAATTAGGAAGGAGGGAAATACAGAGTTACAGCTGGAACTGATGATGATTTCAAAAGAATACTCCATTTTGTTGAAGTTTATTGCGATAGCTGTAGCATGTCATTACATTGGCCAACATTAATGATATTCAACCCCTCCTTTTAAAGCCGTCTCTCCATATAAAGCCCCAAAACAGCAACACAGCTGCAGAAGTAATGTTAGAATCGTATGATGGTGTTGACAGAGGCCGTGTTGCCAGAAGATCTTGAGAACAGCTTGCTAATATACAGCTTGCTTACAGAGAGAGCCTAAAAATACCCTCATGTTCTAGGGCTTGCTCACTTCCAAACGTGTGATCTCACATTTAAAAGAGGAGAAGGGATTCTGTAAGCTCATATCCTGGATATTTATGTCAGTACAGTTCGGTACAAGCCACAGTTGATTTGGCTTTGAAGGGTTTTTTTGGTCAAATTTGGCTCCCCGTCAGTGGCTAAGTGTAGACATTGGCTCGGGTTTGTATATTTGTGAAGGAAACACAGAGCCGTGATTAAACTTTTAGTTTTAATCTTAAACAAACACAGATTACCAAACACGGTCACACTTAGTGTTGGTGCTAGTTCCATATTTATCCATATTTAAAAAAAAAAAAAACATGCATGGTTATCATTTTGTCTCCATGATGACAATTCAAGTTATTTATGTAAAGAATAAAACACTCCTTGTAGTGCTGTTATGGGAAAATAATCAACCATGAGGTGCAGCGATGAAGCTGAGTTACTGTTAACATTCCCAGATTATCTCCATGATTATTTTCAAAGTTGATATTGTTACACCAATAAATCAATGATCTGAGGAAGAACTAACCATTTTTATTTATTATTTCTAATTATTTCTAAAATATTTATTATTATTCATAAAAAAAATACATTTTTATGTATTAGACATTAATTTAGACAATAAATTTTAACAAAAATCTGCTCTCAAAGACAGAAGTACGTCAACAATCCGCCATGTTTTTACGCTGTTCATTAGCAACGATTCAGCTTCATTAAATTAGCTTTAATGGCTGATTTTTAAAAAAAAGAATTATGCTGCTTTCCTGAATAAAAACACGTCTCCAACACACTGAAAAAAAAAGCTTAACAGATTTGCTCCCCTCTGCTATATATAGCAGCTCTCTGGAATCTTTGCCTTGACTTGCTGGATGAGTGCTAATGAAAGGCTAGCGCTAATGCTCCAGTGTGAATTTCCCAGCCTTAGCTTAGCCTGAGTTCTGTTTGTCGAAGCTGAAGACACTGAGTCATGAATATATCTGTAATGAAAAACAGCAATTATGCAAAGACTTGCGCCACTATTGTGATCCATGGGAAAATATCAGTCGCTAAGACGCGCAAGTCCTTGGAAAGACGCTAGCTGTTTACCTTATTGTTAGCCTCCCTGCAGAGCGCTTTATCTCTTTCTTACCTCACAGGGTCATTTTTTTATATGAAAAGCTCACGCCCTTGAGCTTTATAAAACAAGTGCTTGATTGCTATTTCCCCTCTTCATTTCGCACCGCTGCTATTTTTATCTCGCAGGCTTTGTGGGTCTCGCTGCTCAGACGTCACTGCTGGCGTGGTTTGGGTTTACGCTAGCTGTCGAGTGTAGAGACGACCTGCTGGCCTCGGCACTTCAGCACTTAACGTCGTTTCTGTGAATAGAACAAATCTGAATGAACACCTGTTTTTTCTTTTTTCTTCTGAATCTAAATTAGGTGGATGGTAGATGATCACTAATGCAAGGTGGTGGAAAAAATACGAAAGATACCGACTTGAGTCCAAATAATGCTAATGTAGTAATAATTCATTCGAGCTAAAGTAAAAGTAGCGATCAAGAAAATGCAGTAAATAAGAGTAAATAAGTCATTAAATTAGGTTTTAACATGGCTGCAACAATTCAGAAAACCTGAGGAACACATTTTTGACTAGCCAAGTAAGCGATGCAGAGTATATAAAGAAAAGTAACGTTAGCTGGCTAGCTAACTTAGCCAAATGCTGTTATGGGTTTCAGTGCCTTGCTAGATTTGTTTGCTAACTAGCAGGCTAGCTCATGTTAATTCATACATGTTTCTAGCTACATATAGAAAAAAAACTACACATTATCCTGAGCGTTAAATGCTGTATAGTCTGTAGCAGCACTCGGAATATATTTAACACAACATGTGATCGCTACCGAACATCGACGTGAAGTGTAGCTAGTCTAGCTCACTCAGCTAGCTAATGGCTAAACTGTACATGTTTCCGCAGGTTGGAGGTTGATCTGAAATTGAATTATTTAAAATTTGCATATAGTACCTTCTAATTGGCTTATAGTCTTCCAGGTTTAAAATACATTATTGTTATTTTTAAAACTCTGTAACGGTGCTAAATAATAAATGTAATAAATTTGAATATTTTATTCTTACAAAACCTCAAGTAAAAGTACTAAGATTTAATTATACTTAATTATTTTATACATATAAAAAGTACCATTAGCGAGAAGCATGTACTAAAGTACAGTAAAGAGAATATACGTAGTTCCTCAGAATTCTTAAACTGTGCTAAATTTGTTTTTTTTTGTTTTTTTTTAATTAACTAATTCAGTTAATTCAGTTTGTGATGTCACGGTGTGAGCCTGTCATGTTTAACATGATTGACAGTTGTGCAGGTGTTTTCAGCTGATGCCCCTGGAAGCCCCGCCCACATCCCTCCATCTCCATCAGTAGTAATGTTTTGGTCGGTCTCGTCTCGATTTTCCATTTGGGTCTCTCCCCTTGTCCTGTCATTGGTTTGTTCTCCTAATGTGTGCACCTGTTCTGTGTTTAAAAGCTAATTATTTTGCCTCTTTATAACCATCTGTTTTTTTTTTTTTTTTTGCTTCATTGTGAAGTCTTACAATGCATTGTTTAATCATTAAATTCAGAGCTTCGTTTTCCTGTTTCTGTGTATTTTCTTTGTTGACTTTGTTTATGGATTATTCCTGTTTAGTGTTGCTTTCCTTTTCTTTGACATTCGCAAAGTTTTGGTCGGTGCTCTCGTCTCAAAACAAGTTTTCCATTTGAAAGACGCACTGAAGCGCAACCCTCGCTTTCTGTCACGGCAAATGGAGAATGTTTGACAAGTTTAGACATGAGACAAGTGCAGAGTTAACATTAGTTAGCAAGCATTCTTTCGGTTTCGGACAATTTTTGTTGATTTGTGAAAGGACTGGATCTAAAACCTACATGTTTTTACTGTGTACTGCATTTTTTAAATTCTGTCTAAAACTATTTATTTTTGGAAAGTTTGGAAAGCTGCCCTTTTTACTGACATGACACATTAATGTAGAAGACATCAAATAAAAATTGAAGATGAACCATCCATAAAAAAACGAGAGTGATTTTGTACAGTGATGTATGTGATAAGACCTGATAAAATGGCTATTGAGTGTAAGGTTCTTAATAAACAGTTTATGGTATGAGCAAAGCAGACATCAGCAGCTTGGGTTCATCACATAATTAACTGTGCGCCAGCAAACAACAATGACGTCTAAAACCATCACGAGCCTGAACGTTCACTGCCGATGCTTTGGGAAATCGTGTCTAAGCAACATATATTTTATTCAGTCAGTTCACGGTTCTTGTTTTCCGTCCGCAGATCTGTGCCGTGTGCTTGGAGGAGTTCAAGCAGAAGGACGAGCTGGGGATCTGTCCGTGCAAACACGCCTTTCACAGGAAGTGAGTATCAGCGCATGCATCAGCATTAAACATCAACAGTTCTTGAAAATGGGAGGAGTGCATAACATTTTGACCTTGTTCACGCTAACACGGGGAAATCTGAAAACGCATCATTTTTTTTTTTTTGCTTTTCCTGTCAGATGAAAACGGCATTTTCTTTGGAAAAATGCGTCTTACTCAAACCGAAATTAAAATATCTAACATCTAACATAATACACTTGGTGTATGGTGCAGCATGCCAGAAAGAGGGCTTTAAATGTTTGAAGGAATGTTTATGTTGTCGATGCAAAAGGAAATGGGGGAAAAGACGTAAAGGTCAAAGCTGAGACGCACAGCGCGCATGAGCAGCGTGTCATTTTAGTGCTTCGCTGTGGACGGGAATCTTTTCGGTAAATAAAAACGTATATCTGGCCAAACGATGAATAGTTTACCTGTGTGTTAGCATGGAGTCAGGCTTTATTTCTATGCTTGGATGTACAATGTGTAACTGTAGCTGTGAGGAATCCTGTGCTGTGATTCAGGTGTATAAAACATTTAGTCAAATGAATTTGAATATGAATTCATTTATAATGTTATGCAGCCATCGTGTTTGTATCACAATCAAAACTTAGTGATTTGTATATTGACATTAATGTTTGCAGATAAAGTCAGCTTATATTCTATATATGCATGTATATACATTACATAGGGTATAACGTCAAAGAGCCTACGTAGTTTGTATATGTATGACGTATAGCTGTGAGAATTCCTGTAGTTCGAGCGTATGTATGTGTGGGACAGGAAGCTTCTAGAAATCAGCAGTCTGTACTGTATAAACAGGACAGCGGTCTCTACTGGCTCAGTGCCGTCTCCTCTCCCTGACCCCACCTCTCCACAGTGTGTAAACAGACCCAGCAGACCTCCTCGGTAGGGGTCTGGGAGGAGAAAGGGGCCTCACCCCAGGCTAGATCTCTTATATAACACACACACGCCTCTACCTTCGAATCTTCACCTCAACACACACCTCGAAATACACCTCCTACCTGTTTCAATTCAGGTTTATGTATCTGAAGGCCCCCGAAAAAATCCTTGTAGTCACTTCATGAAAGTGTTGAAACTATGGAAGCCTTAATAAGTAAGAATTATGACATAATAAGTCGTATTTTTTTTTTTTTTAAAGCAATAAGAATTTCGAGAACTCTGAATTGAGATAAGTGAATTTTGTGACGATAAGTCAGAACTCTGAGATAGTAAATCTTTGTTTTTGAGATAATATTTGATCAAAATTCCAGTCAGTATTTTGAGATAATTCTGGATTTTGAGAAAACAGGTCGGAAGTTTTATATGTCAGACTTCTGAGATAATACATCCTAACGTTGAGATATGTCTAGAGAAATTGAATTGAATGGCTTAAATATAAAAAAAGAAAGTAAATGGAGGTGATGCTACATATCAGTAAAAAAAAAGCAGACATTAATGTGAATAAACGTATAAAACATCTGAAACTTTTATGTTTAAATGGTAAAATTCTGTGGGTTTTTTTGCCTCCTCATGATTTTTATTGTAACCGAGAACACTGATTTACGTGATAGAAACATAACGTTCGCTGTCTGTAAGAGTATGCTGTTAAATATAAACTCATTCATACTCAAATGAATACGAATGCTAATTTGTTTAAGGAAGTTTTCAGTTTGACAGCCCTAATTCCAGCACTCTTAGCTGTGCAATTGCCGAATGAATAAAAAATCCTCGAAATGCCGTCTCTCCTTTCGTCCCTGCGGCTCCCGGTGTCCTAAATACAGCAGAGGACCCAGTGAATAATTCATCAGCGTCGATCTGTTTCTCTGTGTATCATCACCACTTATAAGCCACAAAATCTACACTAACATCAGCTCTCTCACAGACGGCGGATATGTTCTCCTCCTGCAGAAGCATCATGCTAATTCTGACATTTTCACTGCTGGAATTTGGAAGCAGGAACAAAAAGCGTCACCAATTTTTATTTATTTATTTTTTTGTGAATTTCTTTGAAGTGTATCTTACGAATGAGCGATACGGTCCAAATATATAAACATCTATACATTTTGTTTTTTTTTTACTGCATTCATCCCATAAAATGATTATGATATATTTATGATATAATTACTGGCACTCCTGGTAAAGAGAAAAAGCATTCTCACACTGACACAGAAATGTAAACTTTCAAACTGGAGTAAATTTATTTTAAGAAAAACAAACAAACAAAACTTTTTGAAATACGTGTATAGTGTGAAATTTAATTAATTAGCCACAAATATATTTTTGTAACCTTTTTAAACTATATTTAGCAAGGGTGCCAATAATTGTGGAGGTGACTATATATCATATAGTTTGTTTTGTTGTAAAATCATAAACTACAACTTCCTATAACTCATTCTAGTGTTTTTTTTTTTTTTTTTTTTTTACTTTTTTTTTTTACATAATAGACAAGTTAAATAGCAAAACATTTAAAGTATGTTCTTAAGTCAGATTTCCACTTTGGTCTTATTTGTTTTATTTAACAGCCGACAAAAAAAATTCCAGCAGCATTAATTCGATTAAACCCTAAAAAAAAAACCAACCTTTTTTCACTTAGCATTTAATTTCCACTACTCAGGTGTGTAAAGAAGAGTTAAAACTTGGGGAAAGTTAGTAGCCAAATTACAAGTTAATTTACTTTAACTTGTAATTTGGCTACTAACTTTCCCCAAGTAAAGTTTGCTGAGCACTGTGAATGAAATCTCCCGCGTGGTCACTTTATTATTACACAAAAAAAATACTACACAAAAAAAAAGGGGTCATGTGATATCATGCACCAGACTGAAATACTATGAAATAATATCATTATTTGTACAAATGGACGATGTTAGCTAAACATGAATAGCTAGCTAGCTAAACACACAACTTACGTTTGAATTGGAATGTTGAAAAAAAAAAAAAACTCCTAAAAAGTGTTGAATTTATGAGGAAATCTCATCTCACACCCTGTACATGCTGTACATTCCGTCCTCCTGTGCGAATGTGTGTGAGAAAAGGCGTTAGCAGAGCCCATGTGAGGCAGAGTGATGAGTCCCTTGACGTACTACAGCTGAATAATTATTCTCACGCAGTGTCCCAGTACACATTTTATTTCCCACGTCCTTTTTGTTCACTCTCTGTTCCCAATCTTTTCCACAAATCTGGTCCGGATCCTAGTCCTGGTGGTGGAGCTTCAGGAAAACCAGAACACCTCTGGTTTGTTTCCACTGCTTCGTTTTCAGAAAATAAAGATACTCAGTTGGACCTGTAGCAGAGGTGCCAACATTTACGGTTTAGCCACAGCATACGGTTCTTGCTAAGGTGATACAGGAGACACCTTTAGAAAAGAAAGTACCACTTTCCTGCTCTTGCAGCTAAAGCAGAGGTCAGACTGACCGCACATAATATTCCCCCCATCCGAAAAAGCCGATTCACTTTAATATTAATAGTTACTAAGTAGATATTTGTCTTAACCCTATATTATTCTTCTTTCCGTCTCTCTTCCCCATGACCTCGCTCTGTCGCTCTCAGGTGCCTCATCAAGTGGTTGGAGGTGAGGAAGGTGTGTCCGCTGTGTAACATGCCGGTCTTACAGCTGGCGCAGCAGCAGGGAACCTCCGAGACGACGGCCCTGACGCAGCAGCCCCTGCCTGGGGTGGAGAACCTGGTGTAGCCTTGATGTCCTCCTCTTTTCCTCTTCCTCCTCCTACCTCCGCCCTCACTCGCTCTACTGTACAGGTACACAACAACAACAACAACAACAACAACAACAATAACATCAACAACAATCGGCGGCGTCCTCGCTTTCCGCCTCGGCAGATTTTCACGATCGGATGGATTCTCGTCCTACGATGATGACGATGATGACTGGCGAATCCCAAGCAAGATCAACGTTTTATTATTTTCCTTTTTTTTTTGTCTTTAAGGGGGCAGAGAAGATTCGGACTGTTCCACACCAAAGCACTTTTCTGGGGACGCCAGCGCAAGAGGCGGACACGAACTATTTATAAAGGGATGGAAAAAGATGAATGATTCACAACAAACAAAAAGTGTTTTTTTTTTATTATTATTATTATTATTTTAAGAAGCACTTTACTTGGACCCAACCTTAATCTTAATTGCTTGTGAAGATGGTAGCAAGTTTTGTATTATTTCAATTAACTGTATTATTACTATCTATTTTTCTTTTTTTTTTTTTTTTTGCGACGTATACAGAGCTACAGAATTTCGATCGGTTAAATGAATACATTGTGTGTAAAGAAGGGACGACAGTTTTGCACAGTGCAGAAGGGCAACTGTAGGAATCGGAGTCTTTGTCGATGAAGAACCTATAAACGGAAGTGGAAATAGCATTTGACATTTGGCTCCCCGCAGAAGGCGTATGAGCCATTCACTAATGCTCGGGTGTAGTGCACTGGGAAGGCATCTTACGTGGAGGGACGTAGCTCTTCTGGGCTGATCCGAGACCAGTTTTGTGGTCATATTATAGTTAAGGCTTTGTATCAGTGCGGAAGAGGAGCGTCTGATTGGCAGGAAGATCTCAAGGTGTTGGCCAACCAAATGTGAATAAGAAGTTCAACTATGGAGGAAAACATCCTGATACAAACGAGTGTCTGTTTGGTAGTCAGTCCGTTACCAGCAGCACGTCCAAACAACGCTAACTGAAAGGAAATGCCTTAGTTGCTTTTTTGCTGCTGTTTACGCACTGGGTTTTCTTACACTTGTCCAATATCTGAACGTCCGTCCATTGTGTAAAAAGAGACAGTGTGTAAGTCAAATCAAATCAACCACCACCCGCTTAAAAAAACTCATCCACACTGCGCTCGTTGGCCCAAGAAATGTTTCAGTTGTTTCAATTTATGTTTTTGGCTCTGAAAAACTGTGTCCTGTTTTCAAACTACTGAATCGAATTCAGTATCAGAACACATTTGAGATCGAAGACTCTTGAGTTACACTAGACCCCTGAACTGAGAAGCGTGATTTGAAACAGTCACCTCGTCTCGAATGACTGATTTTGCAGATGTAAATGAACATTCTTCTATTTTCAAATGGAGACTCGCTCAGTATTTTAGTGATGAACAAAGTCGTAGTTGTTATGGTAACTTTTAACATGTAAATAGTTGAGAAAAGGACAAAAATCGATATCGAGATCATGTTGTGAGTGACAAACACTTAGCAAGCACTTAGCGAGCTAGCTTTGTAGGCATTTCCAAATCGTATACTGATGAATAGTCATAAATCCTGAAATGTTCACAGGCGTACTTTAATATGTACAGAATCAAATCAGCTAGCTCTTAGGAATTATCGACTTGTGTCCTTGTGTCCCTGTGGATCATTTACGTAAAATTGTAACCTTTGTTTGTCTTGGCTTGGAAAGATGGCAGATTTTTCCTGCGGAAGGAGGAGGTTTGTCTCGCTCTCTGTTACACAGTAGTGCTCCAGTCAGGCACGTCGAACCAGACACACCCCCTACCCACCACTACATACATAAAAACTGCAACTCAAGTCAAGGCAGTCACATGATCATCCCAGAGGAACCCACATCCATGTTTATGGACAGTCCCGACTCTGGTGTGTACGTCCCCGAGCCAGAGCCAGCAGGGTTCTAGCATCGCTCAGCATGTCTAACAAAAAAAAAAAAAAAAGGGTTCCAGCACTTTGTATCTGATACACAAAGAGCTGTAAATGCATTAAGCGCATTTCGCTGCAGCACTTCAGTCAGCAGGTTGCACCTTTATTGAATCTGCGCTCTGGTGCTTTCCCCATGGCTGCATTGTTCATGGTGTAAAGTGCTGCGTAGGGCACTTTCAATGGAGGTCAGAGGCTTTAAATAGATCTTGTGGGTTAAAATTTGATGAAAGCAGAAGCATTCTTTGTCGCAGTGGTAATAGTGGTGAAAGCTTTGCTCATTTTATTGCTGTGTGTCCAATTCCAATCCCAAATCTAATGCTTTTTAGGAGAGATGTTTGGAAAATCTTTCAAATCTGTCATTATTAATTCTCAATCCTGGTATAAGGATGTACGTTGTTTGATTGCGTCCAAATTTGTCAAGAATGTAAGCTCGTTTTACACACTAATCTCAATACTGGTGCATGTTCATTAGTGGAGAACTTCTTCTCTTCTTGTCTTGAAAGATTCTGACTACAACCCTAAAATCGTAACGACAAATGATCAGCTATGAGGCCATGCAAAGATGTGCAAAGCCAAATCAAACCGGGACAGAAGAAATAAAAGCAGTCTTAAGTGTTCAAAACACAGGAAATGATACGGATGTCTCCCGGCTGTGATATAATATCCTTTACGTAAAAATATTTCATCATGTCTTTAGCGTATCTGCGAGGAATGTTGTGAAGAACGTTGGATTGAACTCCCCTGCTGTCTGTTCGAGCCTTGACACAGCAAGCCGACTGAGACGCCATCGCTAAGCGTTTAGCCGACTGTTGCGTGTTGCGCACGTCATGCGTTTTGCGTTGTTGGTACCTCTTGGATCTCGTTAACCCCAATTTCAGCCAGACATAGCATGGATTCCTCTGAAACTCTGGCCAGAGCACGCTAACGTAGAATTTCAAGCTCTAGTGGTCAACAACCCACGGTTGTAGCATTTACGACGTTGGTGATGCGAGTCATATAATTTACTACATAACGTACTTTTTAGTCCACTTGTGATATGACGTATGTCATAACTGGAACGTCTTCTTTCACGCTCACGTAGAATGTCTGTGGTCGTCATTTGATGTCTTCACGATCTGTTTGAGCGCACGGTTTCATAAAAGACAGCAACTATAGGAGGAGTTTATTTGAGTTTTGAGTATTAATATGAACCCAGATTACTCACTACTGCCCCCTCCTGGTTTTTCTGCATGCAGACGCAGAACGTACTTGCGCGTTGGTTGTCATTTGTCGCCTTTGCGGTACGTTGTAGGTCAACTTTGCGTGAAAGATGTGTGACAATAGAAGGCAGTTGTTAGTCCGTGTTCATAGTATTCTTATTATTATTACGAACGATTACTAATGATTACATTGCATTCTTGGTCGTCTTCGCAAAAGACGTGAGATGACAGTGAGACAGTAGGAGGCAGTTATTAGTGTCTCTTTATATTATTATTTGTATTATTACTTATGATTACGAACACATATTGCACACTACTACCCCCTCCTGGTGTGGAGAGGTTCCCTTTCACGCGGATGCAGAACGTTTTTTTTGGTGTTCGTTTGTCGTGAACTTTTGGAGGAATTGGATGAAGTCATCAGTGTATCCTGGTTGACCCTCAGTGTTTGACGATTGCTTGTTGTGTCACGGCTCTTAAAAGACACAAAGGTCACTGAGATTTGATTTAAATGCCAAAGTGTCACTTGACATTGGCCTCATCCTCATTCTGAAAGTACAAGTCTGAGGACTTTAATTGTTTGGGTAATTAATTGTCCAGATTGTAGATTCCGGCCTTGATATTGTGTAGTTCTTTCCTTCTCCCTGTCCCGTCCCGTCCCGTCATAACCCTCATGGTTTGTGGTGTACAGTGTTTTCTAGCGTTCCAGCTCCTCATGCTCTGTGTCTGACCTCTTAACCCTTGCACTCACACACCCACTCCCCTGTGTTTAACACTGATAATGTTTGTGACGCTCACAGACATGGTTGTAAAACTAAGAATTCTGCAGCAGAATATTTTTTTGGAGACATTCTTGCTTGTACAGTATTTGTAAGCTCTATTTTTGTATATTTAATTGACATTTTGGAGAAAATAAAAAGAGAAAAAAAGAAGGAAGATGTTCTTTTATTTCATTTGTTGTTTTGCTAATTTTGTTTTATTCATTTAAAGAAAATGTTGCATGTGATTGACTTGAACTGTAAATAAAAAATTACCACATTTTGAAGGTAATAAAAGCAAAATCCTTGCACTGTCATTCTTGGTTCATTTCTGCCTGAGACATTATCAGGAGAGGAGATAGTTCGCTGATTAAATAATGCCTAACTTGGCAGCTGTAGCCTGCTACAGGAAATCCAGCCTTTTTTATTAAAAGATCCAGCCTTTTTGTTGGTAATGTCTCTGCTCAAACAAATCAGGTTCCAAAGGTTCAACTTCCAATAATGTTTATACTGTTGTCTCCCATTAACGGTATCATGTTTGATATCTCGTAGCTCGCTACCTTGCAGAGTTGGTTGTTGGTGGCCACACCCCCTAAATCAGCATCATATAGCAAACCAGTGAAGGAATCAGATCCATATTAATGAGCTAATCAACTCAATATCAGTTGATATCAATGAACAAATCAAATCCAGATCAATCAGTGAATTAATTCCAAATCAATGCACTAATCAAATCCAAATGAATGGGAAAAAAAATAAAATCCGAATCAGTGAATGAATTATATCATAATCGACGCACTAATCAAATTCAAGTGAATAATCCAAAATGATGAATGAATCAAATCCGAATCACTGAATGAAATGAATTATATCCTAATGAATGAACTAATCAAATCAGAATCAACGAACAAATCAGTGAATTAATCAAATCCAAATTACTGAACAAATAAAATCCGAATCAGTGAATGAATTATATCCCGATCAATGAATTTATCAAATCTGAATCAACGAACAAATCAATGAATGAATCAAATCTGAGTCAGTGAACGAATCAAATTCAATTCTGTGAACGAATCAAATCTGTATCAATGAATGAACCGAATCTGGCAGCTTGGAGAGTTTTTTTTGGCTTTATAGGTCTCTATCATCCATGCATTGAGAATCCTGGTCATGTAATGTTTGTCTATAATGACTTGTGTGTATGTGTGTGTGTGTGTGTGTTGCTATATTGCACAGATGAACAGATCAACCTCCAATTCATTAAAAAATAAAGAAAGAAACCTAACAGAAGCTGAGAGTTACATAACCCACGTTGGCGTCTGTAGGAGACTGAGGAACCTGTCACACACACACACACACACACACACACACACACACACACACACAGGCACAAACAGTGCTGTCACTGTGGCTTGGCTGGACTTCCACTAATCAGTCCTTTGTCCTGGATTCACACCTCGAGAGCTGAATTCTCCACTGAACTTTTAACAAGAAGAAAACTCTTAAACAGAAGCCAAAAAAACTCCGTTAAGTTCATTTCCACCGACATGAGAGGAAACTGGAATGATCTTAGTGACAATTGGTAATAAGTTAACTACTTATTACTTACTAATTATACTTATAATTGGTTAGCTAATTATTTCCTTATATTGATAATATAAGTCTATAATACTTTAAATACTGAAAGTAATGTGTTGGGTCACAATATCTGAAAATCCATCTATCTATTTTCTGACACAGGATCACAGGGAGCCTGGAGCCCATCCCAGGGGACAATCACACACACTACAGACAATTTGGAAATGCCGATCAGCCTACAGCGCGTGTCTTTGGACTAGGGGAGGAAACCAGAGTACCCGGAGGGAACGTGCAAACTCCACGCACACAGAATGGGGGCAGGATTCGAAACCCCCAACCCCGGACGTGCAAGGCAACAGTGCTAGCCACTAAGCCACCGTGCCCCAGTCTGAAGATCCTCAGCACAAAATAAAATTTTAAATAAAATGTAATGTAATTCTGGGGAAATCCTTCCCCAAAGTGAATTTGACTGATGGGTAAATTAGTCACGTGACCCGAAATCTGGACATGTGTTTCAGTTCACATGCTCTAACACACTCATCAGCTTAATAAATCCTTAAAAAGATTACACAGCGTGTGTGATAGCAAAGTAAAGCATGTAACTAAAATGATGTAATTTATAAAAACATATCATGTATAAGGTACATGTGGGGGTTTGAGGCACGATAATTATATCTCATACATTTATTAATAGTCAGTAATGAAAGTGTCTTTATTTGGGTCAATTAATAAGTTGTGTACTGCTTCCCCCTGGTGGCCACTGTGCAGTCAGGAAACACTTTCAATTAGCTAAAAAACCTGATACTTGGTGTCTTCAGACATGCACTGGAGCTTTAAGGCTAATGTTGCTAACAAGTTCGAGAACCTTGTAGCCCCCAGTTTAGCATCATGCACTAAATGCACATGTGTAAACCTTCAAACAGTGGCATCTCCTCATATATATATATATATATATATATATATATATATATATATATATATGGTTTCAATGTTTTAAGATGAAGCAAATCACAGAATTGATGGAACTATCGATAATCCCAGGTAATGGTGTAAGAGGCCATGCCAAACCACCAGCAGCCAGCAGAGGGCAGCAGCAGCAGCACACAGTGAGAGAGAACTCAGTTACCCAGAATTCTCCAGGCTGATTAACCTGAATTGGCTGCACCTGCCAGGCAGGATACTTAAGGCCAGGTTTTGACATAGCCCTTTGTCACACCTTTGTAGAGGGGTGACTGGTATGGGATGTCAGGGCTTTGTCTGAGGCAAGAGTGAAAGAGAAAAGAAATGAAAAAAAAGAAGAAGAGGAAAATAAGAAAACTGAAGAAATGGGGGAAAAAAAGAAACTGAAAAGAAAAGAGAACTAATGGATAAGAAGCAGCAGTGAAAACTGCTCCTGAAGAGTCTGTATTGTGGGAGCACATTCCCATTTTGATGATTTTTTTTTTTTGTTCCTATTTAGTCAAGAAGATTTTTCAGATTCCCCTGAGGACGCCATTTGCGCGTCTCCTTTGTTTCCTTTGGTTTTCCCCCCGACTCTGTGCCGTAGCAGTCCCTCCTCCATTTCTAGAAAAAACACCTAGTGGCTCTTTCTCTTTCAAAGTGCACAAAAAAACACTCAAACCCTTCACACATAAACCCTGCTTGTCCATTTATTTATAAGCAAGCAGCGGTCTTCTCTCTGCAGTCCGCTCCTGTACCAGATGGATTCCACAGTGCTGTTGGATTCTGATTGGTCAGAAGTTGTTGACTGATTTTCTGTAACAGCAGCTATGACCGTAGTGCAGCTGCGAGTCACCGGTTTATGTTGAAGTTTTGTATAAGGTGTTTAACATTTTATGGAAGGAGTCTCTAGTGTCGGCGCTTTGTAACACTCGGAGGTAAAGCTGTAACATGACGTTTTGGGACGCGGAGCAGTTTCGACTTTACGGTTTCTCGGTAACGTGACAAAAAGCTACACAAGCTTTTTGTCTTATTAGCTAAGAGAGGCGGGAAAGAGAGGCTGGTGAGGAAACGGCTGTTTAGAGCTTCTATATCGTACGAGAGAACAGGAACGAAGCTGTTTCAAGGACTGTCCACGACATTAAATGTAACTAAATGGATAATGAGTTTGATGGGTTGTTCATTAATAAATAAATTGTAATTGGTGGTAAAGTGCTGTGGTGTAAGAGGAATAAAGCACTTTGGGGTGTGCTGTTACAGGCAAATAACTCCAGCATGATCCAGTATATTATGATGATACAAAGTGAACAGTTGTAGAATCCGTAACCAAAAAAATCACACGGACACGGACATGCCATTTTACGTGTTTTTTTTAATTTTCATTGGCTGTATTTTGGAATAAAATTGCATGAAACCCAGAATGTAAACGTTTGCATCTTATAATCACACACGTGTTGGCGAGTTTTAATTAAGAGCAGGCAAAGCTAGTGAAGCGAGCGATGGAGTTGTCAGTCAGCAGAAATCAGGCCAGGCAGTGAACAGGAATGTTGGAGTGACACGGCGGCGCTCCGTGTGCAGTCTGTAAAAAAAAAAACCCAAAAAAAAAAATCGAGCAACCGTCGTTTGTACACCGTGTTCTCAAGAGGATTCAATGTGCCGAAAGTCTGAAATCCTGACAGATGGATGTAAAGTACTTTCACAGCAGGAACATGTGCAGAAGAGATACAGCTCCACACATAATGCTTTACACTTTAAGGGGGGGGAAAAAATGCTTTGGTGAAAAACGTGACAATCTTCCACTTGCGACACCGAACACGTCTTTGTCACATGTTTGGTTCTTTAATTCCTCGCTCTAGCTTTGAGGCTAATGCGGCTAACAAGTCTGTCTCGCATAATGTTTTGCATAAACACAAATACTCAAACATTATACACATATGCTTACTTTATGCTTACAATATTGCTAAGCTCCATAATGTTAGTTTGGTAAGTAATTTAGTAAAAAATAGCATTGAATTTCAACTTTTTCTGGTAGTTTTATCTAACACTACCTAGCATTAGCAAATAGCTATGTTCATGCTAAACATTAGCACGTCTCTTCCTAATCCGAAGATGTTTTTCCAGTTCATTCAAATTCCAGTTTCCTCAGATATATGGCACTTTTTATTTATGCAGTTGACTCATTTCCAGGTTTGTTTGGAGAAATTTGTGTTTTCTGAAATACCGTACTCCCATCATGTTTGTGGGAAAGGATAATCCCTACCTTCCCACTGAGGGGGAAAAAAAAAACTTTCACATTGAACAAGAAGTCAGAATTTTGGGATGTTCCAGACAGCCCCAATTTCATTTACCAAACCTGGAAGTTAGACAACTGACTAAGGAATTAACCTCGGAATTTTAGTTTATACGTATTTATCACGAACATGGCTCTATGCTAATGCTAGCTAATGTTCAATAAAGTAGAACCATTTAAAAATACATAATTGGTTGACACAGTTGTTTTTTTACAAGCTTTAAGGTGGAAGGTGCAAATCTGCTGTTATTCGCATCCTGTAAATGTCCAAAATGCCCGCCGCATAACTTCAAAATGTTCAGCTACATGGTGACACCAGGCATCTGTTTGCTAACTGACGTCATTCATGGTAAGTGGAAAATGTAGGTTTTTCGCCAAACTATTCCTTGGCACAAAGCTGATCGTACTGTAGGTAAAAAATATTTCGGAGGCATCTTACAGGCGTCGCCACCACTGAATCCAGAGGAAGAGACAGAAAGCAGGAACAGAACATTTTCCAGTAAATGATGAAAGTAAAATCATGACACTGATATTGATCTGTACAGTATAAATAGTGTAAAGCAGTGCAGGAATGTGCGATTCCACAAGTTTAATCAGGAAAATGAGAGCAATCTTGTTCTCACACTTCATTCTCACACACTGTGTCATAAATATAATGTAGCATTGTTATTCCACGTACACGTCTCATGTGCAATGAAGATAAATAAACTACCGTCATATCGGCGTCGTAGGCACGCGTCGTCTCGACAGCGTTAATAAGAGCTCATCGTTTTCTTCGCATTATGGATACAGATCTTTACAGAACAGCCACACGAGAAAAAGGGCACGACACCGGGCACTTTAAAAAAAACAAACACCACTAGAACTGATTTCTACAACGGCCTTCGTAGTCGATAAAACGGATGTGCTTGCACCGGTGCAGGCTGCACGTTCTGTAGGTTCCGTCTGGAATAAATGGGACTAAAAGATGGAAATTACGTCACAAGCTCTGTTTCTATGTGCTAAGTCTGCATGAAGAAGAAATATTTTTATAGGCTAGTTTATTGGCTTAAAAATGGGCACTGATGTACCAGAGATGGTTTCAGGACCTATGGGTTCTCCATCATTTAAGACTAGCCATTACCTGTAGCTTAAATATGATTTATATAAAAGTAACCTATTAAAGCCAAGGTAAACTTTTTAAGAAAAAAAAAAAATCATATTTACACCTCAGGAACCTTTTCTGGAACTCTTTCAGGAACCCAGGAACTTTACCCAGCAGTGACATGAAACGATAAAGCAAGTTTTCATTCGTTTCCAGAGTCAGAGGGACCTAGTGGGTGGGGCAAAGGACCTACAAATTGAGCAACTTTTAACTTTGTTTCTTTGTTTCTCTCTTCCTGGGGTTTTGGTTCCTAGTTTTCATTCCTACTCCCAGATGTTGTAGTGTTTGTTTTACCCAAAACAGAACCTTTTTCATGAAGCAGTCGTTCATTTTCAAACTCTGGAGACTTTCCAGCGCTAGGGGGCTAAGCAACCATTTAGCGACACGCTGGGCAGGGTGAGCGTGACAAATTGAGCAAAGTTGAACTTGATGTATATGAGAAGCAAAGGGATTTGTTGAAGACCAATAAGAATGAGGGATGGTGGGGTTTCATGGTTTTCCCCTCACTCAGAAACAGTATTTTGTTTTTTGTTTCCAGATTTGTTCCTATTTGCGGCTCCAGACCCAGTCGATGAGACTCGCTGTGCTACTACAAGCTGGAGGTTTGGTTTACCCAAAACAGAACCTTTTCTAGAACTTTTCCAGGAACTTTACCCTGCACTCACATCATCACCGACATGACAAGTCTCAAATCCATTCATTTTCAATGAAGTTTTGAATTCAGCAACAATAATTGAAGCAGTCGCTGGAGAAGTGAAGTGAGTGTTTCAGTACATCAAATACTTTGAGCCTGTAAAATAAATGTCAAACCATTTTTAGTTCCTTTTCAAAAATAGCTTCTTCTCAGACCAGGAACCATTGGGATGGAGTTTGTCAATAGTTCCTGGCGGTTCAGTTTATTCAGCTGTTGTGTGTTGAGAGATGAGCAGCAGTTTGAGAAGATCTGGTGCACGTCTCGGAGGATCTGAAGTACAGAAACGTTCTACGTTCCTGGTTGCGTCTGTGTCTCGTCTTACGTTCACGTCTCATCTGTGAGCTAAAACAAGTTTCAGCATTTGCGTGTTGATGAAAATGGCACGTTGGAGTTCATGAATCTGTAAAGCTCGGGTTTGACCAATAAATGTTGAAAGTCTCTTCCTGGAACAGGAGCTTAAAAGATCTCGAGCCAGGTCTCAAGGTCTAAACTCCCGTTCTGGTTCCCTTAGGTGGAAATGAAATGGTTCCGACAGCCAGAAAAGGTTCCTGTAGTAGAAACACACCTAAAGAATCTCCACTGAGCCTTATTTGGGTGCATTATATGGGATGTAGCTAACGGTAAAGCTGTTTTTACTGACAAATTAGCATTTTGGCTTAAAAGTAATGGAATCTCACAGAACGAGCAGTCGTGACCTCGGAAAGAGCTCGGATAAAAAGTGCATCATCTGTCAAATACTGCAAAAAGCTCCACGTTAAACAAAGTGACATCGAATAACATCTTAATACTTAAACACTAGCATTTTCCTTTTTTTTTTGTTTATCATGGTGCAACGATTGTTCAGTCTAAAAAATGAAACGGCAAGCAGTAAAGCTCTTGCGTCTAATATTCTAGCAACTATCATCGTCAAACAGTTACGAAGGCAACAGGATGTATTATGCTTGAACACAAACATGCCAACCATCATTATAGACATTTTTATAGAAATAAATAGTTTGAATAAACTCTATGCTCTCTCTTTAAATAATCTTCCATCTCTATAGGACTCTGATACACATTCAATATATAAAGCATCTATGATACACAACATACTGCAAATTGAACACGACTCTTTTATAAGAGATGTTTTTCAAAGTGGTTGACTCGGGAACCACAGAAGGAACTTTGGAAAGGAAAATAAAATGTTGGAGCTCAACGATTCTCCGGGACTTCTGTTGCGCTTTTTTTTTTTTTTTCTTCCGATTATTCACACAATGTAATTCTTCAGTTGTGCATAAATAATGTATGTACAGCTTTAAGTCTTCAGGAGACAGATTGTCGGGAACTGAAAATGTGGCCTTGGTGAAGGAGTACATCGTTCCGTCGTCCACTACGTATCTGCAATTTGCAAGATCAACCAGATCTCACCATATCAACATCTAAAAGTGGTTCCTTCTACCTTCTATATGGAAAGTCACCAGCGAATACCTCAGACAAACTGCAGAGTAGAATAAATTTAGAAACTGGAGCCCTGTGGGGAATTTTAATACAGGAAGTACTGCACCGCACAACAGGAAGTGATTCCCCCTGGACTAAAGCACTTGGAGTAGAAAGGTTGGAGCTCTAAGGCTGGCTCAGGGGAGAACACCAATGCCTGATGGATAATCGGTTCAGTACTATGAGGTCAACAAAATCCTCACAACTCCATCTGCATCACTGTTATTGCATTTGCTGAAGGAGCACTAGAGCTATGACGTACTGAAACATCTCTCCAGATGTTGAGTCGTGGCTTAGCAAATGTCAAAATGTCAAACAGAACCAAGATGGACGCAAAGGTTTGTGAGAAACGCAATAAAGATCTCCCCAGCACAGATGAGAGATGGTGATGATGGAGGGGGTGAGCAGAAGAATGTTCTTCCAACATCTACTGTGAGCCATTTGGGTCCAGCTTTACACTTTTAGCAAAAGGGTTCTTCAAGGGTTCCTTGGTTCTCGAGACCATCTCTGATAGGAAAACCCCTTGTTTAAGGGTTCGTCCAGAGGAACAAACCAAACAACCCTTGCGTGTTCCAGATTTGCCCTTTTTCCTAAGAGTGTAAAATAAGATGTTGTTTTTTTTTTTTTTTCATCCAACCAAACCAGGTGTTGGAATGTAAGCGAACGTATCATCGGTTAAAGGCAGAATGTGAAAGACGCCACACCTGAACGATATGACGATGTGATATGAAAGTGGCGTAAGTAGGGCTGAGCAATATGGCGATGTAAAAATTGTCACCCTGCACTTTTTGAGCCATCGCACATCGTGATCGCTTTTTAAAGTTTTTTAAAATGACAATCTGCAGCACATTTTGTTGATTTTGTACAGACATTTTTAAATGGTTAAATTGCATTTCTTTACTTTACTTTATTATTAGGACTTATTTTCCCCTCCTTTTTGTTTTAATTTATTAATTTGCAGACATTAAATCCAAAAGCATCAAACTATTGAAACGTTTTTAAATGCAACACGGCTGTTTCATTAGCAAACCTATATATTGATACTTATCGTGTAAAAACAAACAAACAAAAAAATATATAGTTGTATTTTAGTCATTTAGCTATTAATTCAATTCATAATTTCTTTGTAAATGGAGCAGATTGCTTGTTTTACAAATCCACAATCCCTTTACAGGCCTAATTAAGGCTAAATTCTGCTTGGATGTAAATAACACGCATCACACACATCCTTTCCACTGGGAAATTTCACCAAACTGTGCTCATTTTTGTTATTAATACACTGTTGTGTCTATTTTGAATCCAAACAAGTGTTTTCTAGTGAGCTAATTTTAAGAAAGAACAACTTCAAATACAATCAGCCAAATGCAAGGTGATTTAGACAGGAACTTTGTTTTTTTTAATTCCATTGAAATGGGCTTCTCTGTATACAATCTTTTGGTTCTACTAAATAATCAGCAATGCCTCCAGTTTTATCCCAGGAAAAAAAAACCTGATCGCAGCCATTTTCTATTGGCTTATGCTTTAGGTTGGTGAATTTGTGGAGTTGAATTTCACATAGATTACCCTTGTTTAAAGCAAAATGAACCGATACGCAATCGTGTCATCCTGTGTTCTTTCTGAACTGTTGTCTTTTCCCTGTTCATGGGATACTGGATAATTGTGATTTTGTTCATATTCAGTCAGACCAGCGGCATTGTTGCTGGAATCGTCATTGTTGTCAGGTAGCTAGCTGGACATTTTAATATATTTTGTTTTATTTTCCTTCCTTTCGTCTTTTTTTTTTTTTCAGTAAATGTTAACTACAATTACAGAAACTGCCAGCTTTTTACATGAATAAATGTCGTGCACTCCGTTAACAAACCTGGATATCGTGATGTATCGTATCATATCATGAAAGTGTCTTGATATGTCGGCCATATTGCCCACCCCTACAAATATGGCACCTTTTCGTAATTGTTTATTTGAAACGCATTCACTGGAAGTAAACGGCGCTAATGAGACCTGAGCTGCACGGAAGCTACATGAGGTCAATGTAATACTTCTCACATTATTGGAAATAAAATTTGAAAGAAAAGCACCATGTCAACTTTAATGCTGCTTTTCGATGAGGCACAATATTCCACGGATGCAGAATGTCGGATGAACAGGCGCTCGATGATGTTAATGAGTCTAACCTCCAACACGGGGCATGAATGGCACGTCGGAGGACACCACAAGACCACACACATGCAGATCCAAAACTCTGGACATTAACGTCAGACGTGGTTGATGTTTCCGGAGCTGGATGATGCTAGGAGGAGGATGATGATGCATGAAAATCTTTTCACGTTTGTTGGCGTAACTTCTACATCCTGCTTGCTTGGATCTGACTAGGAAAAAGGTCAAATTTCTAATCTGTTTCTTTTTGAAAACCAGGAAGCTGGTACTCTTATTGTGCTGGAGTGTTCTTCGCAGTACACTCGCTAAAATGCTAACCTGGGTCAATGACGGTTTAAATTTCATTCCTGTTTTTAATACCAATTAAAAATGTGCACCACATACCCTCAACTCCCAAGTCCATTTTCTGTAACCGTGCATTTTATGTGTGGTTTTCCACAACTCTGTATTCTAGGACCTTTTTTCTTTTGCTTTGCTGAAAATTCCCAGTTGTAGCTCTGTGCTATAAATTTATCCAGTGAAACTCGATCTGATTTCATCACCGTGATCTGAAGCTGTCGAGCTTGAATCGAGACCTGAAGACTGTGTTCTTCATAAGATTTATCGGTCGAAGCCAAAACCTTTTTAAAGTCGTTTAGCTACAGGCGGATAAATTGTATCTTCAACGTAATACTGTAGTGAGAAGTTTCCTGTTTTGTCGTCGTCACGGTAGCTGAAACTGAACTTAGAGATTCGGCTTCTTCCATAAAGGAGAAGTTGGTGGTTTTAAACCGTTCATGTCGCAGTGGAGGGCGTTAGCACAGACCATCAGCCTTTACATGGAGGATTTTGGAGAAACCTGGCCTCTTCTTTAAAGCCTGAAGAGAAAAAGTGTCATTTTAGGGGATGTATGAATTGTATCTTCAACACTCGATCACATTTCCATCAACAACCAGACTCTCTACATGTACTATCTTTTTACTACCTACAAATCACATGGTTAAAATAACATTTTCGTTCTAATATGTTACCGTTTCTATAACAACAGCTCATTCACAGGGAATTAAGGCTCCACATTTAATGGATTTAAAAACGTGCAAGTTTTCTGTAAGGAGATGTTTAACATTTTATGAAGGGAGTCTCCATTGTCAGTGTTTTGTAACAGTCAAAGGTTTACGCTTTGTGGTTTCTCGGTAACGTGACAAGCTTTATTTATTTATTTATTTTTGTTAAGTCTTGACTTCAAGAGAGAAAAGGGAGAGACGGTGAGGGAACAACTGTTTACAGCTGCGATAACGTAAGTGAGAACAGGAACTAACTTGCTTCAAGGATGTTCTACAACATTTAAATATAACTATAAATGGATGAAAAGTATCTTTTAATAAGTAAAAATTGTAATTGTTGGCAATTTCACATGATCACTCCCAGTATTTTACTAAAACAGCATGACCAGAGTTTTACTCCTCACCTATTAACAAAACTTGTGTTTTTTATTTAGTTCATGGATGGCAAAACATTCCTATAATCTAAAATTTTTACCCTAAAGAAACTGAAACTAGAATCCTACATTTGAAACCAATAGAGGAATGAAAAGGAAGACCTCGTGAGCTAAAGTTCATGTCGTCATCATCATTGTACTATGTTACGCAGCCTGTATAAGACAGATGGCTCACCGCAGTCTCGCACTACTTTGGTGCAATCTTCGAGATGATTCATTTTCGCATTTACACTTGACTCACGAGTCACCATCAGTATCAGTATCAGTATCAGGACTCCCCAAAGTGGTTCATCATTAATGAATCACTGATTCACAGAGTTGGAGACAGGAAAGCCCGTGGCCTCTGACTCAACAGCAGCTTCGGCTGGTTAATTTTAGCCCGGCGGTGGGAGGATTACACAGATGGGAGATCTGCCTCCAGCATCTTCATGCCTGCTGTTCACTTCGAGGAGGCTGATTAAAAACCTATTTCATTTTTTGGTGCAGAGTCTCTGCTCCCAGAGACGCAAACTGCCGTTTCTGTAGAAGCAGAACCTCGTAGAAACCCACAAAATGTTGATTCGTTCAATACCTCCACCACTATTTATTTATTTATTTATTTATTTATTTATTTATATAATCTACAGAGTATTTTCCCAATAATTCCATAAACGGATAGAATTTGGATCAACGTCTATGAGGAAAATCATGAACATTTAGGTGAATTATTACAATAACACAATAATTGTGTGTTTTTTTTTTAATATATATATGCAAGTATGTTAAGACCCATTGTCTCAGATACATATTTAAATAATTAAAAAGGAGTTCATTTGTATTCAGTCTTTGTATTATTTCCTTTTTAATTATGTATAATATTTTACATTTTGGAGCCTTTAGCTGGCAAATAATTTTTATTCATTGTATTTGTAATTCAATAGGAATTTTTTTTTTTTTCTTTTTGCAAAATTAGAAGTGCTGTAAAAATACCATTATTATTATTATTATTATTATTATTATTATTATTATTATTATTAAAAGGTTTGTTATATTTAGAGCTTATTTCTTGTGGGTTATTTTTGTATCCAATGTCTATATATTTTTTTAAACCATGCTGCTAGCCATGTAACTGCTTCTAGAATATTTTTCAGCATTGTATTGAAGGTCTTTTCCTTTTCTCTTATCTGAACCCAATCCCCGGAGAATGAACTGTGGTGAGATTTTAAAACCCTGTGTGTGTGTGTGTGTGTGTGTGTGTGTGTGTGTGTTTTTTGGATTTCTCCGCACCTGGAGTTTGTTCACCATCTCATCAAAGAGCTTTCTAGCCTCGGGGCTGTTGGGGTCTTCAAAGTAATCTTCAATACCGATCTGTACAACAATGGACTTCAGGTTACGGCACACGCCTCAAGAGGGAGAGAGAGAAGAGAGAGAAGAAAGGAGCGAGTAAGAGAAGTGTGAGTGGCTCAGCAGAGCGCTGAAGAGCACCATCCAATAAGCCAGAGAGAATGACGGGTAGTATTTACTCCAGAGGTAAATTTTTTTTAGAAGCATTTTTGCTGTTTTATTTGGATGCATTGTGATGATGTTCTCTTCAGTGCACAAAATGTCAGAATCGGACCTTTTTAACTTGAAGAAAAATGGACTTCTGAATCTCGACTTATAAATAGCGGACTGTTAACATTTCAGAAATGAGCTGAAAGATCTGTGTGTGTGTGTGTGTGTGTGTGTGTGTGTAAATGGCGTGGACTCACTGTTGAAGTGAAGGAGAGCTTTGGGCGTGACCGGAGTCGAGGTGAGAACCAACATCTCCAAACCCTTCAGACCCTCGCGACACACTTCAGCAGCCACTTCCTGATTGATCTCACTGACGTGGTCCAGTTCCAGCACCTGCAGCCTCATACAGTTCCTCGCTGTAACACACACACACACACACACACACACACGATACCCAGCATTTGTTAACATTTAAAGGTGTAGTCTGTGATTTTGGTGGATGTTAGCTAAAGCTAGCTGTTTTGAAATTCTAAACAAATACAGATTTTTAGTGTTGCCTTCAACTGTTGCCACGCCCACAAAACACCAAGAGGCGGAGCATTCTGAATGAACAGGTTTGATTGACGGGTGAGTAGAGGCGACTACTCGTCCTAACCAATCGGATATTGTTTCTCCTCTGAGCAGAAACAATTTTAAAGAAATTACTGAAATATTATAAAAAGTGTCCCGACTTCAGCATTAATACACCATACTGTGGGACTTACATTTTTTTTCCTCTCTTGAAATTAATAAGACTAAAAAAACGCAGCTTTGTCATGTTCCCGAGAAACTTTCTTTACTCCCAACGCTGATTTCCACTCGAGTCACTCAGCATATGCAGGTTTCTTTATTCAAACATTTATTATTTTAAGGGGGTAATTTTCTTTATCTCCAAATAATTTTTTGCTAGTACAGTGTGTTTTTCAGTCTTCATAATTCATAAACCAGTTCGTGGTTAGGATCATTCTCCTAAAGGTGAAATCTGTCATTTTTAAATGTTTCTGGATCTGTAATATGTTTTAAAATAACTTAGTGTAGCTTATATTAAAATCTTTTTGGTGCTGAAATGAGCTCCGCCCCCTTCTCCATGGCATATGCAAACATTCAAAACATTACTAGTGCGTCTTCAGATACTTCTCAGTTTCCTGTTACTCACCCAAAGACGCCAATCCCTGTATGCCACATCCAGCTCCGCCCACTCCCAAGGCTCGCAGGTGTGGCCAGCATCGGCCAATCGTCTGTAAGCACCGGTTACTGAAGCGGGCTGGTTGTTGACTATTATTCATAAAATGAACAAAAAAAAGGAAATCAGCAGCAGTATGAGGTCAAATTCAAGTTTGTACTGATCATCACAACTGTTTTAGTCTACGGTGGCCTGGAGACCTGTGTTTTTTGTTTTGTTTTTGTTTTTAAGTTATTAGCTTTGGTTAATGCTGTTGTTCTAATGTATTTAACTAAAACTTTTTATTTATGAAATAAAAATGACAGGCAAGGTGTTTTATTTTCCCGTCGTCCTGAATTCTCCCACACAGTGTAAATGTGGTAATAGCTTCTGGCCTATAGCTCTTAAATTACCGAGCTTTGTCTTACCAGGGATGTAATGGCGCCACCTGTAGGGAGATGATGTCCCTGCAGCCTGCTCCCAAAGCCCAGATCACTTCCTGACCCACTGGATCTGTAGCACTCCTGGAAAAAATTCACATCATCTTGTCATTCAGAAAAAAAACAACATGGTACTAAGTTCACTGCGCGAGAATTGAGCACAGAGCAGCGCCCCCTGGTGGACTGACCGGTACGTTACAGCCTGTAGAGCTCGGCAGTAGCAGCTGGCCAGCCACAGAGACCGATCGGTCAGCAGGTTGGGACAATGGGACACCTTTAGAATGAGCAGGTTTCCTCCTGTAGCTTTCAGCATGGCCTCCAGACCTTCCTCTAGGCACCCACTAACACACACACACACACACACACAGGCACAGAATCACAAAAGTAGGAAAAAAGTTAGGACGTTTTTGACTTCTGACTAAGAAAAAAAACAAAGAAAAGGGTCCCTCAACTCAGAATGTAGGTATTCTCCACCCCGCGTTGAAGGCAACACTTGCTGAAATCTGTAACCTTAACCATAAAGTTTTCTGTTTTGAAAGTAAATACATCATGAATGTTCATGTTATCACTCATGACACTATCACTAATGTTAGCTGGCTTGATGGTTTGGTGCTCGGACAAAGCAAACGAAAGACAAGCTTTTATAGAGTTTTTTTTTCCCCCCTCACTTTGTAGAAGTCAAAGGCAGTGTAACACATCTGTTTTTCATGTTTGCTTTATTACATATGTGATTTGGGACATTTGGGGTAGAGATAATACACAAAGACTAATTGAACACCAGCGGCCTGAAGTCAGCTCAGGACAGAGCTCTTGTATGTAAATTAAAATGGCTGAAGGGCAGGTATTAAATTTACAGAATTATCCCTCAGTATCCCACAGAGTACTATGTAAGTACCGTGTGCTCTTCAGATACTCCTCCTTGGTCTCCTTCTTTCCTCTTTGCCTTGGTTTGAGGTTCTGCAGGATCAGGGAGTGGGTCTGCGTACACCACTGAGAGAGCGTGCACAAGAACTGGCCATAAACACATACCAAAAAAGCACTTAGTATTTAACTACAGATCATCAAATAGTTTATTTTTACACATGCAAGCCTGAGTGATGGGAACGTGATGTTAGCAATCTTAAGAAAATCGGGGAACCTTGGAGGAGATGCGAGCATTCTCCAGCAGCACTCTTGTCCAGACAGCGGGGTGACGCGCCACAAACCTCCAGTCGCGACACACCTCGGCCGTCCTCAGCAGGGTTTTAGTGTCCAGGTAGGTGAAGATGCAGAACAGCGCCGCCCGCATCTTGAGCACCTCGGGACTGATCACCTCGCTGGTCTTGGACGGGCTCTTCTCGTGACGGCAGGGTTTGTAGCAACCCTCAGAACGGCCTGAAAAGAAAAAGAGACGGAATGAAAAATGGATCACGATTCAACAGTGATGTAGTCAGGACAATATGCCAAATTTTTGGTTTAAAGTGTTTTTGTTACTTTTATTTATTTGCCTGCTTTGTGTAATGAAAATAAAACAAAGCTGAAAAAAGAATTGCTAGCAGCAATTTCACCATCTTTTCCGCTGTACCAAAAAGGTAACATGAGTGGAAAAATTGGGAGCAAAATTGGCTAATGATTAGCATGTTATACCATATTTACTCACAAGGGGAAGCATATTGGTTTTTCATCTCAATATTCGTGTGACTGGCAATAATTAGCATTTAAATATATTTTGGTTGATTTATACAAACCATGAGGTGTGGGGAAAAATATTGGAGTGGGGGAGTCTGGGGGTGGAGCAAGGGGATGGGAAGGGTGTTAGTCATAGTATACAGTCTACGTCACACTGGACTATACCAATGGAATCCACGAATTTTGTTCTTACAGTCCACACGGTGGTGCCAGATCACCACAAACAAATTTCAGTCATCATTCCCATCACTGCTGCGTCCTACACGGCTGTTATGTCAGCTAGAGCATGTGTTTGAAGAACAATTCTACATCACACAGTCCATTGCAGAGCCACTAGCTGGGCTGCAGAAGGCTTACTCCAACACTGAAGACCTTCATACCCTCATGAGGATTACAACAAACCCTGACCGTGAAGCGCTGCCCGGTTAAGATACAAACAAGCTCATTATTTTCCTGAAAGCCTATTTTTTTCTACATAATACACCACTTTGCCTGTTTTTTTGATCTATGCTGAAAATTTCTCATGTAATTCAGAACCTAATTGGGTAAAAATGTCTTGAGCCATGTGACGCCTTCATCGGGCTGTATGATATGGACAATGAGCACCTAGTTTTCCTCACACTGTGAGGACATAATTAATTTGGGTCAAAGTATATTGGCTTTTTCAAACTACTCCAATGCCACAATTTATCAAGGAAATCTGAAACAGTGAAGACTGGTGCAGAATATGAGAAACATCTAGTTGTGCTCCCAGACAATGAGCAGCTCTAAGCCTCATGTTATGCACAAGAAGCCTCAGGTTAGAGAGGATACTGCCAAATTGGGTGGAGGAAAGGAAGCCTTGGGTTGACCTTGGGTTGGTCAAAGGTGTGTGTGTGTGAGAGAGAGAGAGAGAGAGAGAGAGAGAAGAAGCCTGGATTTGGGTTAAAGAACCTTTGAGAGAACCTTTGAGTCAAGGGAGGTCCCATGTTGGGCAAAAGAAGACCCAGTTTGGAAAGGAGAAGCCAGATGTTTGGGTGGATGACAGTTTGGTTTGGTCAAAGAAAGCACGGTGTTGGACACAGAAAACCCTAGACTTGGCGTGAGGAAGCCTTCGGTTGGGAAGAAACCCCAGATTAAGTGGAAGAACCTTTTTGGTTGGTTGGAGGAAGCCTGGATTGGACAGAAGAAGCACCAGGTTGGGTGGAAGAAGTTTTAAGTTGGTCTTAGGTTAGAGAGAAACATTCACTTGGATGAAGAAGCTTTGTTTGGACAGAACAAGCCAGAGATAGTATTAGTTAGTATTTATGACATCAAGGTGGGTTCTGCAAGGAGACCACCATGGCCATCACACCAACAAAGCACATGCTTCAGATCATCAGTCAGACATAACAAATAAAAACGGTGGTTTGTTTTTCAGGCATCTGCAATATTACTATTGCGGAGATACCTTGTGTCTCGTTTTTCAAATATGCTGGATGCAGGTTTCCACTCAGTCGCTCTCACACACACACACACACACACACACACACACACACACACACACACACACACACACACTGCTGCGGTGTCTTCCCACTGAAGAAATCTAAACCGATGAAACCAGGGAGTTGCAGGTGCCACTGGAAAACATTCAGTCACTGACTACTGAATTGAAAATGAGGTGGGAGTAATTGCTCGACTCACTCATCCATACTGAAACTGAAAAGCTGAGGACGAGTGCAGCACGTAGGCAGAAGAGAGGGAGCAGGTTTTTCATACCTTTTTCCAAAGATGAGTGAGAGGAAAAGGACAGACGGAGAGGAACTGCTGGGTGCCCGTCAGGCTGGCTTCTTCCTTTATTTATTATTTTTTTTGGGCTTGTTAGTCACACTATAGCAGTGTAGTGCTTACAGATCAGTGTGTGTTTGCCAATTACTGTCATCTGGTACTACATGGTGGGAATTAAAGGAGCAGTTCGACCTGAAATGAAATTCACATTTACGTTTTCGCCCATAAATATAGTTTGTTAGCCAAGACACGTTCGATGTCCAGTTCGAAGTTTAGCTATGAGGCTAGTGTCTGTGCTTTGTAACAGTCAGGTGAAGCTGTAACTTCAAGTTCATCCATGTCACTCTGGTCGATTTGGAGTCAGCGAGTGGGTTGCTGTGTTTATTACTCATCTCTCTGTGACTGGAGTTCTCACTGTTCTTTGGCCTGCTCTGACATTAATGCACTCACACTGACCTACTTTCCCCACACACACACACACATATATATACACACACACACACACACACACACACACACATACACGCACGCACGCACACTGCTGAGACCTACAGGACGACCATCTGTTGTCCCTGAGTGTTTCCTGTACTGAGCGGTTGTTACCTGTCCCCAGCCGGTAGCCGCTGCGGTGAGGGCAATGCTGCTGACACTCCGCCCTCCTCTCCTGCTCCCACATTTCCGCCTCGGACTCGGTGGTGCGTGAGGCCACGTCTGAGACGTCCCCTTCCTCGCCCTCCGTGCTGTTACGGTATGGCCGCCGCTGCCAGTTCTGGATGGCCTGCTTGCGGAGGCCCCAGTTGCGGCGCTCGTAAGGTGAGGGTTCTCCCGGACGGCACTGCCCGTGGTAGTACTGAGCCTCCAGACTGCCCTCGAGCGCCTGCAGCTCCACGCTGTCACTGTCGTAACCTGCCACCGAGGCCTGGGACACCGACTTTGACCGACCAGATGCCCTAAAAGCCAGGAATGTGAGAGATTTTAATTATACCCCGGTTTCTATCCACTCTTGTATTTACAACAGGATATTAATGTTGAGGTCCAAAAGCCATCACATACACATCTGGACTGATGTGTAAATACAAGGATATAATTTATAGTTATTTTACTATAATGATAGATGATGAGAGATAGATATAATATTTAGAAGAATGGAATATATGTCAAAATATTTAAGGCCAAAATATGGTTACTTTTTCATTTATTCATTGTTTTTTGCTGATTGGAGTTGAAGTGAAAATAAGAGATTTAATGATGAAATAGGGTTGATATTATTATTTTTTTGTTGTATAACGTGGTTTGAGAAGAAATCCCCTGAGGACTCGTATATTCATTATGTTTGAGGCTGTGTCTCATTTCAAAATGCTTCACCTTGTTTTTTTGTTTTTTTTTAAATCTTCTGAGTACATGAAGATTTTTAAGCTCTGAATAAAGGAATCGTTTTTTTTGTTTTCTTTCAGCTGGACAAATGGAGCGTCTCTCAGCTGATGTCTGCAGTTCCACCCAGGACCATTTAAAGACATATTGACACAGCTCCCAGATCAGTGAGGAGACTTAAAGGATAGTTGAGGCTCCTGCGGAGGATTATGGGAAAGGAATGTTCTTTCCCCCGGAGTTACAGCAGAATTTCCACTGGGCATTCCAGCCAGACACGTAGTCACTGCTTAGACATTAGCATCCACAGCCATGCTCTCGGATTTAAAGGGACCTGGCGCATGAGGAAGAAAAGACAAACAGTGTTCTGATATGTATGTACACTTTACAAATGATCCTCTGGGTGCCATGGCAACACGTTCTTGCAAATGATAAAGCTCTCTCTGTCTTTCTCTCCCTCCCTCTCTCTCTCTCTCTCTCTCTCTCTCTCACACTGAGCTTCTGTTAGATCTCTGCAGTTATCCCAGTGTTTAACTTGGGAGAGTGATGCGTGACCGGCCACTGCACGACTATAAAAACACTCACCGTGTCTCCAAACAGAAGCTCCACAGTCCCTGAGGTTGCCAGTCACATGACAAATCCCCTTCAGGAAACTCCTTGAAATGTCAGCAGCTATTACAGTGCTATTCGATACCTTCTCCATATTAAAACCTGATTTTCATACTGATATAAACAGCTCAGTTACTGATGATGGAGGATATTAAGTACTCGGATAGATGGTTATATCTCGGTACAAATGACCGAGCCGTCACATGAGGGATTGATCAGAGATGCAATTTTATTTATTCTCGAATCTAACGTCATGTCTAACGCACGCACCCCCCAAAAAAATCCCCATCTAATGTTTTGAAGGTTTTTATTTTTTTTCCCCGCATGGTGTGGTACGGTTCAGGAATGTTTAAATGACTGTGGCCTCTTATGACTCCACCCTTTTTTTTGGCTACATAAAATGTAGCTGTGGCTCAGTGAGTAAGGCTTTGGGCTACTGCTCCAAAACTCAACTGCATAATTGTAAACCGTCTTTTTTGGATAAAATGCGCAAAATATAAACGTGTGAACTTCGAACACAAAAAAAGCTTTAGATAATATGGGGTCAGTTTGGCTTCTCATTGTAACAGCTAACTCTTTTGGCATACATTTATTTTAAAAACATATCTAGATTCTTTTTCAGATTTTTCTTATCACTTAAAATTGCATTTCATATGAATTTTGATATTTAGGAAAAAAAAACTGTTATACTGAAGTAAATGGATTACTAAGTGAGTGGGGGAGAAAACCTGGGGAAAAAATCTAATGTGTTTATACAACATATTAATGATATATATGCATTTTAGGTCTTTGATAAAATATTTAGTTTAAATAAAAGTTTTAAGTTTTAATGCTACTTCATTACAAATATCTTGTGATGCTAGTTTGCAAAAAGTACAATATAATTGGCATTGGATCATTAATTTTTTTAGGGTTTTTTTGGGAGTATGGAATTTTGGGATTTGGTCAAATAAAATAAAATGGAATGAAACACAACCATGTATAGCCATGTAAAGTCCTGTACAGCATTTTAAAAATTTATTTATTTATTTATTTTCTGGCGCGCACACACACACACACACACACACACACACACACACACACACACTATCCCATGACTCACCCAGTGCTGGGAGATGAGCGGCGATCTGAGACCTGGTACACGCCCCTCGAGCCAGAGATACTGGAGTTCCTCTGAGTCAGGAGAGAGAAATTCCACATTTTGAAAATAGTTAATAAATAATAAACAAAATTCCACTCGACTGAAATAGACAAAACTCCCGCAGAGGTGCTGGGACGTCAGAGGCTGAGCGCTCGAGCATCTGATTTGGTAGAGAAGTAGACGCATAACGAAAATATCTCCAAACACATTTCAGACGTCTCGAAGCAACTCGGATTCGACATCCAGACACCTCGGGAGCTAAATATAAAGAAATATACTGTACATAGGCTGAAAAATAAACACCAGCCCACGACAGAAACATGGAAATGAGCAGAAGTGTGAGATTTACAGGAGGATTATTACTCTTTATACCTTGTTGTTTTAGTGAATGTTATTCTGCCCATTAGCATTATTCTGCTCATTAGCTTTAGCTAGCTCATTACTTTAGCTAGCTCAGTTTAGCACCATAGACTTTATTAGGGCTGCTTCCTAAATTTAGCAATGTGACTGAAATAAGGTGGATAAGGGTGTCTGCTAAATGCTATAAATGTAAATGTAAATGACTGTCTGCTGCTCGAACAGTGCAAAAGTGTAAAAACCTGAAAATACCAATAATTTAGTTCAAATAAAACAGTATAAGAATACAGTAGTATAGATATTGTACAATATTTAAATTTTAAACTACACTATAGAAACGAGGTGGTGATGTGCAGACAGTCGGGAAGTTAGAAGCTACTCTTACGCAATACAGACTCTCAAGATGACTTTATCAGGATCGCTGAATCACAAAGCTGGTGATGCTAATTCACAGCTTAATTGTGCTAAATATTTCTCGCTAGTTTGTTTAGACGTTTCCCCTGCTACACTTTCTCATCCCTCCTCCTCCTCCTCCCTGTGTTCTACTTCGGCCCTGTTCCAAATCACAGCGTGCTCCGTATATAGCGTGGCCTCCTGCTGACACACCGAATGCTGTGTTTTTTTTTTGTTTTTTTATCATCAGGAAGGGGGAATGTAGGTCGCTGGCTGGCATTTAGGAGCACTTGAGCACTGTGGCTCTGAGTCAGAGCTACGCTAACGCCCTTCTCACTGAGTTCAGGTTGATGCTAACACGTTTTTTTTTTTTTTTTAATAATAAACACACAAATACGACTACTTTTATTTACAGAATTAAAGCAGTAGTAATTAATGGCCACTTGTCGTTGATCAGACAAGAAATGGTTGGTGCAAAGTTCGTCGTCCAGCTCAACGCTGGAACATTACTTATGGCGGCGGCCATCTTGGAAACCAGAAGTTAGAATCTGGTGTGCTGTAGCAGTGATGCTAAAGTTCTGTCACATAATAGGTGTTTAGCAGGAGTAGATTCATTAGCTATCTATCCTTAACGACAATTTAATTAGCGTTAATCGCTACACAAATGCTTTTTTTGTCTGATCAGAACAGACAGAAAGCTTTTCTACAAAATAACTTGTTTACAAACGAAGATTTTAACGATATCCTTCAGGGGAAGTGTATGAAGATTTGGGATTTGACTCTTTCTTGACAATTTCTTGTTCGCTACATTAGCCGCAGCCCTGGAATGCAGTCTCAGTCATGCAGCGATATGACGAGTCATAGAGAAGATCAGCAATATTAAATCACACAAACACGACTTCACTCTCTCCTCTATTCATCCCGACACTCGCAGCTTGCTGCGTTTGAGAAAATTAATGAGAAAATTACAGATCAGTGACGCACCGAGGTCTACGAGGTAAACGCATTCCTGATTTACTCACTACACGAACGGATAAATGTACAACCTAAATATGGATCATTATGACCACCTTTTATATTTTAATTTTTCTAAAATTCAAAATGACACGTAAGCCAAACAGAAGTTAAAAAAAAACAAACTCTACTAACTCACTGTACAAAAATGAATGATTTCTTTTTTCATTCTTTCTTTCCATCTTACTTTTTTTTTTAAATGTTCATCATGCCTGCTATTTTTAAAGGTCCACAGCATTACACATAAATCTGCACTAGGAAGGCTGCGTTAGTGCAGAAATTAAAAAAAAAAACAGACAACAATTTAAGATTTAGAGTATTTTTCTTCTGACTCTGAGACTGGATTACACCAACAAATATGCTTTAAAGCAATTATAATTTTCAAAATGTCATTTTATTAGGATTTATTACAGTTATAATTTTAAATACTGCACTTTTCTAGACATTAAAAGTATTAACTCAGTTTCTCATAGTTATTTTTATGCCTCTGCATCTAAGAGATGTTTTTTTTTTTTCTTCCTTCCTCCAGGTCGTCCGTCCAAAATCTTTGGTAGCACGATATCTCAAGACCGAGTGCTTGAATGTTTATAGGATTTATATAAAGTTATCATCATAACCAACAGGTGAAAAGATTAGATTAGATTAGATTAGATTAGGTCAAGGTCACAGCAAGGTCAAATGTCTGAAATAGTTTTTCTTTACGTCTGAAGTGTATTCTAAGGGGGTTTCTCGCATACACATTAGTAACAGGAAGGATTTGGTGGTGGTGCTGTTGGAGGCGTCCGCGAGTTCAACTTGTTTTAAAATACTGCTGTTTTGCTGGAAGATATCGTGATATTGTGACATATCTTGTGTCCTCGAGTATCCTCAAGTACCTCTAATGAGCACTTAATGCACTCTAAGGTGCATTATGGGGAAGCTGTAGCTATTACAAAATGAGTACAGCTTTGGAAGTTCTAATTTTAACACTGGGATTAGATTTAAACTCAAACTCAAACTCAAAGTCTTGTTTAGCTGTAAACTTGATTGAATCTAATCCTAATGGAACTTTGACAGACAGAAGATCTGTACCAGATCACGTTGTGGAGGTTTTTCCGTCTCATTACCTGTCGGCCGTTGGATTTGGAGCCCTGCAGGCTGCAGTGGCCCAGGCTCCCGTTCGGCGTGGTTCCACAGCTGCTGATGATCTGGAGCTGTTTCTCCGCTCGGTCTGCTCGCTCCAGCAGCTCCTCGATGAACTGCTGCAGACGCACTTTGGCGCTGGCTTCACGTGCCGCCGTCTCCTGCAGGAACTGATCGATCTGAGCCACCTCTCTGCAGAGACGCAACACAGCAACGTCTAACCACATCACAGTTCACCTCAGGTTGTCGTGTTGTTGTAGTGCGACCACAGGACGCTTTTAAAGTGTAATATCATTTTCATTCATTGTGCAAAACACTAGTTATAAGTGTTTACGCTTATTCACGTGATGCATTGTTTCTAATTAGAAATATTAAAATACATAAGCCTATATAAGGATTGTAATGTTTGTGCAGAGCGGAACTGATTATTTTTCCCGTCCCGAGTGGGCGATTTTATTAGGGAACTTTAGATCATTAGGAAACACTTCACACACTTACAAAGAAAAGATAAGAGATCAGGAATGTAAACATGAATAATTCTGTGCTGGAGATGACATCGGATCATATGACGCATGTACATTCATCTAACATCCATGTTTATAACGTGTAACTAATTATTTTTTTCTGAATAATTTGAATTAAATAAATTATTTATTCATCTGTTTGTCAGTATACAGCATATTAAACAAAACAGGACATCTGTAAAAAAAAAAAATAAATATATATATATATATATATTATTTACCTTTTCTTTTTTTTTTTTTTTTTAGAAATAATTAAATAAAAGTCAATACTGGTTTTAAGGAAATAAAAATCCCAAAATACTGCCAAATATAATAAATAAATAAATAAATAAAATAAATAAATAAATAAATGAGTGAAATTCAGTTTAAATAGTATATCAGTTAATATCTTAATATATTATGTATTATTAGATATTTAATAATTTTAAAAGTTCAAATAAACATAAGAAATAATAATAAAAAAAGATAAATGTAATTATGCCGCTCTCTTTATCAGCTGGCATTTTGAAAATAAACTAAAAATAAATTTTCCTGCCATGAAAGTATAACTGCACTTAATGAAATTGGTGAAATTGAATTTTTTTTTTTTCTCGCCTCACACAAATCACTTCCTTGGCATTATTAGCAGTGTGTTTTTGGTATTTGTTCAAAACAGCATCACATCCTTGTGATCTTATGAACCTTATGCACCTTAATATCAGCCGGTTTTATTAACTAAACAATATATGGGTCAGACCCGGTCCTGCTGTGTCCTGCTGTGTCCGAGTTCTGACGAAATGAGTACAGAGATGTAGAATTGTCTCCGTTTCCTTTTCCTCTCCCTGCCCTCCTTTTTTTCTTTTCTTCCTTCTTTGTTTGTTTGTTTGTGCACTGTGGCATTCTACAAATCCCCAGAGACGCACTGCCTCCGTTATCTTTGTGGAAGAGATGTATCTGCTTAGAATCAGCTCGCTGTGCTGCTGTTTACAACCAGCGGTTCTCTCACACACACACATATACACACACACACACACACACACACACACATACACACACACACAATCTGCGTTTCTGACCAACATAATCGGACGAAGATGAAGGCCAGGATTTCATTAATTAAACTATTTCCGACTGAACTCAAAAACAGTCAATCAACATTTCCGACCGTTTGGAAAATGAAGCTTTTCCTGTGCGACTTCCTGATGTTCCAGGTTTATATTAATGTAAATAATAAACGACTTACAGTAACTTATGTAACAAAGTGTAGAACTGTTATAATTGATAATGTGAACTTTTCTGTAAGGAGACGTTTCAAAATTTTATGGAAGGAGCCTCCAGTGTCGGAGCTTTTGTAAATCTGTAACTTTAACTTCTCCGACAAAGTCTTCAGGACAGAGAATTGCTCTGACATCACACTTGTTTCGTCTTATCAATGAAAAACAATCGGCAGCTTTTTTTTAGGAACTAAAGTTGACGCTCATGTCGTGTCAGAAGTGAATGTAATTCTCCACTGCACTGCGTGCATTTCACTTTCATCGCTACGTTGCTGTCATGCCGCACTGAAATGCAATCAGTGTACAATCACAGCTTTAAGCCATAGTGTTTGCACTACATAGATGGAGCGAATGCTTTAAAGGGAGAACCCTTTTAGGAGTTTGCAATGAAATGCACTACTGTAAAAAAAAAAAAAATAATAAAAAATCATAATAAAGGTTTCTCCAGGATGTGCAAAAGAACGGCTGAATAAAGCAGAGCTAAAATGAAGCTTTTCCTGTGCAACTTCCTGACTGGGTTCAGAGATTAAATCTGATTTAAAAACAAAATTAACATGCATGACAGGTTCTAAATAATCATAACAGTCAGTAATTACGGTTATGACATCAGAGTCTGTCACATGTATCAGTTAACAGACTGGATTGTTATATCGGTTATTATATTCCCGATTATTAATAGATTATATTCCAGAGTCCTCAATTTCAGTCCGTATCGTCTTCATGTCAACCTTCATTTCATGATAAGCATGTTTTTTTTTATTAATTCCTTCATATTTAATCCTTCTTTGTTAAATCCTGTGTGACACTACAATCTGCCACAACACATTTCTTTAATTTCTTTTTCTCAGAGGCTCTGTATTTCATCATCATCCTCCTTTTCAATGTTTGTGACAATTTATTTCCTTTCCGTTCATTTCCAACTTTGGCAGTCAAGGAACATGAGAGTTATGACGTAATGTATTGGAAGGGGTTTTTGTTATTATACACTATATGGCCAGAAGTTTGTGCACCCCTGACCATCACACCCATGTGTGCTTGTTGAACATCCCATTCTGCTGTTATAATGAGCTCCACTCTTCTGGGAAGGCTTTCCACTAGATTTTGGGGCGTGGCTGTGGGGATTTGTGTTCATTCAGCTACAAG
>CM075001.1:1396585-1406848 GCA_037576825.1 Pangasius krempfi
AATACATACAAACACACTGACAAAAAGCACCAAAAAAGGAAGAGCCATAAGCCGCTGCGACTGTGTGTGCCACCATGTGACCCAAAGATCATATACAGTATCTAGTGCTTCAGTACAAAGGCATGTGCCCATCTCTGACGCTTCTACTCAAGAAAAATCAGTGAACCTTGTAGGGATGAACTACATACAGGTCATTTTTTAATAATCTGAATGGTGTACCCAGAAATTTGACTTAAGCAGGTGCGTAACCCGAGTATGAATACACAGAACTTTCCCTGTATTAATATTCATGTACGTTTTGGATTGTGATCTATTTCATTTATTTTAAAGTGGTATAGAATGTACTGAAGTTACAGTTTTTCCAGAAACAAGCTTTTTATAATTTGACCTCATTATTAATACGGGTTTTAGAACCTGTCTTTGGAGATACACAGGAAATGCTCAGATATTTACAGTGACAACAGCAACAGCAAGTCCTTCATACCATCTAAAGCTGTATCCTAATACGAAGCTCCCGGGTACAAAATACATGTTTCGAGCTCCTATGCCCTTTCTTGATAAGATTAGAACAGGATTGTGCAATTTTGGACCGGTGTTTACTGTCAAATGTAAAGTGGAAATGGCAGACTTGATTTTTACCATCATTTTGTAACGGGTGCATAAGAGGATATGGATCAGATTACAACATGTGTATAGTGTGTATATACAATACCATGTTATAAAAAGACTTTCAGACAGAAGCATGCAAGCTCACTTATAAAGTATCAATGAACATCTAGATCAATATTCATGTCTAGATCAAGTATTCATATTTTACTCAATGTTATTAGGGACTGTTATGCTTTTTTATCTTGAGACTGTATATATCTTTTTAAATAACATTCTCTATACTGAAAAAGCCAAAAGACTGATGTGCAAAGTCATTTTTCATTCATGTGATATTTTTAATATCTTCATGGGATGGATGGATATTATGGCCCCATAAAATGCCTTCAGGATGTCGCGGTCTTTATTAAACCCAAATGATTGCTTATAGCATATTTACTGTCTGTGTCAGTAACAGCTTTTGGTTGCAGTGAATGGTTTGGCCAGCCACAAATAAGACTCCATTTATAAAACCTGCAGGAAAAGGTTGTGCAACCCCAACGTATTACTTCTTATACGACCAGTCCCCAGTTTTACTATTTGCCATTGTGTATCTGTGGGCTCCTAATAAGATAACATATTTATAATATGTTACCCCACTCGTAAAAACAAAAGCTGCACAAACACAAGAGAATATTCAAGAACTCGTAACTTACTGCTGTTTGTGCGTGAGCTCCTGCTCCTTGTTGACGAGGTCTTGCTTAAGGCTGGCTAGCATCTCCACCGACACATCCACCTGGCGTGACAGTTCTGAGGCCTTGTCCTCCAGCTCCTGCTTCTCCTGGCTGAGCCTTTCACTCTCCAGCTTGGCCTTCTCCAGTTCCGAACTCTTCCTCTCCAGCTCGGCCTGCAGGCGCCCGACGCGTGCTGCGATCTTTTGTTCCACTTCTTCCGACAGTTTCTCCAGTCTCTCATCCAGCTCGAGCCTTTCGAAGGCCCTAGCCCTGAGGCGCGCCAAGCCCTCTTCGTAAGCAGCTTCCATTGCACTTGGGTCCATTGAGCTCATGGCTTTCTTCACCAGGATCTCTCCCAGTGGGAACTCCACATTGGGAAGGTAGCGGGCGCCGGCGGATGAGGTCGTGGCAAGCCCGAGCTCGTCGCCCGAGCAGGGGAAGCGGGATTCAGCAGCCAGGGCGCTGTCGGCCACCAGAGGGAGCAGTGCGGCGGCGTCACACACGCTGTTGGACTTGGAGAGCACGTATAGAGTCTCGTAGGTGTGATTGTACTCCAGGTGAGCGCGCAGTGATGACAGGCTCCGGAAACGTTTGTGCTCCCCGCAGCGAGGGCAGCGGTACGGCAGGTCCAGAGAGGCCATGCCAGGCTCAGGCCACCGGGCGCCGCCTTGAACAGGCTGGGCACCAGAGACCTCTACTCATCTCAAGGTCATATAGGATACTGCAGTTCAACCACATGCTGAAAAATCTGTACACTTTCCACCTTCTGATTTATGGCTCAATGTCACAATGCTGAAAAAACACCCTTATGGTTTGTGTCTTGGCTGCTTTCCACTGTATTTTCTTACATGTTTTCTGTATGGGCACTGCATTCAACCCTGGGGAAAAAAACATACAACATTAGCACAGATCAATTATAAAATAAAACACAACAAAAATGATCAGGAGTCAGATTTGTTTAGTATATTTAACAGTGTCAACTGACACATTTCCAAGATGCCAGATACAGTTTCAACATCCACCTCTGCTGAGACATTAATTCTATCTGACTGAATATCCAGTTTTACAGAAAAGAGTCATTACAAAATGTTACATTTTCATAGGGAAGAAAATTGTTCTATAGTAGAGTTGGAACATTAATTACCTCTGCACAGATACTGAGATTTGAAAGTTTACAACTTGCAAGGGCTGGGATTTCAGTTAAAACATACATTACATAACAATGTCATTTTAACACATTTTAAGAGAGAAAAATCTAACCCAGTAACAACTGTTGCTAAGGTGAACATCATCTCGAATGTGGTAACTCAAGTGTCTCGTCAGGGCACGGAGTAGGAACCTCTGTACTAGCTATTCACAGCACTATAGGCGTGATTTGTCAGAATACGGGTATTTATTAGGCATTTTTCCTTAGGTCTGCTTTTCTAAGCATTTTCATTAATTTATCACTGCTCACATGTTCAACACTATTAATAAATAGTGGTACCTGGGGTTTTGAGCAAATGAGGGCAGTGGGTTTGGATTTCGATCGATGTCATACAAATGAAACTGAAAGAAAAGGTATGAGCACAGACCCCATCCCTAACCATGTTCTTAACCTGTAATGGAGGTACACAATGAAATACCTGACGTTTACGATCATGTCTTACGCTCCACCTTCTTCCGATTTACCTTCCTATGAAGTTTCTTCACCAATCACTTCTCTCCTTCTCCTGCCTACTGTTTCTACCCAAGAGTCTTTAGTGAGGGGTCGGGCTACCCCAGAACTCTCAGACCCCCAGCCCAAGTTCTCAGAGTTCTCGTCATGTAGGTATTAGGTTTGTTTTGTAACTACATCTGTTAGATTTTTCAACAATAATGGTCAAGAATTCTTTCTAGAGAATTAAAATAGTCATACAATAATGGTTTACCCTCAATGGCTCAATGGGAGGTTAAGTATGCCATCAATCCATGTCTCTTCATGATCACCAAGATTAAACTCCCCTCAGTGGCCATCGTACTGATGCAGTCTGTCAAGAAGGTTCATCCTAAGACTACATCCTTTTCTACTATATAGACATGACCCTCAACCACATTTAAGCAGTTTTCCTCCAGAGAAAAAGACAGAGCTGACCCTCATATCATCACCAATATGATATGCTAGAGAGCATTCAGGAGATGGATCCAGTCCCTTTCCTATTTAGTAAATTGGCTTTTCCACCAGGTGAAATTTGTTTAGCTGAAAAAGCAAAAAAGCGAGTGAGTCTCCAATATTGCCATAGCAAGGGATCAATCCTTGTAAATGCTATGGCTAAACATTAAACGCTGGTACCTCTGTTCTATAGTAGATAGTCTCCACTGGTTATGGAAGATCCCCAATTGCCCAGTTTTGTTTTGTTTTTTTAAACAAAAAACAAACAAAACATTTTTCAATCTTAGCCTGGGCTCTAGATACTTCAGCTATCCCAAAACACCAGCTTTAAAACATTTCTGGCAGCATCAGTGACCTGGAAGTCTGAAATGCACCAGCCTACCCCAATATCCCTACTGAATACTACCGTACTACAGCAAGAAAGCTCTGAGAAACTATTTAGTCTGGCTGGAATGCGAAAGGGAAAACGTGCAAGCTAGTGGGCTGCATCCCGTGGCATTTGGACTGGGCAATTAGTCTTTGAGTGACATTCTCTGTTACAGATTCAATTAACCCAGTAAGGCAGTCAGGAGGATGATCCTTCACAAATCACTAAATCTAATTAATGATGTGTAAGTCTATAGACTGATGGTGTCATGGAGGAAAAGGGCAGTCCTTACAGAGCGGGGGATGGACTGGAGTAGCATCAGTGACTGATTAGACATCAAAATGTTGACACTGAGACCAGCCAACTTGTAATGGAAGGTCTTTGCTAATGTTAATTCAAATCAGTGAACTTGAGTGCCTTGGAGAATTATTTGCACCTTTTTGTAAAAATGAGCAAAAATGATTGTATAAGGAAACATGAACATTATCTGCTCAAACAATAAGAGAAACTACTTTTCTTTTTTAAACAGCAACAAAAAAAATCAGCTTAGAACTATTTTTTTTTTTAAATAATAGTAACGTATTGAATTATTGACATATTTTTAAAAATGCCACATGTTTGAGAATCTGGGATGTAAGATGAGGCAGGACGCGAGTGCGGTTGTCGTGAGCGATCTAGAAATCGTAGTCAGTCCACGGTATGGGTCACGAAACAGGTCGTCAGGGTTAAACAAGGATAATTATAATCAAACGGTAGGGTTGGAGACAAAACCAAAACAAAGCGGTACAAACACAAAGATGAAATGCATTATTTTTTCCTGCATTTTTATATTTATTGCATTTTATAATTACGAATTATCAGCATTTTCATGGAAAAAAATGAATTGCACTATTTTTTTTTTTACCTCTGCATGTTTGTGTTCAAAATATCACAATGCATGTGTTATTCTTATTAAATATTAATTTTGATTTTAAATTCTTTGGTATCTTTTTGTAAAGCGGTTCTACTTGGACCCTTTTCTGAAAAGGAAATGAGAAAAGCTTTGAAGGTTTTTAAAGGCAGAATGCAGGCTACATAAATTAAACAAAGAAGCGAGTTTTCCCGGTGGGACTGGGAGCAGCCTGCTACACAAACACACACACTTCCAGCAGTATGTCTGTAATTAATCAAGCTGCTTAAACAGCCAGCAACTGAACACTGTACACACCAGTGCAAGAAATCAACTCGCATCACAGAGAGCAAACATCTACAAAACACGGCACCTGTCACTTCTTCTGCTTTTAATAGAAGCTGCAGGGGAAAAATCCTGTCGTACCGTAAGCCTCTGATCCAGGATCAGCTTTCCTGTTTTCTCCCACAATGCCTAGCTTCATGATCTCTGTCCTAAAAGCTGAAGAAGCTCTCACAAGAAGAATTTGCTTCTGAGAACATTCTTTCACTCTTTCAAAAACCGAGGCCACATCTGACACTCTCGGCGCCCAGCTTAAAGTCCCGTTACCATAGCGACGCTTCCTCTCCCATACAAATACATAAATGAGATGTTGATTCGGAGCCATGAGTTAGCTAATATGCTCGTTTACTGCATGTCTTCAACCCGTGGACCGCACAGGACTTTCACTCTGTAATTGCCTTCTGTTTGGTCTTTTTCTCCGACCTTATTGTGCTGTACTGATTCCTCGTCCTTCTCTCAAAGTCCTCCAAGACCTTATCAGCGCCGACGCCAGGAATTAAACTGGCTTGCAGTCTTTAAATTCCAAAATGGCGTTCGATTATTTTCCTGCCTCTTCCAGGGATTCGGGGATAAGAAAGATGCCTAAAGCTGAAATTTGCTTTAAAAAGTCTCCTGATAATCCTAAAATTGGAGCTTCCTCCATTCTGGGAAGCCAAAAGGGTAACTCCAACGCAAGATTTTACTTCCAAAATATATTCGCAACAATAATCTGCAAATCATGAATTCCAGGAATTCCAGGAAATTCCAGTAAAATAAATGTAGACGCTTATAATTTTATTCCTTTTTTAAAATTCTGTTTAAATTTTTCTGACACATTTGCATTTTTAACTGTTGTACATTACTGCATTTCAAGTTAAAAATATTTTTAATATTTAATATTTTCGTTGTTTTGAGTTCATTTCATGGCAAATGGTTATCAAAATATTTCTATTTTATTTACAAAATATTACTTCTTTGTACCTTGAGATTTTATTCTTGAAAAATGTTACTGCTAAAATATATTCCACTTTATTTGTCAAAATGTTATATATTTCTAAAATTATTTTATGCTTGAAATATGATTTTTATACTCAAAATCTTCCCACATTTTGTTCCACTGGGTCTTTATTCTTGAAATCGTATGATGTTATTATCAAAATATTGTTATTCGTGAACTATTACCACTTTCTTCTCTAAATATTGTGACTTTATTCTCGTCATATTAAAATCTATGATTTCATTTCAGAAAATTTTACCAACATATCTTTTTAAATTCACTAATAAGTTATTGTACGAAACACCTGGCTGTTGTTACACCTGAAGAAGAATTCTCGATGGAAATCTGATGTGAGAGACGTGCAGTAAGAAATGTCCGATTTAAGATTTGCATTAAGATTCACATCAGGACTTTTAGGCCCAGCAAACAGATAGCGACGCAAAACCGTCGCTGATTTTATCTCAGTGACTAACACCGGCTGCGTGACTGCGTAGCACAGACGAGACGGGATCTGCAAATTGGATGAGTCACCGATGATTGGTTTACGGGACGAGCGTGAAAACTGAGAGAAGGATGGAGAGACAGGATGGAGTACAGACAGTAAATGATTATGAAGGACTCGGACGTACCGTGAGGATGCAGTGTAATTAGACCGCAGTGGACGTGAAGGTCGACTTCACACAGAGCCTCACATACCTGATGTGCTACTGAGTAAGAAAGCTTCAGTGCTAACGCTTTAACATTACTGCTAACAGTATTACAGGCTAATCCTGAGTAATATGATTACTCATATCCATGCTACAAGAGCTACATTTTTCAAATTTAACGCTAAATCTAACGCTAAACGCACAGCTTTCTATTTAAAACAGAGGCTTTTTCTGTAATATTAATATGGCTAGTAATGCATTAAAAGTGCAATTTTGTGATGTCACAAAATATGCTTCACTTTGACATGCAAATGAATTAGAGCATGACATGTCAGCAACTTTTAGCCACAGAATCTGCAAGCTAAGCTAGCTAAATGTTAAAGCTTAAAGTTAACGTTAGTGAATGGTATGCAGTTTATTCAGAAAGAAAATGGTACCTGGGAACCACACAGAACCTGAAAGCTACGCTGTCTAGTTAACTTATCTAAAGATAATAATAAAATAGTTTTGTTAAAATTATTCTAGTAATGATACATCGTGATGTCACACATATATGTTTGACCAATCACATTCAATATGCAAATCTTTCAAGGACGACACGTGAAACCTGGACATTTTTTAACCAGAAACTGTAAGCAAAGCTATCTAGCTAGCTAACTTAGCTAATGTTGGTTTTGATTGTTATGGTACTTGTACACTGTGATGTCACAAACTATGCTTCACTGCTTTGGACCAATCACATTCGCTATGCAAATTATTCAGGGATGACCACATGGTACCTAGAAAATTTTAGCCACAGAACCTGCATGCAAATCTAACTACCTAACCTAGCTAATGTTAGTTATTCCCACAACAATCAAAACTATTTAGTTAGTGTTATACTGTGATGTCACAAACTATGCTTCACTGTTTCGACCAATCACATTCGATATGCAAATCACTCCACTAGCTATTAGAAATGGAAGAAAGAAATCATTGCAAAGCATTAAAAAAACCCACATAATTAACTGGGTTATTATTTTATAGAGATTATGACATATTATGTCATGTTTGTTTTAATTCAGGTTTTTTTTTTTTTTCCTCCTAAAAGTGCAGGATAAATTATAGGGGCATCAGTAAATCAAATCCCAGTTTCCCAAAAAGCATCAAACTGTCAGAACCTTTTCACTTTTAAAAATGATCCTCTCTTTTCCTTCTCTTCTAATGGCCTGGGACTAAAAAAACAGTGTCTCCGTGGACTGGACTACCGTATCTAGCGATTACACTGGCTCCTATTGATCTCAGGGCTTTTCCATTGAACGAATTATCTTTCATTATCCACAGCTCATGCTAACAGTCCAGTAAAACCTCCAGAGCGAACACAGCACACTGCTGCATGCCAACACGAACTCTATAAGAGCCTGCAGCTGTAATTAAACGTAATTACAATATCGTAACTGGCAAAACAGCACGGCACAGAAACCTGTATGGGGAATAAATATTATTTCATTAACAATCCTAATATTTGCAGATAACTAATCTACTCTAATGGTCCAGACTGTGCGCCTTGTATTTTGTGTGCTTAATAAAAAAAAATGTATGAAAATGCCATGAAAAAATGTGAAAATTAAGATTTTTCTATTACAAGGTTAAGAAGACTAGAGCAGGTCAAGCTAGACAGCACATATACAACACCGCTTAAACCATATTTCTTTGATTTGGAAAATCTATAATGTATAGATCCTTAAAAACATATTCTGTATCGTATTAACTTTCACATTCGACCTGTTGTATGGATTTAGTTCATGCCAGCGATGACGGGACACAGCAATGCAGCCAGAAATCATTCGTTTCCAATGAGCTAGCATATTCTATACGTGGGGGCGGAGCAACAGCGACAAAACAAAAAAACTGAATGAAGCTTATGCAAATGAGATGTGAAGCCATATAAAGACTACCAATGAAGGTGAGGGTCAGGGTTCTTTTCTCCTTTTATTATTATTATTATTATTATTATTATTATGAAATCACAGTATCAGCATTTTTTTTTGGTTCTAGACATTTTTTTCTTCGTACTCACAGCTCGACTCGACAGATCGACTCCTTAACCAGACAGAAAAGCAAAACGAAATCTGATTCGTGGTCACATGGGTGGTTTTACAGCTAGATGTGCTAGTGCAATGACCAGTGCAACTCATACAGCATCCTGAGCGAAATAAACTGCCAGCGTGAACGCAGATGGATCTGGACAGTCAACAATAATGACAGACGTTGTATCTCATGAGTCTATGGACTAAAAAGGGGAGAAACAACATCAAAAGAGGTCATTAGTATACATAATATAGGTAAAAAGACATATTTTGGGGACAACATTTTAGTCAGATCGGCCCTGTAATGGTCAATCAGTGCTCACTGGGATAACTGGTGTGTGTGTGTGTGTGTGTGTGTGTGTGTATCCCTTTCATTTTTATAGATGTGTGTATTGATCTATTACATTCAGTATTTGTGGCTTCAAACCAAAAAGTCAATGAAGTCCAAAATGGACCTGCTATCATGATGTTGGTCAGCACTGTCACTGGCTGATGTCCAATAGTTTTGTAATAAATAGAGACACTAAACTGAAGATGTGGAAGGTTAAATGTAAAATATGCAGCGTAGTAAAACCTGAGCCTGGAGTCAATAAAGAATCTGATGCAGGAAATGACCAAATATGGCACTCTAACCAACAGACTTTCTCATTACAGCAGTATGGAGCAGAAACCAGATAGCCGAAAGGACAACTTAAAGCGATCAGTGTGATATCTACAGTTTCATCTGGTCACACATTTATCCCATCACCGTCAAGCCTCGAGATCTGATCCGTGTCTGTGGATGGTTTCGTTTTACAACCACATTAACTAAGCAAAAGTGTGGACTATGACACACGAGGGATGTGCTGATGCTGCTGAATTATTCCCAGTTTGCTAAAGAAAATGGAGCACATTTCTAAATATAAATAAAATAATGCTGTTTATCTTGTTATTACAGAAAAACATTGCTGAAGGTAAAATTGCACTGAGCCTCAAAAGTAGAGGGATGGTCCAATTTCAGTGAATTTTTTTTGTTGATAAAAATGAAAAGAAAAAATAAATATTGATTCCCAGATTAATAAAATACTGTATATTCAGAAGTTCCTGAGCTGCTGTAATAATGTGTATTGCATTGCATTGCATTATTAGACAGCTGAGATACAGCGAACATCATCACATCCCATGTTTAAAGCACAAAAGAAGTCTGACTACACAGTGACTGGCAAGAGCCATCAGCCAATCAGGAGACAGAGAGAGTGAGAGATCATAATATAATGCGATAATAATGGCAAAACAGATTCAGGTGCGGTGAAATATTTAGCATTGTGCTTCTTCCTGAACAGGTGAAGCACTTATTAGTTCTCTAATTTGATTGGAAAGGAGTGAATTATAGTAAACTGATTTATCCTCGCTGTGGAATTTGTGTCTTTATCCAGTCGCAAATCTGGACGTGTGTATAAACACTTTAGCTCAGTGGTTCTCAAAGTGGGGTCCAGGCAACCCCAGCATTTTTATTTATTTTGTTACAATGTTGGAAATCACAA
>CM075001.1:1411432-1423591 GCA_037576825.1 Pangasius krempfi
ACACACACACACACACACACACACACACACACACACACACACACACACACACACACACACACACACACACCCACCCCTCTACATTCTTTATAATTCAGATGTAGCCAAATTGACAGCCATACTATAGCATAATTACTATCCTCTCAGATCCCTTTGTGCTTTGATTGGCTCTGCTTGAGACATGCTGCGCTTTTCACTCGCTCTTTATTCACAAACGCTTGGTCTGGATATTATTAGTTCCCTTTTGCTTAGCAATCATAATATGTGACATTTCTACAACGTCGTCATTTCTGTGAAAGAACACAGTGAGGATGAGCAAGAAAACAAAAAAGAAAGAAAACAGCAAAAAAAAAAAAATAATAATCTGAATGAGATCGAGACTGTATTTTTTTTTTACAGTGTTAGCATCACATGATTGTATCAGAAATGAAAAAGAGGTGATGCTTTAAAATTTTCATAAGTCAGAAAATTAAAGCGGCAAAATGTAAAATCCAAGTAACTTCTTTCAAGTGTCTTTCAATCCTGCACTTTTTTTCTCCACCAATAGGGGGCAGTAGATGTTTATATTCATACAACGTATTCCCGTTACCTGCAGGTGCATGCAACAGTATTTTAATCTTTTATTTTATTTACAGAATAGCCCTTTAATTCAAATTGAATTGAGACATTGGTGAACTTTATAAAAAAAAATAAGCTAAATTTATTAAGCTATAATAAATACTTGGTTAATTTTGGAATATGATTAATTAAAAAAATGTAAACTTATATGTATGTGGATGCTCCACAGATTTACATTTAACCCAATTTTTTCTCAACATTAAAAAAAACCAAAAAAAACTCTGGACTGAAAAGAGACTGTTGCACTTTTTTTTGTCCCACATATTCCTTTATACATTTTTCATATCGCACATTTTAAATATTCATCCCTCGATCTGCGCACTTAAAGTCTACTTTATTAGGAATAATTGTACACCTGCTCATTCATGCAATTATCCAATCAAAAACATCCATGCAGGCAGAATGTTGATGAGAAAGATCAGAGGAGAATGGGTAGACTGGATCGAGCTGACAGCATGGCTACAGTAACTCATATAGCCACTCTTTACGACCATGGTGAGCAGAAAAGCATCTCAGGACGCACGACACATCGAAACTAGAGGCAAAAAAAAACCCACATCAGCTTTCACTCCTGTCAGTCAAGATCAGGAATCTGAGGCTACAGTGGGCACAGAAAGTGGACAGTTTGGAAAGACTGGAAAAATCATCAGCTAGTCTGGTGAATCTCGAGTGCTGCTGCAGATGGTAGCGTGAGTGTTGGTGTCAACAACATGAATCCATGTCCTCAACCTGCCTTGTATCAACAGTGCAGGCTGGTGGTGGTGGTGTAATGGTGTGGGGAATGTTTTCTTGGCACATCCTGGGCACCTTAACACCAACTGGCCAAATTAAGTGATTGAGTGGCGGTCCTACCCGGTATTAGTATGGCGTTCCTAATAAAGTGGTGCAGAGAAAACACAAGTTTCTTTAATTGTCTGAGTTCAATGTTGTCTAATCAATTTCACAAATGTCGTTTAAATCACCATCAAACCACACAGTATTAAGACAAGGTCACTGTGATTTATTTACAAATTATTACCGCCAGAAACAAACTTTGTAGCCCTTTCTAAACTTTGCTAACTTTGTTTAATTCTACCCCGATTTCTTATAAAAAGTAGATTGTATAATCCACATTACATTGTGCAAAAATACATAATGTACATAATGTTCACAATTAAAAACAAAAAGTGAAGAGTCCTTCGTCCATTGTACTTCAATCAGCAGTTCTGTCTCTAGCATGTCTGAGTGAAGCCTGTGAAAGAGGAAACTCACACACACACACACACACACACACACACACACACACACACACACACACACACACACAGAGTTGAACTGATATGAACTCAACTGCAGTCTATCAGCTTTTGTGTAATTTGAAATATGGAATTTAATTTGCTTTTGATGGAATGATAATGATAATAAAATCAGTGAAATCTATATTTATAAAATGCCAATTAAAGCAGCAGTATGTAACTTTTTGGAACTTACAAACCTCTCTACTAGCAGGATTTAGCTTTCCTGTATCTGTGACTGACAGTGTAGCTAATCATCTGAGAAGGCATAAATGGAAATTTGTCCAAGAATAGTAGCTAACTAGCTAGATTTATGAAGACTTATTCATTTTTTTAATGTAATTAAAAGCATTTCTGTTACACTAAACAGGACAAAACACATTAGCATTAAGCTTTCAAATACAATGACAAATCAGACTAACAAACTATTTAGCCGTTGTATTAGCGTTGTATTAGTATTAGCGTTCGCACTTATGCAATAAATTAGCTAACTTACTGTACATTTTGCAGTCTTTACATGTACAGTTACTGCCGTTTAACTGTTTATCACAGTTTCACCAGCTCTTATTTTGAAAACATGACTGTGTTGCATTGTGGGATGAAGTAGACTGCAAAGATGTGCTGCATTTTTGATGAAGATTTCAGCCTCCATTTAAGAAAGTCCATCAGAATCAGTCTTTAAGGTTTAATTCACCCTCGGAAAGAGTTAGGAATTAGAGTTTGGAGAAGGAACTTGTCGTTTTTATTTGTGCATGTTGTGCATGGCTAGTTAAACAGTTTTAAGATTACTCTCTTTTTTTTTTCTTTTCAGAGCTAGTAACAATTAATTAGCATAGGCTACTACCTAAATCATGCATCCACATTTACAATAAATGAAGCACTAATCAAAAACAACATTTATTGAACATTTTTGGATTTTGTTCCCTTTAAAGCGGCCGTAAGTAACTTGGTTTTGGTTAAAAACTTAAGCAGCACTTGTGGCCGTGCTCAACATGGCATACACGTGATACTACTCATATTAAACCCCAATTTATATATGGCACATTTACAGTATATTATGTATAGTAGTCATAAATGGTACAACTAGCATAAGTGATCTTGCAGAAATTGTATTCGAAATAAAAAATTAATCAGAAAAAGAAACTTGAAAACTAAGATGCTATTTAGATTTTTTTTTTAAATCGCTAGCTGACTGCAAATGTCAATTTTATTCCAGGTTCAAACATTTGGGTAATAGATGGGACACAGGAAGCTCTGAGTCAGCAAACTGCCATGCTAATTGTAACTAGCCTAGCTTATTACCTTCCTATGATGATGAATTGCAGAGTAGCAGCTAGTTAGACTAGTCATGCTAATAAATCTATAGATAAGTACTCTGAGTCAGAAAATCCCAAATACTCAGTTGCCATGAATGTAGCGATATATTTTTAGCTTATTTGGAAAAACAGCATGAGTACTAGCATAATGGACGTATTCACATACTTTTTCCCCTACATACTGTGCACTAGGTGCTGTTTTGGATGGGGTTCAGTACACGTAGTGTGCATATTTTTCCACTTTGAACACCTCCACAAATGCTACTTGTTTCATTTTTTTACCCCATAAATTACTTACGGCCGCTTTAAGTTCCCACAACACATTCATAACTTGTCACCAGAGACATTTAACCATTACACACACAATACTATAGTGCAGTGTGTACAGTTTTACACACAGGAGTTAAAAACACCAAGTGTTAAATAAACACCTAGAGTGTTTTATATAATCTGGACACAAATAGACGCTACACGAGCAAATCCAACACTCGACGTGTAGGAATTCAACACCAGGCATCTTGCTATGCACTGATCATTTGTTGTAATGGAAACACATCAAGCGAAGCATTATGAAATCCATTAATGATACGTCGCATGAATGTATGAGCCACGGCAATAATACAGACCTCTGCAATCTTAGCATGAGCCAGAGACGTTACCATAGTAACAGAGTATGTCTTATCAAGTATGGCTCTCGTGATTTTTTTTTTTTTTTTTTTTTTTTTTTTCCACTGGAACTTATTTGGGCTTTCAGAGTAGGTATGACAACAGGCTATTGAGCCAGCGCATTGATTTGCATGTTAATAGATTTAACAGGAGCGGTATGTTAATTTGGCCGCTAGCTGAGAGGTCTCGTCAAAAATCTGTCATATCGCTTAAAACTGAGATCTATATATATATATATATATATATAAGCTTTTATGAAAATGGTGAGGAGATACTTGTAAACTAAAAATAGTGAAGGTTCAGGTGAAGGTGGAAAAGGCCACTGTTGTTCTCTGGATGGAGTGTGCGTGTGTGTGTGTGTGTGTGTGTGTGTGTGTGTGTGTGTGCATCAGTGATGCTGCAGTCGACACCTGGAAGCAGAAAATACTCAAAAAAAAAAAAAAAAAAACTGGTCAGAAAATTGACTGTGGTGCAGCTCACGGATTTGAGCTCATGTAGGAGGACTGGACTGAATTCTTGTTTTAATATTTGGCCTTCGCTTCTAGTTAGAGTGCTAATGTTCATGCTAATAAATAAATTAAAAAAAAACATCTAGTTTGGTCATAATTATAAATTAAAGAGTAGCAGCTAGTTAGACTGCTAATTTCCATGCTAATCAAAACAAATTAGCAGATATGGTCAGATTACTACCTCCTCATGCTAATTAGTCAGAGAGTTAGATATAAACCAGAAAATCGTAACTAGTTCATACTACTGAATCAAAGAGTAATGGCTAGATAGATAACAACTTTTCATGCAAATAAACCAAAGAATAGCAGCTAGTTAGAATATTATGATTTGTTGCTAATGAATTTCTGCTTAAGTAATTATGTAAATTTAATTGGGAATAAGGCTGTGCCATAGTCCCGCTTTCATTAGACTACTACTTCTTTATTTCGTTAGCAAGTCAAAGATTGAACCAAAGAATAACAACTAGTTAGACTGTGGTAATGAAATAAAGAGTAGCTGCTAGTTAGATCGCAACTTACCATGCTAACAAACTAAGGAATAACAATTTGCTGAATTAAAATAGAGCTGCTAGTTAGATTGCAATTTTCCTCTTGTGATAAATTAACAAGTAGAGTTATATTGCAAAGTTCCATGCTAATAAACCAAAAATGAAAATTAGTTAGTTCGTTGGTTGCCAATGAATTAAAAAGTAGCGGCTAGTTAGATTACAACTTTTCATGCTAATAAACTAAACGATAGCAACTATACAGTAATTATGTTACTGAATTACAGGATAGAAGCTAGTTTCTGCAAATTTACCATGTGAATAAAACAAGTAGTAGCAGCTAGTTAGCTAGTTACTCTATTTCTCTTCTGATGAATTAAAGAGTAGAGGTTAGTTAGATTGTTAGCTTCCGTTGCTGATGTATTAAAGAGCATGGGACTTTTAAACAGAAATATCTTAATGTGGAGATTTTTGTGCAGCGTTTTATGCTCTGAAACTGGCAAATAGTTCATTTCCATTTCCCACAGGACTTAAATGTTTCTGTTCTTTTCATTTTTTAAGTCTCTCTCTCCTGATAAACTGTTTGAACTCGTTACACTTTGTGACCCTGACTTGGCTCAGCTTGACCTCAACGTATCCATCAAGTATAATGAAGGCATGCGGTGTGACGGGAAAGACGAGAGCTGCGAGTAAAGGTGATGCTCGCAGCACTTCCACACTCGTGTTGGCCATTATCAGAAACCCAGTGACGGCTGCACTTCTCTGTTAATGGACAGCGGAGACTCGTAATACGACAGAATGACATGATCTTTGTGACGGAGGAAATACCATCAAAGGCTGTTAAACTTGTTTGAACTTTGGGCCATTTATAAGAATGATGGGCTATTAATATGGTGTAAATGCCACAATGTGGTCCAGGTCAGAAACATACAACAAAAAAAAAGAAATAGCAAATGGAAGTGCTTTTGGAGCCACAAATATAATAGTATCAGAGGAAGAGTTAAAGGAATACTCCAGCGTTGTTGTTGTTGTTTTTTTTTTTCATGTGTTTATAATGGACAAGAATTTCAACATGCTTTTCAACATTGCACTGACCAAAGGGGCAGCTGTGGAATTGATCAACAAGTGTTAATGCGAAACATACTTTTTGTAGAGTATTTTGATTCATTTTTTTAAAAAGTTTAAGTTTAAGGCTTTACTGTAAGATTTTTGGTGGGATTTTCATGCAACAGACCAAAATCAGACATCATCAAAGAATTACCATAGCACCAGAATCAGAATTGCAACCAGACTCAGGATTGCAATAAGATTGAAAATAAGAGATGTAATAGAAATCAGAATCACGAGGAAAATCAGAATGATGATAAGGATCAGAATCACAGTGGCCAGGTACACTTGCAGTACTGGGAATTTATCTTTAGCTATGTTTCTGGAGCATTCTACTTGGAACCTGACAGGGAACTCCTTTGTTATAGGCTTGAGCGTTTTCCACTTTTCTCAGTAGAGATTAGATTAAAATCATCAGTGTTCTTTTGCATTGACTAGCCTTCTCATTATTTACTGTCGGTTATTCTTATTGAACAGCAATAATTTCTTCCACTGGGATAGGAACCATAGACCATGGAAAAGCAGAGATTCTTTAAAAAAGAAGAAAATTATAGGGGGAAAGGATGGGAATAACACTGTCATTCAGCATTAAAATCCAGAAAGACTCGATACTTTAGCCGACCTGTCACCTAATCCGTCTCCCTCAAGCACCGCTGGCTTTAGACTTCCTGTTCTTCCACATCAGATTAATGGTTAACCTGCAAATCCTGAGTCCAGGCTGAGGGCCACAAAAGCTCCATCGAGACCAGGAGATATCTTCTTAAGTCCTCCACTTCTTTCTTCCACTGACTGGGAATGGGACATGGGTTAATGTTTAAAACTGGCAGAGACGAATCCATCAAAGTCAATGTCAGAGCTCCGTAAGAGAAGGACGGATGAGTACATGAGTACCCTCTCGCTCTCATTGACTATGACAGAATAGATGTGGACAGCTAACCAGCCCTCAGAGGAAGTGGACATTGTGGAACTCACAGTGGGAGATCATTAGGAGATGTTTGAGATGTAGAATTCTCTTCATGCCTCATGCTGTTCTTAAGGAAATGGGAAATAGAAAATGGGCTAGTAATGTATTCAACAGGTTCCGAGCAAGCTGTAATATTTTACAGAACAAAAATAAGTTCTGTAAAATGGAGTGGTGTAATGGTTTTTAGGATGTTTTTTCATACAAGGGTCACAGTTTAACATTAATGTTTCTACATCTAAAATGTCCAGTCATGTTGAAGGAATGCATATAAATATTTTACAAACCATCAAACATGTCATGAATGTTCACAGAAAACTTCATGCATTCTGTTCAGACAAGCAAATTTTCCTAGAACGTTACTTGTCCAGAAATCATTTGGCTAACCTAAAATTGTTAGCTGCTTATATTTTACGATCATTACAGTTCCAGGAAAAGTTACTAGGACATTTATAAACATTTCTACATTGTTGCCACGTTTTCAAGTTATGATACTTAAACTGAAATTTTAGGGTTTTTTTTTTCTCCTGAGAATGTTGTCTTACCAAAGTCCTAAGAACATTGTTATGCAAACCAATATTGAAAAATATTGCAGGAACTTCAGTTTTGTAACTTATACCCTTTTAGAACCCGTGGAAGTTTAAAATAACGTTCTTTGATATAAGAGATCGGGGATAAATCTAGCAAACTAAGAGTTCTTTGGGTTTTTCCTCAAGAGAAATTTACAACAGAGTGCATCCCTATTGGGGAAGGTTCCAATTAGAATGTTGAAGAACACTCAACTGACCCTTAAAGAACCCTTAACACCTACCTGATTAAAAAAAAAGAAAGCTTACCAAGAGATTTGTATGTGGTGAAAAGGTTGTGTGAATGATACACTCTTAAAAAAAATACAGATACCACAAAAGAACCAGTTTGGGTTTCCCAAAGAACTTTTTGATTGATGGTTCTTTAACCATTATGGTTGGTTCTACAGAGAACTAAAATGGTTTTCTTACCATAAATAAACTTGAAATCCAGTATTCAGTTTATTGTAGCAACAACAAAACTGGATAGAGAATCAAAATACCAGAATGTACAGTATGTTAGGGAACCACAATGGTTCTTTTATTGGCATAGCCTTGAATAACCTTTTCTGACATCTATAATATTTATAAGTGTTTTTTTTTTTTTTAAATCACGTCTGAATTGTGTAAAAACACACCGTGACTATTTTAAACCACATTACGGGACCAGTGGGTCTCCAATGGATACACTTCTTCTCAATAATAAATGCTGATAATTGGTGTAAAGTATAGACAGCTTATTTTTTCCCTATGGGGTGGAAACATTGTTCTGTATTCGTCCTCATGAGACAGAGATGGATCAACTCTCTTAACTACACAAAGGGAATCAAGTACGGGCCCTTGCTCCATTTCCATTGGCAATTTCCTCTACTCAATTTGCACGTGCGCTGATCTTCCAAGCACCTATGTCATCCCGAGTAATTACCGTGGCACAGCTGAACTCGAGTAATCGCACCACTCGTCTCGGAACAATAATTAACGAGAGCTGTAATTATATCGGGCGTTATTGGGGGGGGGGGGGGGGATTGTAATATGAGCCTTGAGAGGTGGAGCACGCGAGGGAAAAAAACCCCGCTATTTTTCATTTCAGGTTCAGTCTGGGACATGACTCTGTTCCTCTTTGAAAAGCCACTGTTTTCTCAGCAAGGTTGCTATATAGTAAGGACCCCACTTGTGTTGCCCTCCATGATCTCCCTGATCTCCCTGACACTCTTTTAAACATCACAGCAGGTGGGATTCGTGTACAACGAATCGACAGAATGGGGGGAGATGCGCATAGACGTTAGGGATGTAACTGACTATGAATACATTATTTATAGAATGAACAGGTAATGTGTTATAAACAGATATAGAATATATAGAATAGGAGATGGATTATTCAGTTTGTTTTTTATTTTTTTGAGAAAGCGTGCCAGAATGGTTCAGAGGACATCTGGTTGAGACTAGAGGCATGTATCTGGACTGGAATTCAACGAAAAGGTCAAAGAGGAAGCCCGCGGGACAACAAAGACCATGTTTATTAACATGAGCATACAGCGTTCATTTATTCATCCTTAGTAACTGCCTGATCAGGGTCACAGTGGTTTAAATTTGGCTGTTAAAAAAATATTGAGACCAATTATAAACTCGAGGCTGAGGAACGGTTGGAGCTAGAATTCACACACCATGCTGACGGTGCTGACATTCATGCTTTCCAGTGGTAGAGCTCCTATGTATGAGAGACGTAAACCTCAGGCTTCTACATGAGATGATGCGATTTTGAATCATAAAGCAATGAATCAGCACTTAATATCGTTTAATCTGCTGCATTACGACAAAATAGAATATGACACGATTTGATTTAGCATTCTCTGACCAACATGTGGCCAACTTTGTTCAGAAGCTGGGGTCAGCCTACCGTTAATTCTCACACGATGATGATGTAGAGAAAGAGTATCAGAGTTTCCGGCAAATTACCTTGCTAGCCTGTTAAAGTTTAAAAATGTGGATTACTTTTTACAGATCAGTTGTCATTTTTCATCATGTAAATGATTTTATGATTGTTGCATTGAATCATTTCAGCCATTGCCTTTTAAACCGATGCATCGATCCAAATAGTTGGATCATTACACAACTAATATTTAATTAAAAAAAAAAAAAAACCTTCCTTCCAGTATAGAGCACTTCAGAGTAGAGATACAGATATTTGGAGCACTAAGCAAATACAGAAACAGATAGTGGCACTGTGTTACACCCCTAATAGACATGCATGCTGGGTCTTGTCACAAGGGATCATCATCATCATCATCTTCTTCTTCTACTTCTTCTTCTTCTTCTTCTTTTGTTTTTAACAGCCGGCTTGTACAGTATTTCCAAAAGAGCTGTTAGAGATCTCACGAGCGCAGCGTGAAGTCACACACCAAATTAATCCAATTAAACAAACAATTGAGGTTTTTTTTGTTGTTTTTTTAATCACTCTCAACGCATTGCACTTCAGCCTGAAAATAAGTTACATGCTCAGCAAGTGTTGTAATGCTCCCATCTGGAATATAAAGTCTGTTTGAGAGGAGATCAAATTACGAAAATGCCATCTTTAAATGTCATCCTCGCAAAAAAACGCTCTCAAGATGAACAATGCATATTAAACATACTGTGGAAAAGCTATAATGCAACCACGCTCCATTGACTAATAGGTGTGTGTAGCTTACATACAGAAATAAAAGTGCTAAAAATATATATTCTGGAATGAGCATCTTGGTGTTGTGGCCAATTTCAGAATGACTCGGATCCCACGAGGGATCCTTAGCCAACTTACATGGCAGGTTTCCAGCCTGTGGAGCAGATTTCACAGCCTTGGACATCATTAAGGTTTGAAAATAAATGTTGCCACACAGAGTAGAGCAACAGGGCTGCCATAGCTTAGCACTTTCAAGATTGCAGTGTTTTGGGCTTCCTAGAGCACGCTAGCATTATTTAAGCTTATACAAGTCAGGGGGAAATACAGGCAGAGAGGAGTACTCCTGCTGAGCAAATGCGAATGGAGTTCGTTCAACCCACTCATTTTCTTAACTGGTCACAATCATGAGCTGAATATTTACTTTGAGTTTGTAGCTTTAAATAGACGTTAGTGTTGTTATTTTTTTTAGTGAAATGCAAACACACAAGCTACAAATTAAATTACAGGTTGTATTGATTCCATACAAACATTTTTATGAGGAAAAATTAGAGAACTGGTCACATGACCAGAGCCATTTGCTTCCAACATGCGCGTACTCTGACAGTAGCGCAGCTGCAAATCACAGGTTTATATTAAACCCCTTGTTCTAATACGTTATCGTTTCTATAGTAACAGCTTGTTCACAAGGACTTGTATTCCATGTAAACAGATTAAAAAATGCATGTAATTGTTGATATGGTGAATTTTTCTGTAAGGAGACGTTTATGTAACATTTATGGAGGGATTTATTTAAATCTTTAGGACAGAGGAGTTTACACTTTGCGGTTTCTTGGTAACATAACAAGCAGTGTTTTTTGTCTTATTTACTGACTTGTTTCGCAGACATCCCACAACAATAAATGTAACTAGAAACAGATAAAATGTATAACGTGTTGTTCTTTAATTAATAAAAAGAAGTTATAAATGGAGGCAGACTGCTGTGGTATAAGAGAAATAAAACACTTGGGGACATGTTATTATAGGAAAATAATCAGCCTCAGGGTTGTAACAGTAACTCTGCTTCATCACAGTACCACATTGTTGATTATTTTCCTATAACAGCATGACAAGGAGTGGGTTATTCCCTACTTATGATATTGCATTCATTTATAAACTATTATGCAAGATAAATTAAAGAAAATTAAATGGTGATGCAGTTTCCGTCTAGCCACAGTCCTGACCAAGACATCTTTGTGCTCTGAAGGAATTCGGTTCATGTACTCACACTGGGATGAAAACTGAAATTAAATGGGTTAATAACGAAATTAAAAATGTAATTTTGCTCACATTTGTGATCCATTACAGACAGCTAGACATTCTCTGCTGTCTGATTTCTCCATAGATGTTACAGGAAATGATCAGGCTGAGATGCTGAGACGTGAGGTAACATTTTGAAAGATTAAAGTTTCAATAAACTTGTAAATAGGATGACGAGCCGGTAAGGGATTGAAATTTTTGCTTACACACAGTCGTCCAACTCTGCTGTTACATCAGGCTTACATCAGGCTTTGTCCAGTTTTAAGAAAAAATTGTGCTGGTATGCAAATATTTCTGCTTTCACACCAAAAATGTAGCGTTGTCAAAGCTGGTGTACTTTACTATTGATCTTGAAATAAACTCTTTTATTGTGTGTGTGTTTGTGTGTGTGTGTTTGAGTGGATATGATGGACCTGTCTGGTATTCCGTAATCCGGGATTGATGGCAGGATACAGCGGTGATCATTAACCAGGATGAGATCTAACCTGTCACTCAAAGTTTCTTTTAGTAAGACAGATGAGGGTGGATCCCTGGTTCTGTTTTCTCGAATCAGACCCTATTTTCACTACAGATTTCTACTTGTTCTCAATATTCCCTCACAATACGTTTTGATCTATCCATAGAAGCAAACATATACATATATATATATATATATATATATATATATATATATATATATATATATATATATATATAGGTGTGTAT
>CM075001.1:1423691-1446625 GCA_037576825.1 Pangasius krempfi
CACACACACACACATATATATATATATATATATATATATATATATATATATATATATATATATATATATATATATGTGTATATACCATTTCTAAAATATGGAATTTTGGCTAATTTCTTAGCTGAGATGTTGAGTCTATATGAAATAATATATAGATGGATAAGAGAATGGTCATCTTGAAAAAGAGAGACTATTAGCTGGTGCCCAAGGGGACAGCGATTTGTGGTGTGGATGACAATTGTGCCGTGATAATGAGGCTTAGCCTGAGACGGCTGTGTCACATCAGGCCACCCATGTGTCAGTGTGTGTCAGAGAGCACGCTTGCACATAAAAAAGAGCGAGAGATGGCAGAAAGAGAGAATAATAGAGAGTGGAATTAAGAGAAAGCGTGAGACCAGGACAGAAGGATGGAATGTAATTATGAGAGAGAGAGGGGAAAAAAAAAGTGTGAAGAGACACGATGCAGTCAGTTTATCTCGGCTGCCTGTGGTTCACCCGCAGTGTCAGACGGAGAGAAACAAGCACTTAGCCATAGTGAGGCAACAGTTACCTCGAATGAAGTGTGCCACATCGGAGCGCGCCGGATTTCCCCTGAGTAACAGGTGTGCCGTGGTGTACTTCTTCAGGAAGCGTCTTATGCGGATTTTGTTGGGACGCAACTTTCTTAATCAGTTGTTTTGGCAATGAATATATAACATCCTTTTACACTGCGAGATCCAGCACATGGATAAATCGTATTATAATATGTACATAACATGGAGTTATTTATGACACTTTTCACTCTTTTATACAGTAAATTTAGTGTGTGTGTGTGTGTGTGTGTGTATATATTTACCTGTATATACTAAGATGGTTAACACAGCATAATTTGAACAAACTTTGTTATTTTTATGACTGATTATGAATAAAATTATTTCTAATCTACAGAGTTTAATTAAAATAAAATCCAATTCTCTTCTATCCAATCCAATACATTAAAAAGCATCTTCACTGACTCAGCTAAGCATTCACATGTGGCAAATATGTCTTTTCCATTCTTTAAGGGTTCTTCAGTCGTCCCTCTGAGGGAAAGTGTCTTTGTCGAACCCTACAACAGAGGATTTCCCTGTCAGAAAGTTTCAAGGAGAACACTTTTCGGAGGATAAGAAGCCTTTACTATCCAGTGGACACTTAAAGAACCCTTCAATAATCAAGACAGTTTAGCTGACATGTTCTAGGGTAGGTATTAAGAAGAAAATAATGAGCAATAATTAGCTCGTGCCTCACACTTACCCTGTTCCTAGGCTGTCCCTCTGGGGGAACCCATAAAGGTCAGATCCTACAAAAGAGAGTTTCCAAGAAGAACCATTTTAAGAGGCTAAAAAACTTTAATTATCCAATTAAGCCTGAAAGAACCCTTTAAGAACCCTGGAACAAATACCAAGATACTAAACACCTGACAGATTCTAGGTGTTCCAAAAAAAATGGCTGAAGAATCATGGACTGAATGGTTCTCTAGTGAAGCAGAAATGGTTCTTCTGTTGGATATTATTCTGTGGAATTTCTTTATGGGTTCTGCAGTGAGTTAAAGGTTCATTGCCTTTCATTTGGAAACTTATCTGGAATATAAACAATCTGTTGTAGATTTCTACACAGAACCTTTAATGGTTTCCCAGAGGGAAAAGCAGAAGGATTTTTTTAGGGTTCTACCTTCTTAGAAAAATGGTTCTTCATTGATTCTTTAAGAGTTTGTTGACAAAATAAAGGTTCTTAGCTTTGAAAAAAATGGTTTTACTTGGAGAACTTTCTGCCAGGAAAACACTTTATTGTTCTACAAAGAACCTTAAAGGGTTTCCCCAAAAGTACAGCCACAGAACCTTTAAGAGTTCTTGCAAATTCGTTGAGAGTGTAGGAATAACCCTTTCAGAAACGCTTCCAAGTTTCAAAAGCATCTACTTAGAAATTTGCTGCAACAAATGTAGTACAAAAATTAAAATAATCTTGGGCAAGGACAACAAGTCACTGAGCCTGAAAAGGTTCTTCAGGATGCAATGATAACAATTTGTGGTTCTCTAAAAGAACCATGTTAAAAAAAAAAAGTCTTTAAAAACCACAGGTGTAAATTTCATATATGATTCATGTGACTTTTTTGTGAAGGAACTGCACGTTTTATAGTAATCGTGTTCATTTCAAGGCGTGTTTTAAGTTTCTTTCTTTAAAAACAAAACATCAAACTCTGACTTTTTACAGTGAAAAATAGATCAGACAGAATGGATACAGATAAATAACCTGTCAAAATGTAATGTTTTATCAACGTTGCTAAACCGGACCTGTTGGTGTATAAATGAACCCAGTTCTCCCTTTACTTAATACTTACATCGTCTAAATTGCCCTTTTAAAGACGTTTTCCAGACAGTAGACTCTCTGGATTAATTCAGTTTGATTATTTTATGGAAAAAGGATCATGAGGTGTAACTCGAGTTTGCAACTGATGATCCTTAAACTCTTTGATTTCACAGTTAGTGCATATTCTTAAAGAAGGGACTTAAAGAAGGCCCTCCACCACTCCATCATGGACGTCTCTGTGGTGTGATTGAATTGCTTTGAGACAAAGTGTTCGCCTCTCCATTGCGGTTTTTTGGCTCACCGTGACGCTTGACCCCTCGTTGCTATAGAAATGTGGTGGCGAGAAGAACATCCATGGAGAAGCCTCCTTGACCCTTTGGTTTAACTCGTCATTTTAACGTGGTATGAAAACTCCTTGGAGAAAACTCCTCCTGCTAATATTAATGAAGAAAAATTCGGTTTGCGAGGAATTAGCCACTTATGCGTTTGCATAATCAGCTCCTTTACCTCGCTACTCGTCCTGCCTTAATCACCTGGACTCTCCAAAACACCTACACCCTTCTCAGGATCAGACACGGGACCAGCAGTGCGTGTGGCTATCAGACGAATTAATCTGTCAAACTTGATTGCTATTGGAGGCGTGTGATTATGCGGTCCTGATTACGAAGCCAGCCCGAGGACCATACACCGCCGGCTCACACTTGGTCAAGGTGGATGGAAAAATCACGCAATGATTGCGCTGGGACGGATCGGTCTCGCTGTCACGCCGTCGCCCAGCTCGTCTGAAGTGCGACTGTGATTAATACAGGGCCACTTCAGTGCTATACAACCGGTAACGGCACTTAACGAGACCTCCGGCTTTCGCATCAAATGTCGCCCTTTTTACACCATCCTAAAGCAAACACTTAATTTGACGGGCAGCGTAAACGTATCAGTTCCGGTCCGATAGCCGGCGGCTGGATAACAGACAGGATTTAAAGCTGGGAACTTAGGAATAATCGCACACCAGGTGGAAGTTTTTCCTTTGTGTGAAAACAAACCACATGAATATTTCCACTTTCAGTGCAATTAGATCAATTAGAAATCACGTGACGAAAGTTTTAACGTGTAGCCACCTTGCGTCTCAGAAAAGTCACGTGCACTTCACATTTCACGCATTTTCCCATAAATATTGTATGTAGTCCATAAATTTTTTCCACATGATTTTTTTTTTACGATTCATTTTCTTTTATATGATTTTTATAAGATTTATTAATGTTTATCTTGTATGTATTAATTTCTTCCCATGTAATGCTTTACACATTGGTCACGTGTAGTGGAGTTTTCACATGTAGTGCTTATTTTTCAAATGTTCATGTACGTTAATACATGATTTTTACGTTTCATTTATTTATTCTAATTGTTTTATATCACATTTTTACATGTGCATTCTCATGTGCATGTCTCATTTTTTCACGATTTATTTACTTTCCTGTGATTTTTTTTTTTTTTTCCACACGATTCATTTAACTTTGCATGTGATTATTTTTGCTCTCAGGACTTGGACCAGAAAATGACTTTTCACAAAGCTGGAGAAAAATCCTTCACATAAATACAAAAATATACTTTTTATGGGGGTTGAAAAGTTTTTTAAAAACGCTGAAAATGATGAACAAAAAACACGCTCTAAACCATCCTTAGAGGAATTGAGAGTTGAATAAACTCCACACTTACCTCATGTTTTAGAATATAATTTTGATTCTTTCAGTATTAATATCTTAATAGACCACTTTTTTTTTTTTACTTGTAATAATAAAGGAATGTTTGTAATGCTTAACTTGCTTTAAATGTCTTGTTTGCTTGTGAAGTAGGGGTGTGCAAACCTTTGCACTCACCTGTATATCTCTGTCAGCAACGCATGAAGTTTTAGTTTCGGCGTGTAAATATCTCGCCATGGCCGTGCCTGGCCTCACTCGCTGGCCAGAATGTCCTCGGCGCCCATCTGTAGGTCGCCCTGAGCCTGGTAGAGGATGGAGAGCGCCGTGCTTCTGCCGCGGACCATGTGGTGGGTCACATGGCGCTCCGAGGCTGGGCATCAGCGTGGGTGCTGGTGATGTTCTGCCAGCAGGACGCGTCATGTGCACAGAGCAGCCTACACTCCGAGGAGCCCCTCAGAACTCGTGCATGCCACTCGGCGACAGATTGTGGGAGTCCAGAGCTCACTGAGAGCGCCGCTTCAGAGAAAGTGGATCAGATTTTCCAAGCCGGGATTCGAGAGTCGTGAAGTTTATAGATGTCGGACTGTACCATGATAATAAAAGGAATAAGTAAAGTCTTCTCCGGGATTCGGCCTCCTGTCTACATGAACATGATTGTTTGTTTGATTTACACGACATTTGAAGGTGAAAAATATTTAGAATTTTGTGACCCAATGGTGCATAAGTATTCACCCCCCGGTTTAATACACGGTGGAAAGGTTCAGCTGACACGAATACTTATTCAAGGCACTGTATTTTGCTCTGTTACTGCTACAGAAAACTCCCTGCTCAATACTCTGCATCCAGTTCAAAAGTTTATGCTCCTTTTTTTGCGGAGTTAAAAAAGTGGAGAAATCTACAAAACGGAATTCCTGTTCAAGTTCATTGAATGATGCATTCATTCATTCATTCACTCATTCATTCATTTAATACAGCCTAAGAATGATATGGATATTTTTGAAAATGCATTTTCACTTCACATCCACGTGAAAAACGTCAGTTTGGGTCACTGAAAATGAAGCTTTTTTGAAAACCTTATTCCTGAGACATTTTATGTAATAGTTTATTACAAACTATCGCAGCTATGGTACTGGCATGCTCATGTGAGCATTTTCAAATCGTTTCTGCGTTTTCAGAAATGCTGTTTGTGTGGAATGGATTTTTTTTTTGTTTGTTTTTTTAATGAAGGGGTAAAGACTACATTTTTCAAGAATGAACTCCAGAGCTGAGATGTTTGGGGATGAGCATTCAGCTGGTAACTGTATCGTTGTCACTGCAAGCCTTTCCCAAGCCTTATAACCTTTTTAAATATTTCAAAGATTTGGCATTTATGTTCAAATCTGAACAGTAACATTACAGGTGACTTTGGGTATAACTGTATGCAAAGTGTGCATCTTAAAGAAAACCTGGAAGAGACTGAATTTTCATTCTAAACCTTACATACTGCTGTGTTCAGCCACACAAACAGGTGGATTATCAAAAAAAATAAGAGATGAAACTCTTATCTAACATCCAGAATGTCAGAATTTGAATCTGAGAAGTTTAGACAAGATTTCTTTACATGTCCTACAAATACTGTCATATGGAAATGTCAGAGAACGAACTCTGCCATAATCCTAACTCAGCCTATAGACTCAGCCTTGAGAGTCTGGTGTGTTTTGTCAATAAAAGTGGCTAAGAATCGTCAATTTTTACACAAATAAGTCACTCTGACTTTTCCTGTAGTCTATCAACAGCTATGCAAGATTAGCTTGTTTACTCACCACCAAAACAAAACACTTAAAGACAGTGATTTAAAAAAATAATCCAGTCAACATGCTCCGTATACAGAACCAGAAACAAATCTGGAATAGAAAATGCTGACTGAACAAAGGAAAATAGTCTCTGAGTCTAGTATGTTGTATTTGTATTTAACCCATTAATCACTGGTTTAATTGACCAAAAAAGGCTTTTACACACATTATGCAGCAGCGCATAAAATAGCACTTGATCCAGTATATCCAATAATTTTATATTTTATTGTCTGTGTTTTGAATTGTATTCGAAATGTAATAACATAATGACATTTATTTTTTCTGTTATTGTGATGCACTCACCTGTAAAGAAAATGTGCCCACGGGTTGAAGGAACCGCTGCTTGAGCACTCGTCTGCTGTACTTACAACTCGCTTTGTTCAGAATTTTATCCATAAAAAAAGTTCTACACTCTTGAATGGTGAAAAAAAAAATGGTGAATTTGAAATTCATTGCATGGAGTCTTAGCTTCCAAAAATTAATTTCACTACAAACTTTTACTGTTACTACAACTGAGACTGAAGTAATGTTCTTAGCTCCCAAAAGGGTTTACTTGGAATTCTTTACCGGAATACTTTTTTTTTTTTTTCCCGATAAGGAAACACCTTGTTGTGTTCCCCAGAAGGACAACCAAAGAAGTGTGTAAGCCTTAGTATTTGTCATATTCGAGTGCTAATTTGATTCATTCGACATACCTCTTAAAAAAAAAAAGTAAATACAAGAAGACTCTAAAAAGTAGTTTAGAAATATTTTTATTCATAAACATCAGTCATAAAAATAACAAACATCAAAGTTCATTCAAAGTACTTTGTATAAACCATCTTAATATATACAAATTTATTCTCCCAGTATAGGAAGAGATTAAAAATAATTTAAGGCAAGTTTCCCATAAACATTTCCCCTTCGTTTGTTCCTTCATTTGCTCTTTTTCTTTCTTTTTTTTTTTTATTTTTTTAAAACAATCTACAATACAGTTGTGTTATAACTTTGATGACACCTTTTACCTTCATGTAGAAGAACTAGTGGAAAAAAAAAAAGAAAAGAAAATGCAGCAATGTGTGCTACCTAAGTTACTCAACAGCAATGTCCAGCCTGGTGCTATTCTAGTCTTCATCACATTATTACACACTACAAGAGCCATGTGAGCTAGATGATTCATAATTCATTCATTTATGTACATACACAAACTAGGGGTCTGTCAAACAACGACACATGGATTCTAAGTGGACAGAAATGCTTTGTGTCTCTGCCATGTAAACTTGTACACTTGTTCAGGAGTCTTTAACTCTTTCACGCTTTTTTTTACGTGTGGAGGTCTGCTTTTTATTTCCCGTTAATATACTACACACAGGAAACACTGTGAGTTTAGAAGGTTAGAAATAAACTTTCGTCTTGAATGTCCAGACAAACAGAAAAATACAAAAATACAAATAATCATACACAGCCATATAAATATATTTATTTTTGCACTGACAGCTGTAGTAGAATAACTTCCTTATCAAACAACACAATTTTAACCATTCAATCAATAGCATTGCAATGAAAATAAACACGTAAATTGACACTAATTTAAGGAAAAGAAAATGAACCCCTTGGCACAAATGAACCACAAGTCGTGGTGTGTCCAAGTTCCAAAGGCGAAAAAGCCACCACCATGATGTAGAAACGAGGTAAAGTCTCACTTCTGCAGTGAGGCATCGATTATTACATTAGCTTATTAATCATCATATTACATGAACAGTAAACATGCAATATCAAAAAGCACAAAAGTTGGAGAGAAGTGCAATACGATCCAGCGCAGGAAAAGAAACTAAAAAGAAGTAGGAAGGAAGTAAGGAAGGAAGGAAGGAAGTAAGGAAGGAAGGAAGGAAGGAAGGAAGGGGGGAAAAAAGTAAAAATAACTCGAGGTCGGAGCTGTTCCGGAGTCAAAGTGCTGAACTGCAGCTCGAAAGCGTTTGGCTGCTCTGCAAACAACCTGGAGCACAAAAGTTAAACGTTAAAAGAGTTTATGCAGTCGCTGCACACAGCAAGCATCGCGAAGGGCATTTTCTTTAGGGAAGATCCCCTTTTCCCCCTTTCACAAAAAGAGTTCTGCCACCCTTTTTTCCAGCTCGCTCCTTTGCGTAAAACGTCCTCCACCTAGTTCCTCCAGGGCAACAACAAAAGCCTGGAATGAAAAGAAAAACTGTGTGTTTTTGGTCTCTGATTCAAAGTTATGAGCTGATATTAGTAGAGGAAGTAGATTAATATGAACTTTCCATTCATATTTCCATAATATTAGAGGCCTTCTCCATAACAGTGTCCCCTCTGGAAGGCGAAAATGGTTCAGTCTGTTTCGCAAATGTTTCATTTCATTTTAGTTGTGCTTAAACACAACTCCACCTGAAACGAAAAAAAAAAAAAAAAAAAATGTGCACACTCTACAAACTAGGTTCCACTAGGAATGTTCTTATGGGAACCATTTTGGTTTTTAAGAACCTTTCCGAAGAAGTTCCTGGAGGCACTTTTAAGGATTCCGTGCATTAAAACCCATAAAAGATCTTCCAGGAACCGTTTTTATTATTTGAGAAGAGGGCCGACAGAAAAAATAAATAAATAAATAAATATAATAAATAAGTACATGCGCACAGTGCACGTGGAGCCTCCGACCAAGAACCTAATCAACCGTAGATCTTCCCAAGATCGTGCGCACACCAAATACAAAGCGCATTTTGGCACCGGATTTTGGTTGCACTCGTTACTCAGATGGCCTCCGGGAGGGCGAAGGGCCAGGCGCCGAGCTCTTGCGTCTTCTCCTTGTGCCGGAGGTGCACACGGCCGTGCCGCTTGCGCTCGTCGCTGCGCGCAAACCTCTTCCCGCACACGTCGCACGCGAACGGCTTCTCGCCGGTGTGCGTACGCGTGTGCGTGGTGAGGTGGTCGCTGCGGCTGAAGCTGCGCGCGCACACGCGGCACCGGAACGGCTTGTGGCCCGTGTGGATGCGGATGTGCCGGTTGAGCTCGTCCGAGCGAGAAAAGCGCCGGTCACAGGAGCCCATCGGACACGTGAAGGGCTTCTCCTTGGCGGCGGAGGAAGAAGCGGAGGCGGCGGTGCTGTTCTTGCGCTTCGGGGCGCGTGCGCGGCTCGGTGCCAACGGCTCCGGGGGAAGCAGGGTGGAGTAGAGGAGCGAGTCGATGGTGGAGGTCGCGTAGGTCGGAGGCTCGCACTGTCCCGGAGCAGGGATGGGCTGGAAGTTTGGGAACACGCCCGGTTTCAGGAGGCTGTTTGATGGTGCGTCCATGACAGAGTAGTTAAACGCAGGTGCACCAAAACTCTGGCCACAAGCATCCCCGAAGCCTTGCTCCTGCTTAATCCCGGCTTCCACCTTGAACTCCATGTCAGGGTTGGACAGCGAGTCCAGCAGCTCTTTCATATCCACCTGATGATGCTGATGATGCTGATGTTGCTGCTGCTGCTGCTGCTCGGATGGAAAGTCGCCAGATGTTGGAAAACCATAACTGTCAGCTTTCCCGAAGGAGTTCCACTCGTAATAGCAGCCTCCACTGTTCTCAAACTCACTTTTCACGACCACTGGGAAGGTCCCAGGCTCAGAGGACGGAGGTTCCTGGGGTGCACTCGCGTCGCTTTGCTGTTGGTGCTGCTGCTGCTGCTGCTGCTGCGCTTCTGGAAGTGGGCCCGCGGAGATGCCCACGATCTCGGTGATCATGTTGAGCAGCGTTTCTGCGCTGCAGGGGGCGCCCTGACACGCCTCCACGTAGAAACTGCCCGAGTAGGACAGCGAGGCGTCGTAGCTTCCCTTAGGGCCGTGACAGGAGGAGTATTGATCCGCGCTGGTGGGCTCCGTTTTGGGAGTGACTGTTGTATCTGTGGATGATGGCGGAGGAGGACAGGAAAGAAAAAAAAAAAAAAGAGGCGTCATTAGCGTAGAGTTGGGGGTGAATCTTACAGCATGTTACATAAAGTAGTAAGTAGATGCGCAGATGGAAGGATACAGAAGGTGCTTGAGATGGTATAGAACTATTTCTAACCTCGTCAGAGTGAGATATCATTCCACAGCATTAATACACAAGGAAAAGTGTTTACCGAAAATGGCTACACTATGGCAGGGGCTAATTAATTTACGCATATCAAGATTATCCATGTAAACAGCACAGCACAGCACAGCACAGCTCTAATCCAAAACCTGGAAAGCACATCAACTTCACGAAATGGACTGCTATGAAGTGATCTATGGCGAACTCACCGTGTGCAAACTGAGTAGGTGCTGTGCGCTCAGCGTTCATAAAGACATCCTGATGCTCCTTAGTGTCCATCATCCCGATGGCTGAGTCGTTACAGGTGTCAAACTGGGGGTAGAAAGAGTCCTGAGAGTTCAAATCGACGTTGTTGAGCATGTTTTCCCGAAAAAACAAAAAGCCCCGAGGATATTTGGAGATCCGGTCCAAATATGTTCTTTTTTTTTTTTTTTTTTAAATGGAGAATAAATATAAATAGGAAATGCAAAATGTCTCTTCTCTGCGACAGTCAAGTCCGTAATAGATTGAGGTCCAGTAGAAACAATAAAAAAAAAGTGAATAATAATCAGGAATTCCCCCCTTTTTTTTTTTTTTTTATAATGTCCTAGATGTGTGCGACTCGCAGGTGGATGTTCCTCCGCTATCTGTTGCTGCGCTCCTCTCACCCAGAGCCGCTTTTTATACCCCCGAGCTGGCGGCTCGGCCCTCCCTCTCTCATTCACCGCGTGCTGGGAGAGGATTCCCCCGCTGCGTGGCATCTTCATGCCCATACATGGACACAGAGGATGTGACGGGGTTTCCCCTCCCCTTTAAAAAAAAAAAAAAGGAAAGAAAAAGAAAAGAGAGGAGATGAGAGGAGAGGTACGCTCCTGACGCTTCTAACAGGTCTCTGGTAAGTTGTGTCTGATTGCACTTCAGCATTATTACACTCTCAGAAAACAAGGGTGCTAAGAGTACCATTAGTATATAACTTGTACACAGAAAGGTGCATGTAGGGGAACTTTACAGCTTTGCAAGTCCAGTTTTTTCACCTGAGATCAGTTTTTGAAGGTATTACTATATGCACAATGATACAAGGTACAAAAGAGCAACAAGGACAGGTACAGGTCAGTCCTCATTAGTTTCTAAGAGTGAAGACTAAATATGTGAATGTGTATGTATATAAATATATATATTGCTCATTTGGGACATTTGGGACATTTGAGATGTAATAATAGATCTTAGTTAAGCTCAAAATCTCACCATGAATGAACTGATGCTCTGTAGTTTTTAATATGTAAATATTTAAAGTATCTACAGAGCATCAATTCACTCATGGTGAGATTTTGAGCTTAACTAAGAGCTATTATTATTATTATTATTATTATTATTAGTAGTAGTAGTAGTAGTAGTAGTATATTATACTATATTATTTCATATGACTCTTTTCCACTCATTTCATTTTATTTCAGTAGTAGTAATTTAATTTCAGTACTTTTTTTTTTTTTTAGCATTTTACTAGTAATAGTTCTTCTTCTTCTTCTTCTTCTTATTATTATTATTATTTTGCACTATGGATGGGTGATATCACATAAACATAATATTCCAATTCTCAAAAGACATCTCTATCATACATGATACATGTAGATTTTCTAAGAAACTTCCTGCAAATCTGCAGCGAAGCATTTAAAAAAAAAAAAAAGTGAATAACTGACTTTATTAATGCTTTGATATCTACAAATGTAGGTTTAACCCTGAAAAGGAAAAAAGGAAAAATAAATTCTGTAAAATGTAAGTTTCAGCTCCTACTAATGAATTTGCAATAAAAAAAAATATATATATATATAATATCATGATATCCAAGTGTATTGCAACATAATGTATCAGAATATCAGTATTATAATCGTCCTACAGCACTGTCCAGCCCTACTACTAACACCAGTCCAAATGCACCCAGTGGTTAAGGATTCATAAAGATAAGACAAGAGATCCATCTTTTTATACGCCGCATTTGAATATCAAGGCACAACGGCAGTTAACGGATTAATAGGAGAAAGTCCTGAGGCATAAAAGTCTTAAAATAGACCCACAGTAAACGATGAGAAGTTGTAGGCTGCACCACACTTTTGCTCAACAGTGACTCAATCCCAAATGAGCCCCAGATCTGTAATGTAGCGCAAAGAGTGCACAGGTTTTTTTACACCATGGACAGCGACACTGCTCAGGCGCTTCCTTACGTCACAGCAGCTATATCAAACTTTATTTTCTTCTTCTTTTTTTTTTTTTTTTTTTTTTTCCTCCATCAGCTACATTTGGCAAACACCAGGCTGCTGCGCGAAATAGGCTTGTACATCAAATCGAGGGGTTGTTATTGAGGTTAGGCTTCCTTTAAAGAGCCAATCATGTTTCAAGAACCTTTGCGACAAAGTTCCTGAAGACGTTCTTTCATTTTCTTTTCTCCAGAACCCTCTAAATCAGAGGTTCTCTAACTTTTTTGCATCCGGAGAACTATAAAATCAATTCCACGGATCCCTTCAGAACTGATTTTTGTTTTGTTTTTTTAGATTTAATTAATCCGGATATTATTTAAATTTTTTTTCCCCTTTATTTTTATTTTCTTTATAAACTTTCTACAGAAAGAACACATTAGATCCAAGTTAACGTTATTTATAGGTCTACTTACTTGTTTATTTAAAATAGCTAGGCTTTTCCTTTTCCCTCCACCTCCATCTTTAGAGGAGAGTAAGGACTTTGTTTTCAGTGTATAAAGCTAGTAAAAGCACTACTTAGAGGTGGAGAGAAATGAATAGAAAGAAAGAAAAGGAAGAGAAAAATGAATAAGATTTAAAAAAAAGAAATAAAGAAATAAGAAAAGGAGAAAAATGTGTGTATGTCCACATCATCAGTTAATTAAAAACATAACACAATTTGACAGCAGGCCAGGAATAAAAAAAATGGGAGGAAAAATAAAATAAAAAGAAGGAAACGAAGAACAATGCAATGGGGCTGGAAAATTTTAGAAAGTGAAATATACTGAGGAGCAAAAAAACAGCTGTTTAATACACTAGCTGAACTGCCATTGCTCCATGCTTCTTATTTTAATAAACTACTTTGCATGGTCTATGAAATGACGACTTATTCACCCTACATAGTGACACCAGGCACCCATTTATCCATCAGAGCTGATCTGTAAAGTGAATGAAAGGTGAATGTTTCCATGCATGATATTAAAGAGCAAAAAAAAAAAAAAAAAAATCAAATCAATCATCAAACAGGATGTGTGCCGAGTGTTCTTCATACTTATTATGATAATGACACAATCGGGCTCGTCTCAAAAAGGCAAATAAGTCTGACATTCTCCGGAGCAAATCATTTTCACCGTGGTAATGTGCTCTTATCTGAGGGCCCGGTGTGTTGCCTCTCTTCCAGTCGACCTAAATCTATTAAGTAGTTCATAACACTGAAGCTACTGTGGCGCTAACTGCAGAGCAACACTCACCTCTCGCCTCTGCAAAATGCCACCAAGCTCCGTAATGGCTTTATGTAATGCGCTGCACTTACCAAGATTAATACACAGAAGTATAATGCAATGGGGGTAAAAGTGTAAGGACGCAGACGTGTTGGTATTTATTCGAAAGGCTGATTTCATGTTGACTGATGCTGACGCTGACTCGGAGCCAGGAAAGCTGAAGGATTCCAGGATGCTAGTCACTCGATCCAAAAATGATTGAGGTGATGTGAGGACTTTAATATTTATTAGCATGATATGCTAATATCCAGTTTTCTGTTCTATTGCTGTACTTAACGGCGTGCAAACAGAGTGTTTGGCATCTACACTCGGTTCCTTCTGGAGAGCTGTTACTTGCCTCCCATCTGTGGCTGCATTCACAAAAAAAAAAAAAAAAAAAAATATCTTACCACTAAGAGTCCTTTTAACTGGAATGAAACATTCCTAGCTAAGAGTACATTCCTAAAATCTATTCGAGACATTTCCTTAATCAGAAATTCTTATGTTTTATAAAGGGCAAAAGGAATCTCTATAAAAAGAAGGTGGAGCTTTGGATGTTTCCCAAACTTTTATTATTTCATAACTCCATTTACGGATTGTTGGAGCTGCAAACAGCCTCTAAAGAACTTACGAGAAGCCGTTGCTTGAGCATAGTGTACTATTTTAAATACTCGACATCTGGACAATCTACATTCTCCAGAGCTGCTTGATCCGGTTTGTTAAAGTCGCAAACAGGGTGTGAACATTTACCATTTTAGTTTTTGTTAAAACCCTTAAAGCTTCTAGATTTAATCCTTTTATCTTGTGTACGTTGATTGAAATTGCACCGTTCTTAAAAGTTGTTCTTGCAAAAAGGATCGTATGAGACGTTCAGGATTATTTATGCTCATCTGGGTGATGCTTTTATTCAAGCGACATCCAGCTGACAATTTAGCAGGTTTTTGATTTAAAAAATTTGGATTGCTGTGGTATATGGGGAATTAAACATTTCAGGACGTGCTGCTATTTGAAAATAAGCGACTTTGGCTTGCTAACAGTGACACAACAACAACATTACTTTCATTTTGTTTCCTTTTCATATGTGATGTGTTAGCAATTCAGTAAATAATGATTGAGTGGATGTTACATGACAGATAAGCTTGTCCAAATGCATTGTACTATTCCAAACTAAACAATTCACCTTCTATTTGTTGTGACAAATGCACAATCGTGATACTGTTGCACAAAGTACTGCAAAACATCTCCGATAGCTGAAGTGATTATGATCAGATGGTTATGTAATAATGGTGACAGGCTGTAACTTCCATTTCTGAATCAATGCATCGTGCCAGTGCTCTTCCTCGAGTCACTATGTGAAAAATAACAGGCCCTTCTAAATCTTCAACTTTTATTCCAGGCACTTCAATCACCTTTTTTTTCCCCTGATGCACAACTATGTGCATTTCCATACAAGATGAAGAGAAGGAAGATTTTTTTTGGAGCTCTGTCAGCAGAGGAGGCTTCATATCACCCCCCACCCACATACGCATCATATTTCTGCATATGTCCCACATTATAATTCCCCTAAAGGCACTGGATGAAACCTATCAAACACAGGGAACAATGGCGCTTCTGAGAAAGCGCAAAAAGGGATTGGGCGAGCTAGCATGAGTGAAACCTCGGCCGGAATCACGACTCACTATAAATACAAGACGCTCGTTCTCAGCTGCCAAGATTTTCTCCTCTCTGTTTATTGCTCTCGTTTCACTCCTCAGCCATTTCTGTCATTTTCCTGCTCATGTAATCTATACCATTGTTAAAGCACTATTAAGGAAGATAGAGAAAGAAGTAAAATGAAGAAAGTTCATCTGTCTTTTCCTGCTCTGTCTCCGGAGAGTGTGGGAGCTGGGTTAGGGAAGCCCGATGCATCTCCTGAAGCCCCACTCGCTGAGCTGCAGGTTTCCCTGATGTTCCAGAAATACACCCCGCTCGCCCACTCTCGTACCCGGATGCCTGTCCTCGCCTCTCTGGATGGGAGGGGAGAGAGCTGAGAAGCTTTTCCTGATCGTGACTGCGGAGGGCTACAGCCATTTTCAGGAAGAACTCCACACCTTGACCCATCAAATCCCTCACTTCCTTAAAGGAAACCTCCACTATGAAACACATTAAATATGTTTATATTTACGTACTTGTGTTTACGGATTTTGGTGCCAGTTTGTTGGTTGGTACTAAGTTAGCAGTTTAATAGGAGAAAAACATAAAGAAATAATGAGCTTTTTCTCACTCGCCATTTTCCACAAACATTCCACATCATACTAATGAGAAATCCAGCACTGAAATAGTGGAGATAGCAAGTCCCAGAATGCAATTCTAATCCTATCTTTTTTTTACGATACTACAAAGACTCAGCTTGGCTAGTTAGTGATCTATGAAATGAAATGCACGATGGTGGTGTTGATAGTGGTATTAGCATGAAAGTTGAAGCTTTGGAAGCTGATCTGTTTCAGCTGAGTGTACAGATGAGGAGAGGTGAGAGAGGGGACTAAAGCTCTGAGGGACTAAAGCCTTGCTGCATCAATCTCTTCAAATAGAGATGAACTGAGGGTTAAATCCCACTGCGACCCTATCAGCAGGTAGAGAACGCCATTGTGGGTGTGTAGTTAACCAATGTGCAAGTAGACCACAATGTCCAAAAAAAAAAACCTTTTGCACCAATGAAGACTGCATATTAATTATAAATACTGATATGCAACATTTAAGCGTTTTCCTTGCTGAGAAGTCAGCTAATTAACAAACATGACCTCAGTTTAACTAGGTGAATAGAGGAGGTGAAACACTAAAATGTACCGGGGTGCTCGAGAACAAGGAGTGGGAAACAGCGTAATAACCCATCTTGGTGCTTCAGGCCAAACCTGGTGCCACCTGGAGTTATCTAACCAGCACACTTTGAGCACACTTGATCTTTGCAGAAGTTTAATTTATACAGCAAATTATACACTAGCAAGAGGTTGCATCATGCACTTTAGAGTGCTCGATAAGGATTCAGGATAAGGATTTTATAACAATATATATCTAACATTGGTTCCAGAACTGAGCAGATGAATGGCCAGATGGCCAACACTTACACGTTTGGTATTGTATGCATGATGTATGATTCTATATCTGAAGGTTGTTCAAGACAAATACAACTTGAGGCGATAAAGGTTTGATTGATCAATCAAAAGATCAGAATACAAAACCTCCCTTTTGAGTAACCTTGCTCATGCTCTTAGTGTTAATTTTGCAAACATTCTGCACGACACAATCCCATGCAAAGCAGACTTCATAACTGTTGGCCCTACGAAAGGTAATTCAACGCAACCCTTTCAGTGAATTCAATACCCGCAGTGTGAAAAGGGACGAGCCTATTCAAACGCACAGATCGCTGCTTTTCTGAGGAGACCGACTAAGAATGTAGCAGCTCTCTCTTTCCCTTTGCTAGCACAAGTAACTATGGTAACAGGCCCTCTGCATGGCATTGCTTTCCACATGCTCTCCAGAAATAAAACTGTTGGGCTAAGAGTGAGCAGGTAAAGACAAAAGATCCTGGGCGAGACTATTTTTAGCCGAGGTTTTACATAATATCCACCTGGACCAGTGAAAGCAGGGTGAGGCTCGGTGATGGTGAGGGCGGCACGGGGGCACTGACACTCTGGAGGAGAAGCAAAGAAGGGCAGCGGGTGCTAGCTGATGGATCGAGAACCGATTCTTAAAGTCATGCTGAATGTGATGGAGATCACGCAGGAATACAGCAGGTGCACCAAGTCGCACTCAGAAACACAGAAAAATATGGGTTCCTCAAAGGTTCTTTGGGATTTTAAAGATGCAAGCTTTCTAAAGGGATGAAAAAGGGAAACACTTTGTTGTAGGGTTCTATATATCCCTTATGAGTTCCACCAAATGGACAGACCAAAGGAACCTTCAGGCATCAGAGGTCTATCCTTTTTCTGCAAACTGTTAGAAAAAAGGGTTTGGTAGGGATATTGGATAGTTAGAAGGTCTAGTGGTCTAAAGAGATTCTACCTGGAACTTTTGCTAAAATGGAAAACTTTTGTTGTAGTGTTTTTTGGGTTAACTAAATCCACAAACCAAAAACTCTTTAAGAGTCAGAGTTTATGCATTTTTCTAATGATTTGAATGCATTCTTTGCATGGTTAACTGTTCTAGTCTTCTTAAGATGTTCTTTGCTAAAAAGAGAAGCCTTTTATTTTAGGGATCTACCCTTATAGGTTTCAACAAATAGACAAACCATAATAACCATTAGGGGTCAAGATCTAACCTTTATTTCTGCATTAGTAAACAATGTTAGAAAAAAGCGTTTAATGGAATTCGAAAGAGACTCCACTTGGAACTTCTGCAAAAAAAAAAAAAAGGTAGACCATTTGTTGAATGGTTCTACATACCCCTTAAAGATTCTACCAGTTGGACAAATTGAAGAACTCTTCAGGATGCCAGATGGAAATCTTGGAAAAAAATGTTGTTCATGTTCATTCTAGCTTATTAAAGGCATTCTATTTGGAAAATTTCCTAAAGAAGGCAAACACTTTTAAGGGTCAGAGAGTGATGAGCATAGAGAAGAAGGTCAATCTCTTCTCCTTGGAGTGTTCTTTGGATGGTTAATGGTTCTAGTTATCTAAAGAGGTTCTTTTCTAAAAAGTAAACCTTTTGACAAATTTTACAGATGGGAAAATTGATGACTCCTTCTAGGTGCCAAGTGGCACTTTTTGTAAGCGTGCAAAAGACATGGAAGAACTGAAATGAAGATAGAAAAAGCAGGAACGAACTCAGCAGCTACACTCTTCGGGAAAAAAAGTTTCTCAAGGATTCTTTGGAGAGTAAATGGTTCTCAGCTTCCAAAAGGGGTTCTAATGAAAACGCTTTCTCAAAAGGCAACCATCAATTTTAAGGTTCTACACAGACCCTATCAGGGTTCCTCCTGGGGCAGAAGCTGAAGCAATGAAGTGGTGTACACTGTCAGGAAAAAAAAAACAGGTTGCTTGTAGGTTCTTTAGATGGTTAACAGTTTTAGCTTTCTAACACCATTCTACATTTCTGAAAGGGAACCACAGTTGCATCACATTTACGCTTGGAGAAAATGGTTTCTCAAGAGTGAGGAGGGTTTGACAGGGGTTCTTTGGATAGGTATTGGTTCTACATAGAGCCTTTAATGGTTTCCCCAGATACCATTACCCTTTTTTCCTAAGAGTGTTCACTAGGTGGAACCTTTTTGGAAAAGGAATCCCTTTTGTTGTGAAGGTTTCCACCAGTAGGATAAACTGAAGAACACTTATGGGGAAAAAAAACTTTTTTCATAAGACAGAAAGGGGTTCTACAATGGTTCTAAGGATGGTTGATGGTTCTAGCTTAGTGTACATGATGTGGAACCCATTTGTTGTAAAGGGTTCCCTCAGAGGGAATTGGAAGAAGATGAAATTTCTAGTTTCATACTTTGGATGGTTGATGGTTCCAGCTTTCTCACAAAGCTCTAATTGGAAGGGTTTGTAAAATGGAAACATTGTTTCGTGGTTCCACCTACAACAAAATTGAAGAACTCGCTCATAATAGTGACAAGGGTTTGCGAAAAGTTCTTTAGATGGCTAATGGATGGCTTGCTAAAAAGGAAACCCTGTTTAGACCTTTTAGACCAATAGATCTTTTAAAAGTTTCCCAGGAGGGACAAAGCAAATCATTATTTATGGTTTATCACTGGCTAAGACTGTAGAGGCAAGTAAACAGACCAAAGCTTTAATACTGAGGTGTATGTGACTGATTTCTAGCTGGTGGCCAATATGAGTGTGTCAATTGGAAGCTCCCCGGGGACATCTGCTATCAGCCCGAGGCAGCAGGAGAAAGAGGCTGACGAGCGTCACCGCACCACCTATTACATCATCCCTCCACTCGTTGAGGTAACAAGTGTTTACGAGCGAGAGGAAAACATTTGCAGGGGAAAAACAAACAGGCAGGCTTTAGCCACGAGGCGCTGTGAGCCACGCTTTCCACTTTACACACTGACAGCAGTTACAACGTCAACGCATGATGTGGGAGTACTGCTAAAGGCCTGAGAGTTGGCTGGCAAACACGTCAACATTTTCCCCTGTGAAAATACAATGTTATTGTGCTGAGAGTTGTTGAAGCTAAGGACAATATAATTGTTATAAATTATTAATCAGAACTAACTTTGAAAAAAGAGAAATATTGAGAAATAGTATTAGTAGTAGAAAGAGAATTAGTATTTGGTTTTTTTTTTCCAAACGTTGAACTTCATCAAATCCTGAATTTCCCCTAAGCATGAAGAAACAGCTCCATCTAGCCAGTGTATGTGGACATGACATCCCTGTATAAGCTGTGCTGAAAGTGGGCACAGAGTGCAGCGTGGTCATCTTTAGTCATGTTTGTATGTCTGTTGAATGGTCAGCAGCAGCATGTCTAAGATTGAAGTGTCTACCTAGTACAGATCCCGTCTTTTAATTCCTGTGTACATGCACTATACAGTAACCCTGTAAACACTGAACAAACCTCAGTCATATTCCAGATACTCTGATACACAGCATTCAAGATGTAAAAAGTTGGTTACAATTTGTTCAAGGACAGGAAATAGTTTCTTCAGACACCACTTAATATTACTGTTCAAATATATGTCAAGGGTCCCTTATCACACAGTTTATATAAGCTATATAAGAGGAACAACCCCTGAAATTTCTAAATGTAATAAATCCGCACCTGTTCATTCAAATGGCGTTCGATTTTGTGGGTTGGTGACGCTAGACATCAGCAGTGCCAGAATTGAAGCTTCATTGCCTGATTTCCCTTTTAGCTTTTACTGAAGAAATGTAAAGCAAAGAGAGCACTGGGCTTTCCAGGTTTTCACTGTACTCAATGAGAATGTTATCCGTATAGTAGTATGCCAATAATTTGACATACTGTCTAGGACACTTGTATGCAATTTGGGATGCATCCCCAGGGTCCAAATTGGTAAGGTGGCACGAATGTGGCAATAGGAAATAACAACCAAACATGACATTTTTTTTACCATACCATGTAGTACCAGAAAAGCTATTTAAGTGACAAAAAGGCTTTTGCATTATTACAGAACAACAGTATTATTTTATAGTAACATAGTAAGTATGGAATTCATTCAGGAATACATCTCACTTTTTTTCTGGGTTGCTACTATTTTCCATCTTTACTCACTTCCAGTTTCAGGATTGTTGTGTGTTATATGGGGCTTTTTTTTTTTTGTTGCAAACCAGGACAACTTAAAAGAATAATAATTACTTGTGTCAGGCAGAACCTTGCATCAGCACTTTGGTCATGTTGATGTCTCTCAGCTCCAGGGACCCCTGTTCAATCCCGTGCTGGAGTTGTTGTGTAGTTTTGCATGTTCTCCCATTATATGTGTGGGTTTCCACTGGTTTCCTGCTACCTCCCAAAAACAAGCCAATAGATGAAATGGCAACTCTAAATTGCCCCATGGTGTGGATGAGTGTGCTCTGCAATAGAATGGCATCCCATCTAGGGTGTATTCCTGCATCGCACCTAGTGTTTCTGGGAGAGGGTCTGGTTTCAACACAACCTTGACCAGAATAAAGAATTTTGGTTAAATTCGAAAATTTTGCATGATATTTCAAAGGCTGTGAAAGTGGCGTGGCAATTTAGCAGCAAACACCACTGTGGCTCATCCTGTTTATTTGCCCCTGCATAGTGAATGCAATGTCACCTTGCTCCTTTAGTTTTATCTTTCAGTAGACTCCCTGTCTGTTTCTCTGATCAATGAAGAGAGCTTTGAGTAAGCAATGCATTAATTGGCCTATTGGTGGTCATTGACTGTTCCCCCATGCATTGACTCATACAGATTTAGCCCAACTGATCTGATCAAAAGAGGCAAGTTCAGGATCTCATCAATGCGCAAATGAAGCCCCTCTGACTCATTTATTTATGCCTGCGTGTTAGATCCCACTAATGCTGTTTTGGCTATTATCCCATTGCTCAGTGAGAACGATTCTTTGGAAGAGGACAGCGATTGCGCAATGCCTGCTTTAGTCACACCGATCAGGCACACACTACAAAGGCAGAGACACGCATTTCAAATGGGGGATGGTTTCTGCACGAATGAGTGAGGGGATGTGAATAGTGCTTGTGCGTTCAACTTGTACCTTATTGCTCCCGTGATACCTTTCACAGTTGTGTGTAAGGGGGTTTAATTTTGTGAAAAGGTCAAGCAGTTTGTCAATCACTCAGGGTTCAGCATGTTGCTGATACAAAAAAAAGGGGTGGCAACAGTTTGTCTAACTGACATGCTGCATAAAACATCCACTAAGTTGTCTTTCATAAAATCAACTTAAATGGACAGCGTCTATTAGAGCAGAGAATGACACAAAAATGGATGTAGGTAATAGATGGCTTTAACATGATAGCTGGTAATATGAAGCAGGGAGGAAACAGAGCATTCTAGTTATTTTAGCCGTTTAAAAGCTGCAGCTGAGCTGCCAGAGAGGAGGCCTATTTATAGTACTGTAACCCTCCTGCAGCAAAGCTCTGCCTCTGCATCTATTCAAACTAGAGGCATGAAAGAGATGGTGCCTTGACCCTCTGTGGTGCGGGCATGTGAACATCACGGTCGTATGAAAGAAAAGACTGAGAACTGAGATGGAGAAAGTTTACCAAAAGAGATGTTTCGATGCGAAGCACAGAGGATGTACAGAGATTTTTTTTTAACAGCATTGTATTAAAATCTCATGAATTGCATCTCTACCACAATGACTCTCCATGGAAACAACGTGCAACAAAAAATTGGCCAGTTGACGTCAGTTGTTGGCCTTCATCTGTCTGTGTGGAGTGACAGTGTCATGGACTGGGCTAAGCTCTACAGTTTTATCATTGTTGGTCGAGGGTTCTCCGTCTGTATTATCCAATAAGACTGTCAAAAACCTTAAGATCTGGCTTCAGTGCCTACTATGGTTCAGGCTAAAACTTTATTTCTTGCCTTGGGATTTGCTCATGTGAATTAGTTAAAATTTCACATATGTCTTTTCACTTTAACCCATTTCATCGCCTGCCTAAAGGTTGTTCTTTTTCCTTTAGATAACCTGGACTGAAGCAGTTTTTGTTGAAGTCTTTCAATCTGCAACGCAGAACTCAATTAAACTAAAAAAATAGAAACTTGCAGGTAGGTACTGATTTATTCTTTTGAACACACCAGAATCCCAGAACAAAATCATTGTGGTTTGATTACATTACATCCCCTTACCTACTCTTGCATCCCACACCTGAGCATAGATTTATGAGCAATTTTTAAAAAAAGGAAACATTTTTCTGATATTCCATTTTATTGAAAGTTTGATTGATAAAACTTCTATATATTATTATGAAAAAAATCCCCTATTTTTCAGTCAAGCAGAGATTTTATTCTCCTACATACACTCTCTTTTTTTGTAACAAGCAATTGATCGTAAGCACAGAACATTTTCTGAGATAAATAACGGCATCCTTTGTTTATAAGAATAAGAAACCTGCAGGGATGTCAGTACTCTTCAGCCATGATGAGTACAGTCAGAGCTG
>CM075001.1:1458681-1475639 GCA_037576825.1 Pangasius krempfi
AGGGCTCAGCGTCTGCAAGTAATTATAGCTGGAGAGAAGAGACATACCATGGCTTGTTAAAAATAAAATGATGACTTATCTTGTGCTATCACTTACTGAGGTCACACCAGTGATCAGACTAACTGACAGCTTTCCATAGTCAGACACATATTTAACATGCAGATGAACTAAATTGTAGAATTTGGGAATTTGGAAAATATGTACAGTAAATAAATATAAAAATAAATGTCAGTCAGGTGTAACAAAAGTAACATTTAAAAAAATTAATTTCCTTGATTGTAATGTGTCAGCTTAATACAACATTTGCATGTCTACAGGTGATATATGTACACGTGAAAAAAAAAAAACCTGAATCATGCCTACATTAATTAGACTTCTGGTTTAATATTTATTTTCTTACTGAATGCATTATATGGGTTGCAGCTGGTGTGATCTAGTTTTATGCAACTAATTGATTGATTGCACCAATCTTTTAAAATGTGTTTTTTTATCCAATACTGGCAAGTTTCTGTCAGTGTAAAATGGTGAAAACAGAAATAGTATTTCTTTCTTTCTTACAATAGCAATTCATGTAAACATGATTTATTATTTGATATACCTGGCGTATTTATTGGGAGACGCCTCTCCACCGGTGGGTTTGCTGAAAGTGATTTTGAAGTTTCCCAGTTCCTCTGAAGTGCCTGTAATGTGGCTCAGGCGTGTCCTATTCTCTATGTGAGCTTGCAGGGAACCCTGAGTATCTGGAGCCACGTAGAACATCAGCGAGATGACTGGAGCATTAGGAGCAGTGCCCTGGAGAAAGCCATGATGATGGTGTGAGTACATGAGAGGATGACAATTGGTCATGTACCAAACTGCATCAAGAATGGCTTAAAGAACTTAAAAAAATGATGGGACATGATTTAAAATAAAATTCAGTGGTGGACGAACCATGAACTCATTAGCCAGCAGCCCACTGGACAAGTGAAAGCTCCAGCAAACATGTTTTGGTTGGAAACCTGTTTACTAACCTACTAAAAAAAAAGTGATAAAAAAAATGGAGTTGACCCCAAAGGAATAGTAAGCTAGTTGGATGCGATATCCATCGATAAGCATAATTTACTCCAGGAGTTCCTCAAGGCTCATTTCAGTTCCACTCTTGTCATCCCTATACAGCATAGTCATTTTCTTTTCCGCCATCCATCTCCTAAGTCTTACAGAAGATACTGGAGTTTCTGGATTTCCTGGATAGAGATTAATCATCTAAAGCTTCCCTATGCTGGACTACTTAATCACCATCAACAACCTCATCGTGCAGCAAAAAAAGTTGGGAATCTTGCTAAGATTTTAATTGGCAATCAAGCCCCAGATTCTGCATATTTCATAGCAGATTACATACAACCTTTCCTAACTACTGGAACCACTCAGGATAGCAATGCAAGACAGTGGCCAGTGGGTCCTTCAAACTGGGCTATGTTCCTGAAGCTAGTTTCATTAGGGCTGATTGCCAAACACATCTGGACATTGTTCGAAACTGCCAGAGAACTGCACTAAGCCAAACTGACTTGGAAGAAACTGCTGCACATAACATTCACCAATCAGACCTGGAACCCTTAGACTCTTCCACCAAATCCCACCAGACCAAGCGTTCATCAACTTGAACCAAAGGCTGCCCTACCTACTCTACTCCTCGCCAGTGTCTGGTCCCTTTTTTTTTTTTACTTCATTTTGTGCAATACCCAGGATGAAGATAAGACTGACTTGGAGCTTGCATTATTTCAAAGTCAAAGTTCTCAACAGCAACTCTCTACATGCTGCTCTCTCTTAATATGCAGTATCTTCCCAAAGTTCTCTCATTCTGCTCACTTGTGAGCAGGTGAGTGTACTTCACTGGCCTCAGGTTTAAAACTCTTGCTCTCCTGTTCAAGGTGTCAAAGGGCACTGCAACACATTATCTGCATAACCTGATTCGGAACCCACTTCCCACTAGCTTGGATCATGAATTTCTTCTTCTGGGTGCCTGGTATGTCCATCTCTGAAATATGAGCATGGTGAGTTGTAAGGTGTAAGATTGTAAAGTGAGATATATGTATGCTTCCCTGGCTGGTTAATAGTCGAGTGAGTCATGCCAAAAAGTGTCAACACCTTCGTCTCCAAAGATGACACTTTGTTGTTTTCCCTGCACTTTCTTTGGCAATAATTGTCTTTGTATTACTGACCAGAACACTCTAGAGCTTGCCTGAACCAGTAGTAGTCTATAATCCTTTGTACATTCGGCATGTTTTACAAGTTGCGCCCGCTAAGAGAAGCTGCCAAAAACCATTCCCCCAGTATTACTTACGTGTTGCTTGCCATTGATTCTCCATGTCCAGTCGCCACCATGATCCCCTCCCATCCGTTTGACAAAGGCTGTTGTGAGAGTAAAATCAGTGTCTTGGATCTGCTGCACACCAAAGTTGACGCCGTCGTGCATTTGCCAGCCGTAGGATCGCAACCGATCCCCCTGCTCACAGGTGTGTCTGAGGTTAACGCCATTGGCAGAGAACTGACGCATCCACATCAAGCCTGTGGAGCCACACGCATGGACTAATGTTAGCATGAAGGTGGAACTGGGGTGCAATGTGCACAACAGTTGGGCTTTTTTGATATAATGTATTTACACTGTCATGATATTCAGATATGTTGACGTCTATGCATATATTAAAGGTTCCGTCATTTTTCCGTATTAACCACACGATAGGGACGTAAACCTCTGGGCTTAATATCCTGTCAAAAATGAGCTGTAAAATCAGTCATACCTGTAACAACAGATCTAGGACTTCTTGTTTTCATGCCGAAATACACCTGCGGCCGATACGAGCCCCAGAACCTCTCAGGAGACACAGCGGCGGTGGTGCTGTTGGCATCTAAGACCCGAGGGGAAGGATGAAGTGTCACTGCTCTCTTGGCCAAGGCAGAGCGCATGTACAGGGCATAGAAGAACCAGATGAGGCTGAAAATGCACAGGCCGATGGAGATGTTGATGAAGATCTTGCTAATATCTGCCTTTCCTTTTTTCTTTTCCTTTTCCTTCCGGACCAGACCTGGTAGTTTTTCCTCTTTCTGAGAGTGAGGCTCTCCATCTGAGGCCACGTTCCTCTTCCTTGGCCTCCCCATATTTGACTGGACCTGGCTGAGATTGAGGCATAACCCTCATTTAAGACTAGAAGAAATGCAATCATGTGGAGTTCTGAATATAAGAAGTGTAACCTCAGGGGCAAATAAGCAACTAGAAGTGTGATTTTTCCAGCTGGATTAACATCCCTTTGTTGTACTTTTAGAACAAACACTGCTATGTAATGTCATCAGAGTGTGTCCTGTTAGTCCTCGCTCTCTTTATACGTTTAAACATTAACCATGAACCTTATCAAAAGATAGAAAGTGTTGTCATTTAAATGAAGGATGAATGATCTGGAGATTCAAACTTTTAATGAAGGGGGGGTTTAAATAATGGCACGTAATTTTTAAAATCCGGTTTTAGTTAAGTTTTACGTCCACAAAACAAGTTCCTGTTCTCACTTACGTTATAACAGCTATACACAGTCGTCAACCTCACCAGCCTCTGTTTTTTTTTGTCTTGAAGTAAGACACAAAACAGACAAAAATGACAACAGAGATCGTCATGTTAACGAGAAACCACAAAGTGTAAGCTCTTCTATCCTGAGGACTTTCCAGTGCTGAAAAAATGTACATTTAAATGAACGGAATCATATTAGTAGTGAATTAAAGTGTCTCCAATCGGTACTTGTTTATTTATTTTTCTTTGTATTGTGTAATATATCTATTGCGATGTGTATCACATCGTCTGAATGAGGGAGATTTGCACCACCAATTAAGGGCTGATGTATACTTCTGTGAGCACGTGAGGACATTTGGGTAACGCATGTAAAGTGAGCCACTAGAGGGCAGTGTCGCATGAATACAGACAGCGACTCACAGCCAAGACAAAGCAGAATTCCACATTTCACTGTAGGAATAATAAAGAAAAGATAATACAGGCATAAGAAAGCTTGCTGGATCAAGTATAAACTAAGTCAATTCTCAAATGTTTGACACTCGCCTATATTATCAGGCGCTTATGTATCAAAGCACTTCAGATTTCAACTGCTGTGATTTACATCACCTCCGTTGCTGTAAAAATTGTGCAATCCTGCAGGACGAAATTGGCCATTGTAATGAACTACAGCTAGGATAAATCTTTGTACTTTTTATTCACACACACCACAATATCATGACTGTATTCATTACACAATAAAGTGATCATCAAAAAAAAAAAAAAATCACAAAAACACAAAGAGAAAAAAAACTGATCTACTCGCTTGCGCCGTCCACTTACAGCTGTCCATGCAGTTTCATCACAGAGAGACATTTTATATTTTGTATAAGACACCAGTCAGAGAAACGAACAGCACAGCGTCTGTTATGGCTACGATTTTGTTTTTTAAACAGACTGCATTTTCCGAACGCGGTTACACATAAACCCCCATCTCTGCATCGTGACACAAATATGCAACACAATTGAAATTCAAAAGCCTAAAACTGCTCAAATATCATTTATGAGAAGGACACGATCTGCGGGGTAAAACGTCTTCATTCATTGGAAATGTTTTTACAGTGAGTCATGCGCAGGGCTCATGACTGCATCGCTGATGATGCTTTATTTGAAAGGGAGACAGCTTTCCTACAACACCGACTGACTGTGGGATCAGTGTGGCGCGTCAAGCGATTATTATCTACTGACTTATTTTTAAATGCAGCATTAATTCACAGTACAAGCTGAGTAAAGAGACTGAACGTGTCAGTTTAGAAGGTTAAAGTAATATTTAAAGCTTTCTACTGAATGGGAGGTGAATTGCAAATTGAAAACATTGACATGCATCTTTCCCTTTCTTTTATTTACCTTTTAGTAAGGTTGCCTTTTATGGAAAAGGGGCCGGGTTTGGTAGCTGGGTTCTACCTGGGGGTGGAGACAAGTTTCCACCTCGTTGCCAGTCACTCTAAACATAAGCAGAAGACTGAAATGAAGAAACAGGCCAGAGTGTTACTGCAAATCACAGTTTTTTTTTCTACGGTACTTCTGAAATGATGTGATCATTACAACCGGAGATGCTCTTGTAAATAATACAGACTGCACCTTTAAGGCGAAAGGGTTGTAGATAAGTTTTCAGTGAATGACTGGATGACTTTAGATGGATCTGACTGCGTAATTATGAATTATGAGTGCTCGTGACCATTCGGATTCCTAAAACGCTGTAAATTTGAGTCTATTAGATTTTTACTTGTGATAATTGATGTGATTTAAGCTGTGTAAGCAATATGTTTTGTGATGTGTGTTTTTAGGTGTATATTCATAATTGCAATAACGTTATAAGATTAATCATATTGCTTTCTGATTCTCAACGTTATATTAAGAAGATAATCATGTATTCATTTTAAAATCAGTGTTTGATATTATTAATTCATATTTCTGTAACTATACTCATAATATATGTGTAATTATTATGTAATTATTATGATACTGGGTATACTGGTATTGTAATTATAATACTAATTATTATCAGTTGTTATTATCATTATTGTTGTTGTTGTTTTTATTGTTATGATTAGTTCTGTTATGTAGAGCATCTTGCTAACGGTACTAGCCAGACCCGGAAATACAGAATAAATGAGCGTCTTAGCTTCTTTTTAAGCTTTTAATGTTTAAAGATGTTGCACATTACAGGAGTATAAACCCCACGGATTGGCCCGGTGACGGTTAAAACGCTAAATAATCACGCTTTAAATGCGAGCTAACGGAACTGTGTTACCTTACCGGAGCTTTAAGTGGGTCGCCTCGACCATCTCCACCTGAGTCAGGCAGCTCGGGCACTTCCGGGGATGACGTGTGACTGTCATGACAATCTCTTTCGTGATTGGTCGGTGATTCTTCTTCGTCGCTCCCTCGTGAACTCTCTGTAGCCTTCAACACGCAGGCTGGAGACGCCATTATTCAATCGATTCTGCAGCCACGTAGGGAGCTTCTGTGGAAATGGCGGAGACATTCGGCCATCTGCTTGAGCTACTCGCAGCTTTAAAAAAAATTAAGCGAAATCTTGAGAACTTTCGCGCCATAGCTCTTCTTCTTCAAGCTGGCAAACCAGCTTATGGTGCATATTCCGCCACCTACTGGGCTGGAGGGTGGAGTATTGATGTTAAGATGATGTTATTCTTATTTCACTCTTAAATCCATCCATTCTCTGCACCACTTATCCAACACAGGGTTGCGGGGAACCTGGAGCCTATTCTAGGGGACTTAGCACACAAGGCAGGGGACACCCTGGTCAGGGTGCCAACACATCACAGGGCACAATCACACTCTCACTACGGACAAATTAGAAATGCCAATCAGCCGACACCACATGTCTTTGGACTGGGGGAGGAAACCCCCAAAGCACAGGGAGAACATGCAAACTCCATGCACACAGAGTGGAAGCAGGAATCAAACCCCCAACCCTGGAAGTACAAGACAAACGTGCTAACCTCTAAGCCACCATCGTTCTACACACTTCAATCCTTATTTAAAAGACTCTGCATTAAAAGTTGAGTAATTCCTATAGATCTTAGTGCATCTATAAATTGTACTCTTTCATTCTCATAACCTTCACACTTTTTCAGGACATGTTCAACTGTTTCGGGAAAATCACGAGATCTTACGCTGTCTTCTCTTCTCTTGCCATAACTATTCCACTCGAACCCGACTAATCTCTGAATATTATATAGGTGTCGTTCCTTGGGTTCATTATCCCATTTTCTTCGCTACATCCCGTTTACAGCTCCTTTAATTAGCCCTTTTACTTCCAGTTTACTCATTAGAACATTAAACTCTATATCTGAGTGATTTAGAGCCTGTTTAGATATGTGATTTCCTTCTACCCCTACATGAGCGGGTCCCCATAAAAAGGAAACTACTGCTCTTGACTGACTACAGGCTCTGTAGTATATCTGATAAAATATCCTGCCTCGATGAAGATTTCCCACTCTTTAAACTTGATAGTGCAGAACAAGAATCAGAACATATCACTGCTTCAAGTGGATCGACCTTTCGACCTCCACGTGATGTTTTCTTTTACCTATTCTGTACCTACAGTTTCGTGTATATTTACTGCTACTGCTGTACGACCTGCATCAGGACCTTTAGATCCATCCGTGTATATCTGAATTACTGATAAATATTTCTGATAGAAATACTGCCGTACTATTGTGTCTTTCGAATCCTGTCTGGTTTTATCGTTTGTACTATCTAGCACTTGGAAGTCATTTACAGGCCTTGGAAATAGCCATGGAGGTGTTACTGGCATAACTACAGTAGGGCAAAGAGCACGGTTATTTATTTTCTCCTTATCTGATTTCCATCCAAAGCTTCAGATTTGTATATTCATCTTCCCAGCAATACTCTTTTAACTGGATGGGATTCTAAATGCCCCTTTATACAGGACCAATATACCAATTTCAGCTTAAGTCTCCCAATCTCCAAAGGCATCTCACCCATTTCAACCGTAGCGCTGACTCAGGAGACGTTCTAAATGTTCCACAGCATATTCTTAAAGTTTGAGATGCACCCCAGTCTATCCCTGCCACACACCTCAAAACATTTATTCCTCTCTTGCCTTTATCTATTATCCTTTGGATATGTGTTGCAAATGTTAATTCTGAATCCATCCAAATCCCTAAAAATCTGATTACTGACGTTTGCTCAAACTCTTGTTCATACAACTTTAACTTGATAGATGGAGTTTTCTTCTTTGTTGAAGAAAAGGTTGTTTTTTTTCCACTGCTGGCAGATTGAAATCCCCAACCTGAGATTTTCTTTAAAATGTATAGTGCTTTATAAATAAAATGTATTATTATTATTATTATTATAACCTTTTCTATGTCTTTAATAGCAGTCTACGTACCTTTCCTCCACACATTTCAACCCCTCTTCCACAATCATCAGCAATATAACGACTTTCCTATGCCTGGACCAACTCTAGCAAATATATCATTTCTCATTGTACTGAATAATATGGGACTGCTAACAGGAGTACCATTGTCAGTACCATTAATATTCAAATGGTCCAGTTTTATTAAAAGTCCTTCCTTCTACATCATATCATATGTTTTTCTACGTCTAAAAACACTCCTACCGGTATTGAAATCCCTTAATGATTAAAAAGAAAGTGATTAGCAATCATTTGTATTTCATACCACACCCTTTAGCCAGCTACCAGTGTTTCCTTTTCAGAAAGCAGATCCGGTTTAAGAGGCTTACAACACTTACTTATCCAATGAACCCTTGAAAACCCCCTTTTTTGTCTATGATGGTCTCTTAAAAAACCATCCTAAAAGAAGCTTTCATGGTGTAGAAGGCTGACTGTTTTATATATATATATATATATATATATATATATTAAAAAAAAAGATAATATGCAAGCCAACATTTTGTTTATGTGCAAGTGAGAACCAGCACTGAGGAGGTAATGGGATTAAACCATTGCAATTACAGAGTTCAACAAAGCATAGCTCTTTTCTGATGAATTGTCATCATCCGACATCTCCGGGGAAATAGTTATGAAAAATAATTACCAGAAGTAATAAGCACATAGGCTTTGTGCCCACATAATCACATAATTATAATTAGTTCATCATTTTCCATAAATGAATAAAGCCAAGGTGTTTTTTTTTTTCTTTCTTCTCTCCATCTGTGCTTGATTAGGAATTAAAAAAAAACACCAAAGTGCTCAGATTTGCATGAAATATGATAGCAGGGGTTTGTTATGTGTCTTCCTTTGGGTTTGCAGGAGATTCAGATTCAGATTTCAGTCACACAGCAGATGGAGCCAGAGCACAGACGATGCTTGCCGTTTAGATCGCGTGAATCAAATAAATAAATAAATAAATAAATAAATAAATAAATAATAATAAAAAAAGATTGATATGACCATTAAAAACATAATTTGTATCTGCAATGTCTTGCCTACAGATCTATATATATATATATAAATGAATAATAATAATATTAATAAATTAAAACATAGTGTTTTTGGTATTCTGACACTTTTATTTATAATAATTTAATATATTTCCAGTATCCCAAAAGTGTTCTGGTTTGTCTAAATGCTTGTAGACTTGCATCTCTGTGCTTCCTTTTTCCGCAGGAGAGGTGACGGTGCAGCTCACTGATTCTTCTTCTTCTGCTGCTTTCAGGTCGTCCTGCAACTCTTTTCCGAGTGACTTCCCTCTCATCTGTTCTTCCTTATCACTAGTCGGAGAGCGTGTTGTGAAAAAGGGTTGCGGTTCCATGAACGGTCCACCTGCATCCTATGGAACTGATTTGGACTTAATGACTTAATGCTTTGGCTCTGTAGCTTTCACTGCTCGAGTGTTGTTTAATAATGTCGTCTCTGAGAACTTTAGGAAGCTCCTTCACCTTCAGCGTCATTGCTCCTTGCATGCTGCATGAGGAAATCTCCCCAACAGATAGCAATGCCTTTTTATAATGACACCAGGTGCAATTTTACTTTTAATAATAATAATAATAATAATAATAATAATAAACAACTTATCTTTGTTCATCCTTATGACTACACACTTTTTTGCTTATACTTATAAGCACAAGGCTGAAAGACATTGTGTGTGTGTGTGTGTGTGTGAAATTTAAAGTGCATTAGCAGTATGTTTAATAGCGACAATAAAAGTGTGCGAAAAGTGTATCCCTCACTGGATAATGAATTGTGCGCGTGTGTGTGTGTGTGTGTGTGTGTACGTGTGTACAGAGCTGCCCAAGGTTCTGCAGCGCCGCCGAAGCCCTGCCCACGCCGGAGCCATGTCACGTGACCCTCTCTCAGTCTCAGCCTGGAAGTGAGAGCGGAGCAGCCAGGCAGCGCATTTCCTCCTCCTCCTCCTCCTCCTCCTCTTCCCTCTCACTCCCTCTCTTTCTCTCTCTCCTCACAAAACACAGCGGATTCTCTCCGTCACAACTTGCAGAGCATCTGAGGTAAACATATTTATTCTCTAACCTGCATGAATTGTTTTTTTTTTTTTTATTATTGCTGCTGTTTTTTTGGGGTTTTTTTTTTTTTAATCTGAGGCAGGACGCATTGATGCAGCGCTCCGTGCCAGAGATATAAACACTGTAGCTGCGTAATTACTGACTTACTGCCATCCTTCCTTTCGTTTCCTGCTGTTTAATCTGGGATGGGAGATGATCAGTGTGTGTGTGTGTGTGTATGTGTGTGTTGCATGGTAAAGAGTGTAATAAGGTTTAATTAGTGTGCATTCATCAAACACAGAGAGAAAGAGGAGTTGTGCTATCAGTGCATAAGTTGCTCTAAAATATCACAAGTTAAGGATTGTGTTCTTAAAAACGTGTTATGAAGGTGAGACATTCGTGCGTCTCCTGCATGGGTTCTGCAACAGGGTGTCCGTTCTGCACAGAACCTGCTGTTCTCTTCTCACACACGCAGAACCATGACGGTTTCACCTACTGGTTTTTGTTGTTTTGTTTTTTGTTTTTTAAAGGGATAAAAAGTGCACAGGGAGCCTCCATGTGCGTGCCTGTAGATGAAATAATGCAGTGCGTGTGTGTGTGTGTGTGCGCGTGTGCATGCGTTTGTGTGTGTGTGTGTGTGTGTGTGTGTGGGAGACTGTGCTCTCATCCTATATCTAATGCAGTGTGGTTGATATGTTGATGATGCTTTGACTCATCGTGGCAGAAATGAAAGCAAATTTAGAACCATGTATTAAAAAAACAGGACAAAAAATTCACTTCATTTCCTACCAAAAAAAAAAAGTCTGATGAATTAAATAAACAAGAAAGGGTTAGTGTTAAAAATGAACGTAGAACCCTTAAAGGTCCCGTATGGAAGCACTCCCCTCAAACCAAGTTCCAAGTAGAACCTTTCAAAGAACCCATGAAGAACCCATTTTTACTAACATCTTGGTAATTAGTACACTTCAAAAAAAAAAAAAAAAAAAAAAAAAAAGAGTTTTTAAGGGTTCATTAGCTAAAAGGGGTCTGCGTGGATCTTTTTTTTCTGATAAACAAACTCTGTTGTAGGGTTCCACATAGAACCCCTGATGTAACGGTTCCTACAGAGGGACAAAGAAAGAATGCTTAAAGGTTGTAAACTGCCAGAGAGAGCTGTATGATGAACTTTCTTTCGTTCTTTCTGCTTCTTCCCTCTCTCCTTCTTTCCTTCCTTCCTTCCCTTTCCTTTCTCTTTAGGCTCAGCACACATTGTGATGTTATGAGAAACGATGACTGTTGCGCTGTACGACTGGACAGCATGAGCGTCTCACACATCTCTGCGTGTGTTTAATCTGACCTGATAAGCCTGAGCGTAGCGTTTAGCATGTTGCGTGCTCATGTGTATGTGCCCTGCTGGCTATGAGGATCGTGGATCATAAAGAGGGAGAGAGAGAGCACTGAGAGCACTGCTGATTCATTACAGGACCAACCTTGGTGCCTTGTCCAATGCTGGCTGAAGAATGTTCTCTTTAGGAGGTTCTGATCCCTCCTACGGTGTAGGATTCATGGCGAGGATGCCAGTTCTGCCCTTCAGCAGCAGAGCCGAGGTCGTTGGGTTTTTTTTCCGGGAAACCGGTTTCCACTGAGCCGTGGGTTTTACTCTGAGAACATTATTTTACATTCTTAGGAACCATCAGCTTCATCATGATGCTGCGATTGTGTCCCGGCGCTCGTCTGCTCTGGGTCGGACTCTTTGTGTGCACCCTGGTGGACGCCAGCGCCAGCCTGAAGTTCTCCGGTGCTGAGGGCCAGTGGATGGCGTTCCCCATGTGGAACGCCTGCTGCGAGAGCGAGATGAGCTTCAACATGAAAACCAAGAGCTCCCGTGGACTCCTGGTGTACTTCGACGACGAGGGCTTCTGCGATTTCCTCGAGCTGCTCATGAACAACGGCAAGCTCAGCCTCCGCTTCTCGATCTTCTGCGCCGAGCCGGTCGCCGTGCTCTCGGACGTGCTGGTCAACGACAGCCAGTGGCACGCCGTCACGGTAAAGAGGAACTTCCAGAACACCACGCTCATCGTGGACAACGAGGTCAAGTGGGTGGAGGTGAAGTCCAAGAGACGGGACATGACCGTGTTCAGTCACCTGTTCTTAGGAGGGATACCGCCGGAGCTACGGTCAGTGGCGCTACGGTTGACGTCAACCGCCGTGAAAGACCAAATTCCCTTTGAAGGCTGGATAACGGACTTGAAAATCAACGACTCGGTGCCGGTTATTCTGAACAGTGCAGGAGTGGACAGTGACGCGTGCGACGACGAAAACGTGTGCTTCAATGGAGGAGTTTGCAGCGTCATCGACAACGAACCCACGTGCAACTGCTCCGAGACGGGATTTCAGGGGAAAGACTGCACCGAAGGTAAGAGATCTGGATCTCTTCTGGTTTTTGGTTCCACAGAAAATAAAAATATGCTAATTCTGAGTGATAAATTGACTCTCTAGAACTTTATATTGCTTGATAAACATTTTCAATGAGGATGTTCTAAAAAAGACAACAGAGATGCCTTTCATACGAAATGAAAATAGCGCTAGCCTATTTTACAGTACGTATACAAACTGTACATGTGTAACATTATTTAGCAACTCTGTCAGGCTAAGCTAGCTAGCTAGCTGGCTACCTAAACACAGCACTGTGCTAATTTCCCCAGCTAAGTAACTAGCTTAGCTAATGACACTTGTTAACAAGCTAGCTAGTGTTAGGCTAATGCTTGTAAAAAAGAGTACGAAGAAGTTTTTAAAGCACACATTTTGAGTTATCTGTGTACAATATTCTTTAAGATCATTAAATACTGCAGGATAATTCGAGAAACGAAAGCTGAATTTGTTTCATGCAAGATTTCTTTTAATCAAACTGTTTGCTTTCATGTTTTTCAGCATAGTGAATTAGCATAGTTTATTTAACTCTTATATTGAGTAAAGTATTGAGTAGGCAGGTTTGCAGCGAGCTATCTAACACTAGGCTAATACTGCGGATTATGCAGATTTCATATCGAATACTGTGTAAACCTGTTACGTAGCTTGCTAGTGAGGTATATAGTATTAAGCTAATTCTTGTATTGTGTAAATAACTAGCCAAGCTGCTAGCGAGCTAAATACTGTATATAACAATGACCGTACAGTTTGTTGTTTTGAGAAAGTAAATACATCCGAAACTCATGATCACTAATGTTAGCATTTTAGCCAGATGTTAACGAAACACTCGCATTTAAAGATGTGTCCATTTTTTTTTAGCTCACCGAGCTCGAAAACCACGTTCAGACTTCCAACTTCCCAGTTTAGTTGAATGCAGCATAACATTAGGTTAAGTCGTATATTGTGTAAAAGGTCGCTAGCGAGCTGTGTAACTATTTTGTTAACTTGTGACCTACGTTGCTAGCAAACCCTCTAGCGTTCGGCTAGCTCTAATATTGTGAGGAATTAGCACTGACTAAAATGGATGCTTGGTCTTTTTTTTAAACGGAAATGCAGCTTTTGTTGTAGATCGTATACAGTATAAAATATAGTGTTTGAATTTTTATTCTATTATTATAATAAATAATATTATATTTAAATATTATAATATTTTTTTTAAAGAATGGCCACACCCGACTCTTTTAAACTCTTTTTCTCTTATTTTATTTTATTTTTTTGCTTAGCATTTTTGCCCTCATGTTCTATTTATTACATTACAGAATGAGTCACGCTGCTACTCTGACTGCTACAAAATAAAAAATTTTTAAAATCCTCATTTTTTTCAGCTTATTAGTAGTCTCTAAAACATTCAAAACTTTGAAACTATTAACTCCTTTGCTATAGCATGTCTTTATAGATCTATATAATTATATAATTAGCAATCTTTAAGTGAATTATATAATTAATTTACAGCTAGCTAATTATATAATAGCATATTCCTCAGAAGATAGAATAATGCTGATTTGTAAAACTGGTTAAAAACGTAATGTATTTTAATGTATTAAAGACCATAATTAAATATTACATTTAATTTAGTAAATACAACACAGGCACTTAAAAATGATCTCATATTGTATTTTGAGAAACCTTTGAATAATTGTTCCACTATAATAACAGTAATGTAAGTAAAGAATTTAGTGAAATATGGACTGGATTTGAGTTTCTGAGTCATTACACTGTGGTCGAAAGTGAAGTAGAGTTTCCACGCTTTCTCTTTCTTGTTGTTGTTGTTGTTGTTCTGGAGGTGTTTGTGGTCACATATTTCATGCCACCTATAATCTAAAGCAATAACCAGCAGTCATGATCATGGCCTTTAAAACATTTCATCATGACCTTTTTATCAGCTCCTGAAAGACCTCATTAGCTAAAAATGTTTGTGTGACATCCTCTAAGGTGCGCTGCAGAAGGGTTCACGTAGGATTTGATGGCCTATGACGTTACCTCTGTGCAGGGGAAGGAAAAGCGCTGAAGATTTCCTGATGGACTGAGATGTTTGATGGTGTAGGAGATACGTAAGGAATAAAAGTCTCTGAGTTGCGCTGTTGTGAGAAAATGATCAACGATAGGGTGATGTGATGAAGCGGAGTTACTGTTCTCACTTTGAAGTGGAGTATTTTCCTATAAAAGCACATCCTGAAGTGTTTTGTTCCTCTTATACCACAGCAATTTGCCAACAATTACATTATTTATTTATTTTTTTGTCCGTTTATAGTTACGTTTAATCTTGTTGAAGGTCGCGGAGACAAGTTAGTTCCTGTTCTCACTTATATTTGCAGCGGCGATAAACAGTCGTTCCAGCCTCTCTCTTTTCTCTCAAAGCATAAACTCTTATGTCCTGAAGATGTCGGAAAACTTTACTTCTAGAACTGGAGACTCCTTCCATAAATGTTAAATAAACATCTCCTTACAGAGAACTTCATCATATCAACGATTATACATTTTTCTTTGCAAAATAACCGCACATTTCCTTAATTCTTTTATTAATTGATCATTGTTTATGTGGCGTGTCTGCCGTACAAGTCCCTGTGAATCAGCTGTCGCTATAGAAACGATAACGTATTAGAACGAGAATATTAATCTAAACCTCCGCCAAAGAGAGCGTGAACATTAGCAGTAGCTATACTCGGTCAGGTTTTCTTTCGGAGCTCTCACAGCGACTAGCACTCTAGCACTTTCCTGATGTTTCGTAACGTCGGCCAAATCTTAACATTACCAAGTCGCTGATCCCAGAGACGAGACGTTGTTGTTACTATTATCGCCATTAGGGCTGCACGATATATCAAAATTATCGGAATATCGCATACGTAAATATCACGATATGCATATTGCAGGGGCTTGCGATAACGGAATGATTTTAATACTTCAAAAAGTTGCGAAAAATTCTAAGTTTTAGGGCGACGCAGAGATTGCTTTGTTTTCCTCAAAAGAACATGAAACGTTTATGGTGGTTATGTCATTTTCAGTTTTTAAATATATATATATTTAAATTGATTTTACACACTTATAGCATTATTGTACCGCATATCGCATTGTTTAACAAGTTATCGCATATCGCGTTTTTCTTCAATATCGTGCAGCCCTAATCGCCATCTACTGTGCAGGGGTGGAACTGCAACTAGAACTAGAAATGAAGTATCGTTTTTGCAGTAAAGTTAAAATAAAGTTAAGTTATAATTTTCTTGTATGCATGGTTATCTAGTAATTTCTGGAGCGTGAAAACTATGGTAGCATTAGCTAGCTAGAGCTAATTTGCTGGATACCTTGTTGGAATTCTACAAATATCTATGTAAATGTCTTAAACTTTTAAACGCACTACCAAAACACAAAACATTTACACACAAAGCACATGTACATGTATAATTCAACTTTAATTTTATTCGAGATCCATTTCACGTGCCATAGCTACATACGATGGCTAGTTATACTTTTCCAACGTACGCTGTCGGCCATTTCGAATTTCAAAATGACATCATTTCTGGACTTGGGAAGCAGTTTGGTGTGTCAGGGAGGTGAACTGAGACACTATTGGGTTTATTTACTTCCCGATTCTACCGTCGACAAGTGATAAGTAAAGGGACTGTATGGAAAATGCACCGTTTTTCTCCAGGTCTACGCATTATTCCGCTCCAGGCTCAGCAGAGTATAGGTTTGACTCCGTTTGGAAAAAAAACATGAAGCGCACTTGTTTATTTTTCCGTTTTTTTTGTTGCTATCTATTTTTTTTTTGGATTCTGACCTAATCCATTAAATAATTTGAAAGCATTTATTCATTACTCTGATCAAACCGAGAGATTAAGGGATTTGCACCCTTCCCGCGGCCGCACACACAAATCCCTTTGTTTGGTACAATCATTTTGATGCACTGCTCGTGTTTGTGTTAGCCTTCGCTCTGAGCCTCGCATTAGAGAAATCAGGGAGATGTGCAGCATGACTCACTCGCTCTCTTCTCTTCTAATGCAGCGGGACCTTTTTTACACTCTTGAGGTCTCACCTGGCCGAACCGAAAACACTGAAACCAGTTTCCCTTTACAGTCGGCGTGTCGTGTTCGTGTGTGAGCTGGCGTTGCTTTAATGAGATGTCGTGACGCTGTCCTTGTATGACTGGGTGTATTTACGTTGCTTTGTTTAACCGTCTGGCAAAGGATCATAGGCCAAGTCTTTACTTGGAGAAAAAAAAATCAAAATGTGATTGATGGGAATATGCTAGTTACGCTAGCATTAATTGACACATTACACATTACTATTGTGCTTATAGTATAATGCTAACTTGCCAAAGTGCTACTCAAGATCAGTACAACTAGTCATCCTAAATTAACACACACGAATATAAATATATATATATATATATATATATATATATATATATATATATATATATACTAGGATATAGTTTGTTTTTAAAAATAGCATTCTCAGTATCTCGCTAGCAAGCGCAGTGACAGGC
>CM075001.1:1475739-1492043 GCA_037576825.1 Pangasius krempfi
CTCGCTCATTAGGGATAAATTCACAGTGATAAATTCAAATATTTATAATATATATTTTGTTAATCCATTTATTTCTGCAAAGCTGCTTTGCGACAATGTCCATTGTTAAAAGCGCTATACAAATAAAACTGAATTGAATATAACCACAGAAAGCCATTTAGCAGCCATGTTTTAATAAAATGAAATGAATTTCCTTTTCTACAGCATGATGGAAAATTAATGGAACGTTGCACTGGGTATTTTGTGGTACTCACTGTTGTTTGCAGTGGCACAATAATCTTTCTCTTAAAGTAATAATAATAATTTAAAAAAAAACAGCTCGTCATGTTACAGAGAATCCACAAAGCCTTATGACGGCATTATAACGTGATATGAATGTGTTCGTAGTTCGCCGTCTGTCGAAAGTGTTACGGTTACAGCTTTACCGCTTACACTGGAGACTCCTTCCATAAAGGCTAAATAAACAGCTCCTTACTGAAAACTTCACCATATCAACGATTACACACGTTTTAAAAAATCTGTTTATGTGGAGCGTCCCGATGTACACGCCCCTGCGAATGAGCCGTTGCTATAGAAACGATAACGTATTAGAATGAGTGCATTAATATAAATCTGTTCTGTTGTTATAGAAACTGAATCAACACCTTCTGACCAATCAGAATTGGGAGCTCTCATGCATTATGAGATATCAGATATCACATCATAGGTTTTCTCAAAATTTTATTTCATCACTTGGCCCCGCCCACTTCAACAGTTGCTATGAGACACCTATTTAATGCAGCATGCTTATCTTTTAAGCCACGCCCATCACTGCTGCATTGCTGTAAGGATAGCTTTCTTGCCAAACGTTCTTTAAATTAAGAGCATCGATGCAAATGAGGCTTTTAAGCAACGCAGCGAGAGCAGAAACAATTAATCAGCCGTCGCTAAACTCCAATGTAATCATTTCCGTACAGAGAGCTGGGATGTGCTTACACAGTAGTACATTCTACTTTGTCGGGATCCTTTCAGATGCGTGCGTAAATGACTAGCGTGTGCATCCCAAGCCAGGATTTGTGCCTCAGGCCGTGTCTGACAGCCGCGTGTGGTTTAGGGAGATTGTGTTAAGTATTTGTCTGTCAGGACCTGAAGACGACAACGGCATCTAAAAGACACAGCAACATGAGGACACTGTGCACTTTAATGTGTGCCGTATCAGAAGGAAGTGACATTGAGGCACTCCCCGAGCCGCGCTTTTCCTTTTCCAAGTTCTGCGTGATGTGTGGAGAGTGTCAGTCAGTCTGGCTCCTACCCAGACGGATTAGGAGCCCATAGATACGCTCAGAAGATGAGATGGAGTTTCCCTGACGATGGTTTTTTTTTTTGTTCTTTGAGATTAAATGGAGCTGTCAGAGTGAACGTCAAATTGGCTGCCATGTACTGACGCAAGACTACTGATTAAAACGAAGGATAAATAATACGAGCTTGTGTCCTGAATGGGCTGCCGTCTCATCCAGGACGTATCCTCGCTGTAAAGAACACACGCCGTGAACAAGTTACGCTTCAGAAATGTATGAGACACATGATATGAATGGAGATTTATGAAAAACAACAACAACAACAACAACAACAACAACAAAAACCCTCAGGAAGCAGTGCTACTCTTCAGTGCGCAAGAACGAGTTTATATTTTATTATCGATTAATATTAATGCTAAATTTATAAATATTATTGTTAAATTATCTTTAATAATAAATGCATATTATACATATTACATTTTATTATATTATGCATAATTTTTAAACAGAATAAAGATGTGATGGATTCTGTTTACGTTTTTGCTGTATTGAGCATTAAAGAAAAAAAAAAAAGAGAAAATTGGAAAAATTAAAATTAGGTCCTTACTTTGTCTAAGGCTAATATGTTCATCTGAAGTAATGTTTTTTTAAACTTTGCAGTTTTGTACAGTTCTGTAAATTGTATTCTGTATATGTACATGACTGATTTTATGAGGCGTATCTTATGGCACAATCTTTATTTAAGATGCTCCTGAAATCACAGTCGGTGTGTCAGAGCTTTTTTGGACCTGTCCCTTTATTGTTATCGGTGCTATGGACACCAATATGACAGTATATCTAAATATATATATTCTGGGAAACTATGAGAAATTTTGATGCTTCATAGCTAGTCACAACTCCATGATTGTCCAATGAAATGCCCTCTAGACTGTACATGTCCCGCCCATCGCTTCCTTGAGGCAAAAATTGGTTGGAGTTCTCCATAGTTAGCTCGCTTGCTAAGCTACTGTTGGGATTGTTTAGATTCGGCTGTGTGGCGTATCTCGAATGCTGTTGGCTGTTGTGTGAGTCACTCTGACTCTCTGCCTCGAAAGGAAATTTGTCAAAATACAGAATCACAGCTAAGAAGCTATTTCATGGGGACTTTAAGCTTCCAGTGTGTTAAACATTTCTCAAACCCTGTTTCTGAAATTTACTCAGTAAACACAAGAAACTTTACACAATATACAGTTGTATATAAAGTTGACACTGTGGTGATTTGGGTTGCCAGATTTCAGCCGTTTAGGTTCAAGTGAATTCTTAATTGCAGTGATGTCAGGAATCCTTTTCTTCACTGTCACTTAGCAACCACATGACCAGTTTCCAAGCACTTAAACTGCCTTAAAATCTCATTAAACTGTATAAACTTAATTTATTTGTATTTTTATTTGGTCCTTTCGGATTTGATCCAAGTGCCAGAGAAAGTGTTGGACCTCGTCATTGTACAGCTTTTGCCACGTTCCTGTAAGAAAATCTGACTTAGTACTGATCAGGTGGCAGACGTGTGTTATTACATCATGACATCTAAGAGCCAATGAGATTCCAGTATGCAAATGCAGGTTACCAAAGGAACAGGGTGGCCATGGATCATGACATGACATGTTTATGCAACATATAATAATATATATTATTATATTATATAATATATATATATATATATATATATATATATATATATATATATATATATACATAGTCGTAGATTCCTTCGTGAGGGTAAAAGTTTTGGCACCCCATGCCGTTTTTCTTCTTTAATACCTTTTTTTCTTTGTCTGTGAAACATCTTCGTTCAGAAATTTAGTACAATGTTGAAAATACTGAATGAGAAATATTTGTTGTGGGTGACTTTGAGGTTTGTCCACTCTGAAACACATCGTTCATAACTCCATATCTTTGGCAAAGAACATAGAAATAGGCAGAAGAGAACAGAAATTTGTGGAGTGATGAATGTAGAACAAAAAATGTTTCATTTTTGTGGTAGATCTTGGCAAAAATTAGCATCTACTAGCATTCCAAGCCTGTGTAGTGTTATATAGTCCAGTGATCCACCTAGAGGATATATATATATATATATATATATATATATATATATATATATATATATATATATAATAGTCAAAGCCCTTACCGGTCGGGAATATCATTTTACCATGCTCGACACCTAACACACAAAATCAGCTGTACCTTACTTTTTTAAATAAATGCATTCACAGCTTGATGAGCTCTAACGCCCACGACGTGAAGAACATTTCACGTGCTGCTCACGTGTAACACCACCTGCTTTCCCAGCATGAATGTTCACACCCCACCACCCGGTTTCTTCATTTTTCTGCTTTTCTTTTTTTTTCTCCCCGTGATGACGTCCAAATGAAGGAAATGAAACCAAATACTCGCACCAGATAATATTTATGATCATGTTCTGTTCCTCTAACCTGGAGGAAGTGTATGTAACGCAGGTGCTGCAGATGAAATCATGAAATCCCTGCCAGAAAACAACACATTACAGCAACAAATACAGAGTAAAAAAAAAAGTTCAGTTTTTGTTTTTGTTTTTGTGAATCCTTACAAATGAGAAATTGGCAGCCGCTTCATGTTTTGTCTTTTAAAAATGAACATTAGGGAATGTGAGAATTAGTCATTGAAGGAAGCGATAACTATGTATGAATAAGATTTTGGACACCCAACACACAAGCCTTTCATTTTCCCTGTTTACAGAATTTAAATTTAACTTTCTTTTTTTTAATTAATTAATTAATTAATTAATCAATTTATTTATTTATTTTTGCAGTGTTTGTGACTCTGAATCTGGAAGCAAATTCTCCTCCTCAGACATAAGCACAGACATAATGAAAAAGAATTATTTACATGTTTTTAAAAACAGGCTTGATTTAAATTAATTTTTTAAGACAATATTGAATATATTAAATATACACTAATAATTGAACATTTCTCAAATAAACTAACTAACCGACCATCAAACAGGCAAAAACCCCTTCATTTCAAATCTTTACACAGAGAAAATGCAAAACTTTTCTGTTCTTAAAACATGCTGCGTTTCCAGCATCACAAACATTGTTAATAAGAATGAATTGATTCGTTTTTATACTAATATAGATATGAATAACATGGTGTATGATGTAATCTGTTTTAATTTTTTTTTTTTTTCAATAAATGCAGCTTTTTGTAATTTTTGGCATTACACAAGTGAGAGAAAATGGGAGAAAAATAAAATGGATTCCATATGACGTGCTTGTAATTTTACCTCAAGCCAAAAAAAAAGGCATTTATAGATTACATTCTTGTAAAATGATATCACATGATATTCTGTTACCATCCATAAAAAAAGATACTAAAAAAAAAAAAATCAGAAACCCTCGGAACTTTTTTGAACTATATAATCAACCCACCAATTTCTTTTCCCTCTAATCCTATTTCGAAGGTGAAATCAGTCGAGCACTTGAGTGAGCTTGCGTGAGAAATAGCATGTGTAATGCTACGTCTGGGATTAAGGTTATTAGGACTATAAGCTACTCGGCGATTATCCAGAGGATCAGGTCGAGCAGAAAAAAAAACAACAGAAGAGCAAAGACGAGAGGCAACATTTGGCCATGTTAAAGAATGAGTTGGCATTTATTTAAAGATAAAGGACGTTGATAGCAGTTTGGATTTTGGCGTACACATCAGATTGTTAGCTTATTATTTTACTGTTTTGGATTTTAGTGGAACGGTTGTAAGAAAAACGCATAGCCTCAATCCTAACGGTGTCATTGTTGAGATGGTGATAGATATTAGATCAGGTTTTTAGCCATCGCATCTTAATATCAATATCATGACCATCCATTTTATCATTTTAAAAAAAGGTACAATGTAGAGGAGAGCATAAATGTGCGTAAATGTAATGATGGCAGTTTGGAGTAACTGCAGTCCGGTTTAAGACGAACACATCGGCATTATCTTTGCGCTCTTGCTTCAAGTACAACTGCGAAATTGTCAGGACAATAGTACGAACATCGTGTAGCGATGAGAAAGCTGAGACAAGGTGAATCCCTCACACACACACACACACACACACACACACACACACACACACACACATCCGTAATCCAGCACCAGATCCCGTCCATGGCTGCAGCTTTCCATCGATTACCAGCAGAGTGGTTGGACACTTAGCTCTCGTGTCCCCTCTGTAACTGCATTGTAAAAGGAATAAAGAGGAGGCCGAGCTGTGGGACGCTTTTAACCATCGAGTAGTGAAAGCATTAATCTGAGGACGTCACGCTGCAAAGACAAGCTGACTCACGTCACTGCATCACTGATAAATCAGCGACTGCTGTATCGACTCACGACAGGCGCGATGGAGGGGACAGCTCAAACCTGTCAAACATTAGATCCACGTTTACTTTCACAGCATTCAGCAGACGCCTCGATCCAGAAGCGCTTTATAGTTTCAGTTGATAAAAACATTTCCTCATGCTGGTACAGATAGTCCAGGTTGTGTGAGAGTACCATGAATCTGAGACCCTGTTAGAGAGGAGCAACAAAAACCACTTAGCCTTAAGACCTGATCACAATTATTATTATTTCAACTGTTTTTTTTTTTTTTTAATCTTTTTTATTTAATCTTTAATATTGCCACAAATGGACAAGTCTATCTGTCATGTACACACAACAAAAAAACTGGACTGAAACCTGAAACTTAAAACCAAGTGCTGGATTTTATTACTATTAGGGGGCCAAGCACCGTAGTCACCCTACTCTGTTGCAATCGTACGCTTTCTTCTCCTTATTACTTCCACAAAGATCCCAAAGAATGCTCAGAATGCTTTAATGAAATTTGGTACAGTGATTGACGACAGTCTCAGCTACATTCACAGCAATTTCGCCTTACGCTCCTCAAGCACTCTAGCGCCACCGACAGGGCAAATTTGAACATATGTTTACAGTAATAACTCACCGCACTCAACAATTCCACCGATTCTTTGGGACGTCTGAGTTCAACATCTATCATGTATCTGCCATATTGGATTTTCCACCATTTCGAATTTTTTCAAAAAGGTTTCGCTTCTTCAGCTACAAACTTTATCCAGTGATCACAAAATTTAGATCACAGGATCGTGAAACCAACCTAAACCAATTTAGTCCTTAGATTTTTGATATGCGAGACGGTTTGTCCATAACATGCAAACGAATTTAACAGGAAGTGATGGCATATCTTGGCAAATAACGGTTGCGATTTATTACTTGGGAACCAGTGCTGATGATCGCAACGGATTCTGGCCTTCTTCCTTTGCTATAATTAATTCGTTATTGTAATTTTTTTTATATAGTAGCATAGTTTCTCTTTTAATGCTTTTGAAAATGTAAAAAGAACTTTATTAAAGAATTTATGAATTAATGTTAATGGAAAGCGATGGCATAGCTATCATAAACAAAACTGAGGTGACAATGAGCAAAACAAAATATGAAACTATCCTACAGAATCTGCAGGTTGACTGGAATGAACTGTAGCGAAGAAGTCCTCGGCCAAATATTCTCCTGTTAACCCGAAAGTGACGTTTGAAAGAAATTTGCTAGAGGACGTAATCTTACCATAAACATCAATATTTCAGGTTCATTATTGTTTATTTACTCACACTACTCTCTTCTTGTCACCTCAATTTTACATTCGCAACACAACCCAAGATCTTAAGCTTGTTTAAGTCACGTTAACTTTAATATGTTTACTATAGAGAGCTCTCTGTGTGACGGCGATATATTACTTCAGGCTCTCTGATATAGAAAATATTCCATCCAGCACCAGCCAAAATTTATTACACACATCTGTCTTGTCAAAGGAGAGTCTGAGACTGTGTGTGATGTCATTTCCTGTTAATGTGATAAACAGTCAGAGATGTACGTTTAACATACTTTTGGCTGTTTCTTTCTTTTTGATTTTGTTGCATATTTAACATAACTAATGATGTTAAAAATAAATGACATAAATGATGTTAAATAAATAAAATAAATGCTATTTGTAAAAAAAAAAAAATAATACAATATGATATTCGCCCTTTGCTCTGCTAAAGAAGGGCATAACGCTGCTTAATATTTATTTTCTAATAAATTTCACTTGTGAAAAACAACTAGCTGTAAGTAGCTAAGTCTCTTTCTACCTAACTTTGATATTAAATATATTTAGCATATACTGTAGGACAAAAGTACGTAAGTTAAAAAAAGTGTTTTTTTTTTAAAGATTAAATTTTTTTTTACGTACACACGTGACACGTGTTAATTATCATCTGATTTATCTAAATGCAGCGAGTATACTGGAACAGATTATTGTGTGTTGTGCTGTTATAGGAAACTAATCAACAACAGGATGGTGTGAATAAGCCCAGTTACTCTTAACACCCCAGAGTTGATTATTTTCCTACGACAGCATGGCCGGAAGTGTTTTATTCCTCTTATTCCACAGCATTATTTTCACAATTTATTATAATAATTAATTAAATAATGTGATGTACTTTTTTTTTTAATCTGTTTAAAGTTGCATTTCATGTTGTAGATCATCTATGAAACAAGTTCTCACTTAGCAGCCTCACTATCACCGGCTCTCATTTTCCCTCTGATGAACTTAATAAGACAAATAATAATAATAATAATAATAATAATAATAATAATAATAATTAACGTGCAGCTTGTCATAGTACAGAGAAACCGCATAACGTAAACTCTTCTCTCCTGAACATGTCGTTAAATGAAAGTTACAGCTTTATCTCTGACACTGGAGACTCCTTCCCTAAATTAAACTGGCATCTCCTTATTCGAGAATATCAACGATTAAACACGTTTATCTAAATTGGTTTCTGTGGCGCGTCCACTGCACAAAGCCCTGCGTGAGTTGTTTAATCTAAACCCGTGAGCTTGTACTCAAAATTAACCCACACCTTCTGACCAATCAGAATCCAGACTTCAACAGCATAGTATACAACTCATACACGCAGTTACTATTTAAGCAACGACGTTGTCGCTGCAGCCCCGTGACCTTTTCCTCCTGCAGGAGTGGAGAACAGGTGATCATGTGATCAGGTGATCAGGTAATCATGTGATCATGTGATCAGGTGAACAGGTGATCAGGTGATCAGGGCGCATGCATGTGATGTTAGATGCCTTGCATGGTAACATGCAATGGCAAGTATTGGTCTGCATGCTGCTTAATGAATGTCTTCCTTTCTCTCTCCCTGCCCCATCTGTGCTTACAGAAGACATCCGTGCTGAAGGTGGGTACTGCATTTTTAATCCTTATCCACTTATTTACCTCAACTTTCACCCCTAATGTGCTTTATCAATGTTACATGAGCACAGCGTGGACGGTAGGTATAATTTATACGTTGTTTTTTTTTAAGGGTTTTTTTATTTAGTAGCTGAATTTGGGACATTATGCACATTTTCAAACTACGAGAAACCAAATCCAGGTACAATGAATGGAAGCTAAAAAAAAAAAAGCCCAAAACTGCCCACTGCATGAATGAAAATATCTTATAAATGATTCAAATATCATTAAGCCTATTTCTTCAAGACGTTCATTCCTAACTTCCAGCTTGAACGATTTTTGTTTCTCGCTTAAAAAAAAACCTTTAAACAAGCATAGTTTTCTGCCGCTTGTAAATACTTGCAAATATTAACCTATGGCTAAGAAATTGTATCTAGGATATTGATTGAATAGTTGAATTTTTATTATGAGATTACGTTAAAAAGTTGCAAGATTATTAAGCTTACTTTGAGACACATTTTTTCTAATTTCAAACATGATTTTTGTTTCTCACCATAAATAAATGCTTTAATAAAAAGCACAATGAACTGCCAGAGGAATTAGCTGCTACTAGCAATGCTTCTTTTAAGCATTTTATTTCTAGCTAGAAAGCAAAAATGACATCAAATGAAAATATCGTGACTTTAATTGAAATGATCTAATATTTGTATTTACTATGAGATTATGATAAAAATTTAAAACATTATTAAGCCTACTTTTAGAAATTCTTTCCACTTTCAAGCTAGAATAATTCTTACTTTTAGCTAGATGCTTAAAAGATGCAGTATCATCTGCCAATAGCAAATCTAAACATATTTCTAGATATTTTTTAAAAGTTTCCAATTTGTATGATTCTTGTTTCTAACTAGAAAATTGCTTAAAAACCCAACAGTGATCTACTAATGTTAAATATCAAACATATTTCCACTTTCGAGCTTGAATAATTGTTACTTCTAGCTAGGGAAAAAATAATTTTTAAAATTATTTTAATCAATGTAAAATTAGTAAAAATATTTTTAGCCATTTTTCTGATTTCAACCTCGAATAATTTTTGTCTGTAGGAACGAAAATGATATCAAATGTATAATATACATTAAATGTAGTCAATTTGATTTAATATTTCTATTTCTAGATATTTATAGTTTTTGGTTCTTGCTATAAATAAATGCTCAGATAAAATGAAGCTTAAAATTAATTTTAAAAATGATATATTCTGTATAATAATTTCATAAGATGTGACTATGGTCAAGATATTTTTACTTGGGAAAATTTCACAAAAATTTATTATATATATATATATATATATATGTATATATATATATATATATATATATATAAATATATAATATTTTGCAGTGTAATTTGGAATGAGGAAGTATAAAACACTAAACTTGTGTAATAATTCTAACAAGCGACAGCGAGTTGTTTAAATTTCGTTTAATTTGACTGAAGCTGTGACTCACATTCGCCCTCAGCTTGACATTTTAACACTTTATGTTCTGCACGAGAAACGATGCGTTGTTTAAGAGCCGAGTCGTGTTTCCGTATCCGTAGTGACGGGTGGAAATGCTCCTTCAAGGTTGACAAGGTAAATCATCCATCTGCATGATATCCATATCAACTAACGGCGGGTAAATTCCTCCGAATCCACCGTGGAGAAAATCAGCCGTGGCACAGAACGGAGACGGGAGAAGAAAATAAATAAATAAATAAATAAATAAACGCTGATGTAAAGGAGGAAAAGTGTTTTTCTTTATCAGATTGTTGTGTTCGAGTGGGCTGATGCGTCTGTCGAGTACCATCAGGGTCGACTTAATATTATTCAGTTCAGTTTTACTTTATAAGGAGCTTTTTATAACAGATCTTGTTGAGCGAAGAAGCTGCTGCGGGAGGAAGAAAGAACCGACTGAGAGGAGGATAAAATAAAAGCAGCTACAATTCAGTCTATGACTATAAAATATATATATTTTTTTAATATTAGCACCATATTTATGCTATAAAACTGATAACAATAATCGTGGTACTAGGTATTCGAGTCAATAGAATCATAAAGAAATGGTTTTGACCAAAAAAAAAAAAAATCCATCAAAACAAGCAAAAAAACAAACAAACAAACAAACAAACATGACACTGTGTGAATTTTGCTAGGTAAGTAGTTAGCTTAGCTAATTTTTCCTCTCATTGAGTGGACAGCTAACATTAAGCTGAACAATTCTTTACCTATAACAACTTTCCTCTCTTTTTTTCCCTCCATAGTCGATGTAACAAACATTAAGCTAACTTTTACATTACTACCAAAGGCACTAGATTCTCCAGTATATTGTTAAAACCATTAAAACCCCTAGTTACTTAACATTAAGCTAACTTGTGTAAGCAAGGCAGCATCCAAGATTGCTAGCAAGATAAATAATAAGTAGCATGGTCTAGTAGCAAGCTAGCTAACATAACACTAACTATCATTTGGCTAGCATAGTAGCTAACAATAGCTATCTATCGTATTCTGTAATTAGAACCTGGTGATATGTTTGCTAGCAAGGTAGCCAATATTAAGCTAACTATTATATTGAGCAAAAAAGTGTACAAGGTTGCTAGCAAGGTAGCTAACAGTAGGCTCACTTTTCATCAGTAGCAAGTTCTGCTAGCAAGCTAGCAAGCTAAAGAAACATTTTAGTGGACTTATGACTAAAATTAGTGAAAAACGTGAGATTCGAGTGGATTTTATTTTTCAAACTGGAAATATTATGAAAATTAAAATTATGCCTTTAATTTATCAAATCTACATTACTCTGCTTGTCTTTTTAATTATTTATTTTTAAATTAATATATATTTTTTAAAACTGTACCAACGTTGTGGCTTCATAACACATTCACAAGCATTGCATAAATCATTTCGTAAGTAATGCTGGATGATTTATGATGTTATGACGTTAGAGCTTTTATGTCGTCAATAATCCCCTGCGAGCGAGCTGTTGCTATGGAAACGATAACTTATTAATATAAACCGGTGATTTGTAGCTGCGCTACTGTCAGGGCTGCTGTTAGAGAAAATTAATCAACACCTCCTGACCAATTAGAATCTAGATTTCAACAACAACAAAAAAAGATTTTCAAAAAAAAAAAAAAAACAAGGAGAGAAATATACCTCTGCTGATGGATTGACAGCTAAACTCACGCTAACGGATCATGTTAAACTGCTCGCTCGGGCAGATGGTCAATTGAAAGAATGTAAAAAAATGGTAATAAACCCCCCGTGACATTTATGATACATAATAGTTCTGCTGTTGGTACAAATGTACTTATACATTGTGCAGCGGAGAGGAAAATGATGGCTGTATTTTGCGCCGTTGCCTGGCTGTGTATTGGATTTGGGCTCCAGCTGTCCCTGTTTGTGCCGTAAATCAGTGGGTAAAAGAGTAAAGGATTGTGGGGGAGGCAGGTAGGTTGGATTAGACAAAATGAAATATCCTGCAAAATCTTTATCCTAAACTCAGACCTGCCAACGCTCACGTGATTGTTGCGTAGGGGCTCTGAATTTTAACATCACTACGAGTTATCGCTCAAAAATATGCAAAAAGTCTTCTTTTTTTTTATCAAATTAAAAAAATAATCGACATTTGAATCAAGAATGATTGACAGTTGCGTAGGCGATTTGAACTCTCTCGTATGAACTCTTCGCCTGAAAGCTCCGCCCCCTTCCCCCATCTCACATTAGTATTCTTTAGTGCCGGTTATCTCGTCTCGACTCGTCTCGTCTCGTCTCGACTCGGTTTTCCCGCTTGAAAAACGATGCACTTGTTTTCTGTCACGATCAACAGAGAATGTTTTGGGTTCATTAATGTGAAGTAAAAATGATCATTTTATGTAGCTAAATTTATTAGGGATTGCTCCCCACGTGTCGGCTGGTTACTGTAAAACTCCAGATATACGCCTTACACAAGGGATTCGTGAGAGGACTATATTAAATATATTGAATTTTTAACCAAGGTAGCTAACCCCATATTAGCTATGATTAGCTACGGATTGGTCTGAGAAATCATTCGAGCCAGTTAGCTGGAGTTACCATGTCGACCTAATTTTCATAGGATTTAAGAAAATCTTACTTTAAATGCCGCTTGTTACGTTTTCGCTTAACGGCTACGTGTTGCGCTCAGGTAGGACATAGAAAACATAGTGTGAACGCAGTGTTGGAGCTACTCTTCCCGTCCCGTTCTCCGTTTTTGTCTCTCCATCCTGAACACCTCTGTCCTGAATCCGTCTGATCCACCAGACGAATGTCCGTGTTCTTCACCTGTGTTCTTTGCACTGACTGTGCTCTTGTTTTCCTTTAAGGTCTGGCACACCTGATGATGGGAGACCAAGGTATGTTCTCTGTTCCTTCTCTCACTCATCCTCGTCTTGCCTTTTTCTCCTCTTCTGCCTCATTGCTTCTGCTCTGCACTTAACGAGTTGAAGAGCTCGGGCTCTCACGTTCTCACCGAGTTCCTACTTTGCTTTTTTGCTGCATTTTCTATTCTGATAGAGACTGGAACCAGAGAACCACAGCTGTGGGGCAGGAGGGGTGTGCTGTTAATGGCTCTCCTTAGAGTAAATGGGATTGGGATTGAATTTACATTGACAAAAACATGTCCTAATACATGCTTAGAAGAAAAGGGTTCCTCAAGAGTTCTTTACATTGGTAGCGCTTCTTTGCGCCACGAATGGCTTCTCTCCAGTAAACCTTTAATTTATCTTGAGTATAGCAATTGTTTTAAAGTAAATCCATGTTCATGGAAGTCAGTCGCAGCATCAAATCGTAGCCAAGCCCATCCACAACCAATCAGGTCCAGGTTTCTCAAAGATCATCAATAAACGAATGAATATTAAATGCTCTCTCTCCACGCTAAGGCAGTCTTAACTGTATGATTCACCTGAGGGTTCCTCAGGGGTTCTTTGGATTGTTGGAGTTTCATTGCTTCCCTCTAGAGATCCTTTAAGGATTCTTGATTAATGTGCATGGAAGTCAGATTTGTCAGATATTAAATGGTCGCCCAGTCCATCAGTTTCTCAAAGATCATTGGTAAATGGTAGAGCGAGCATCACTTTGAACACTCTCTCCAAGCTAAGACATGCTCAACTTTACGTTTATGGAGAAACAAAGGTTCTGCCATAGAAACAAGCTAAAGAACCCTTTAGGGTTCTACTGTTAACCTATTTTATACCTATATATTTAACCTATAGTGTAGTGGTACTTGTAAATTAATTCATTCATGTTCATGGAAGTCAGTTGGAGCATTAAATCATAGCGTAGTATGTTTCATCGTTTAATCGACCAATCGGTGTTGAGCTCCTCAAACATCAGTGTTCAATGATAGAGCGAGCAACACATTCAATACTTTCTCTCCAAGCTAAGACAATCTCAAGCACAGCTTCTGGGAAATTTAGCATTATGTTTTGTTTATTTTTATTTTTTTTGCTTATTACATTGACAAAACCATTCTTCAACACTCTAAGAAAAAAAAGGGTTCCTCAAGGGTTCCTTGGATAGTTAAGGCTCCTGTGTGTCCAGAGAATCTTTAATGTAACCCTTTAAGTCCCAAAAGTGTAGATCATCAGTTTCAGCGAGCAATCAGGGTTGAGATTTGCAATGATCATCATTAAATGGTAGACCATTTTTGGAAAACTATTTGGGGAACTGAGCTAGGGCACTAGGTTTGATTTGTTACTTTTCTCAATACATTGTGAAAACTTGTTCTTCTACACTATTAAAAATGTTTCTCAAGGATTCTTTGAATAGTTGAAAAGTGGTTTTTTTTTTCCTTTCTGAAAAAAACCTGCTATGAAAAGGAACTCCTCTTTTATACGGTTCCTCCAGAAGTAAAAAGCTAAGCGCAAGAACCTTAATGTTTCTGGATTTAACTCATTTTCCCCAAGAGTGTAGAAGTACGTTTTAAATATAGTCGTGAATGTTCATGAACGTTCTCAAAGATTCTCAGAGATCATTGTTGAACACTCTCTCTCTCTCTCTCTCTCTCTCTCTCTCTCTCTCTCCCAGCTAAGATGATCTCAAATTTATGATGTTTTTGGGGAAAGTGTTGTGCAAGAATTGAGAAATGCAGCAAGCCACGTTCTCAAAAGGTTCCATCTAAAACCATTCCATCATTCAGGGGTTCTTCAGTTTGTCCCTCTAGGGCAAGCTTTGCCAGAAGCAGTAGACCTAGTAGGAAGCTAGGAACCCTTGAGGAAACCTTTTTTTTTCCTAAGAGTCTGGGTAATTATGCCTGGTTTTATTGCATGTGGCAGTAGAATGAATACGTCATCTTCACTTTAGCTTTTCATCCATTTCATCATGACTGCATTTTACCTTCATCTACTCCACTTTGCCCTCATTACACGACCATAACTTACGTATCTTCTTCTCTCCCTTTCCCTTTGCTTTTCCTTTCTCCGGGCTCTGCTTCCTCTATGGAACCATGTCATCAAATTTTATAGGTAAAAGTAAAGGTACTGAACCTCTTTTTTTTTTTTTTTTTGCGCCTCGTTTTGTTCTCATTCCCTTTGCTGTGTTCTGTGACCCTGTGCATCTAGATGTAGTGCTAAAATGTCCGTAGCTAAGCTGAGCTGAACTTTCCAAGCCTAAGAAAATGAAGGTAGGTGCTCTCGACAAATCTTTGCTCCGGCTTGAGGGTTTTTACAGTTTGTCACGTAGCGCTATTCATAAAGCCGACTGCCTTTCGGGTGGCGCTGCATCCCACCGGCGCTCGGACTGGTAACTACTTACTCAATCACCGAGATGGGTTTTCAGAGAGCCCATCTCAGCGTGGAAAATGAGTAATTTTTCCCTAGAATTGAGTGTTTCTTCACTGGAGGTAAGTGGCTGCACAAGACGTCTCTCAGCTCCACTCCCTAAAGACTGTTTTGCACAAAAAATAAGGCAAAAGGCTTCCCAGTGATTCTCAGTTAAAGGCAACAATTTTCCCCACTTAGGATAATTAGCGGCTGAGAAAACAATAGAGTCGAGTCAGTTGATTATGGCTGCTTCGTTTATTTCGGAAAATCCATTCCGTTTTGTCCCTGAACATGAATCCGTTCTCATGTGAGGTGATGAATCCAACTTGTATTTCCGATGTCCATAAAGCGTTTATATAGACACGCTAGAAATTCACTGAAAGGGTTATTGCTTTGCTTGGATACAAGGATGGTTCGGATACTGCTTTATTCTGTCGTGGTGGCTTTTGCCTGCTTTTGTTTTACTTTATAAGTAATAAAGTGGTGTTGTGTATCAAATAGAACTGATTGCAGTATAAAGTTACACAGACGTCATGAAACGGTGTATGAAGTTATTTATTAAGGCACATCCACAGCGTAGCGTTAATTCTGAATCTCATTTTTGAATAAACGATTTTGTAACATACGAGGTATAGTGTAGAGATATTGGGCAATCATTTTCTGGAAAAATTTTTTCCGGATAAACCGCATCTTAAACATGTCTGTAGCTAGAACAGAAACAAACATAAATCGTTTTTCTACACTAGCGAAGCTCCGCCCACTTGGAAACCTGTTGGTGGTGTTGTAATGTTGGTGATTTAGACAAAATGACGTTAGCTAACTAGCGAACCTGCTGGTGATGTAGACAGGATGAAGGTTAGCTAACTAGCGAACCTGCTGCTGATGTAGACAGGATGAAGGTTAGCTAACTAGCGAACCTGCTGCTGATGTAG
>CM075001.1:1492053-1494553 GCA_037576825.1 Pangasius krempfi
GTTAGCTAACTAGCGAACCTGCTGCTGATGTAGACAGGATGAAGGTTAGCTAACTAGCGAACCTGCTGCTGATGTAGACAGGATGAACGTTAGCTAACTAGCGAACCTGCTGGTGATATGGACAGGATGAACTTCAGCTAACTAGCGAACCTGCTGCTGATGTAGACAGGATGAACGTTAGCTAACTAGCGAACCTGCTGGTGATATGGACAGGATGAACTTCAGCTAACTAGCGAACCTGCTGCTGATGTAGACAGGAGGAAGGTTAGCTAACTAGCGAACCTGCTGCTGATGTAGACAGGATGAACACATGATGCAGCTTCATGAATAAGATCTTCCCGGCTCTGAGAACCAGAGCAACAGCCTGGGTGATGATTTAAAACGGTTTACTTTCTCTCTCCGCTCTTCCGCTACGTCGGCGCAGTTCGCTCTGGTCGTCGTCGCTGCTGTACATGAGCTGATATGTTTTAGTAAATTTGAGTTTAATGACAGGCGTTGGATTTGAGAGTCCAGCCTCGGGACATGATTTGCTAAGTGAATGTTCTTGGCACAGAATGCAATTTTCAGAGACGGTTTGGCGGAGGCATTTAATTTCAGTTTTATTTTTCTCTGTCAATTGAGCCTCGTTACCTACTCTGGATTTGCTCGAGAGCTCTATCTATCTATCTATCTATCTATCTATCTATCTATCTATCTATCTATCTATCTATCTATTTATTTATTTATTTTTGCAAGTCTCACCTCATAAAATTGGCCAGGGTTTTTATTTTATTATATTTTATTTTATATTTTCATGCTTCTGTGCAGTTCATTCATCGTATTTTAATAAAAAAAAAAAAAAGTAGCATTCGTTTAAGAGATTTTGTTATTTTAAACTAGAGGGAGAGTTTTAAATAAAGTTTTATATGTCATGGATGGGATGATGTTGCCGTCTGTAGAATCGGCCTCGCTGGAGCTGAACTGGCCCCTCGCCGATTCTCCTCTGCTACATTAGAGGAGCAGAAGGAGAACCAGGAGGAGCCTCATTTCACTGCTGACTCAGCGCTGAGGACCGAACAGTGCGCACCTTCTGATTCTCGTTCATCATTAGCCACCTAGCGTAGCTAATATACAGCCTGCAAACATAAACTTAGCTGAGTAACCACTTTTTATTTATCTAGCTTTGGCCTTCTTCACTTTCAGTTCAGCCGACAGAGCTGAGCAGCGAGATTACGGAAGTAAAAATGGCTTTTCTCTTCACAAGTTTGATCATTAGCCATAATGTAAACCTGATGATTGGGCTACACCATTAGCAAATGCTCCATCACATTTCAGATAGCGTATTCGTATCCTTATGGACAGTTTCTCCTGGCTAGCAGAGGCTAGGTAGCTAACTAGCTAGCATTAAGGAACGTGAGCGTAGCTGACATTACATCGTCACTCCAGTCTAACAAGCTAACTAACAAAGATTATGGTGATTTAGGATGGAGTTAGCTAACTAGCAAGTGTGATGATGATTTATACAAGATGAAGCTAGATCGCTAGCGAACCTGCCGATGATTTAAAAAGGATCAATTTAGCTAACCAGAGCATCTTACGGTGATTTAAACAGGATACAAAAGTATTCAACTCCTTGAGATCATAAATTTCACTTCTGCAATTTCAATGTTCACAGAATAGTCAGTATATTACTAAATCTTATCCTTATCCACTAAATTGTATCTTTCTCCATACGAGCATACCTTATAGTGATTTAAACAGGGTACATTTAGCTAACTAGCAAACCTGCTGATGGTTTAGACAGGATGATTTTAGCTAACCTGCTTGTGATTCAGGATAAATTTAGCTAACTAGTGAACCTAGTGATGATTTAGAAAGGATACATTTAGCTAATCAGCTCATCTTATAGTGATTTATACAGGATACATTTAGCTAACTAGCAAACCTGCTTATGGAGGCAGGACAGGATAAATTTAGCTAACTAGTGAATCTTATAGGGATTTAAACAGGGTACATTTAGCTAACTAGCAAACCTGCTGATGATTTCGACAGGATAAGTTTAGCTAACCAGCAAACCTGCGTGTGATTCGGGATAAACTTAGCTAACGATTGAACCTGCTGATGGTTTAGACAGGATGACTTTAGCTAACTTGCAGACCTTATAGTGATTTAAACAGGATAAATTTAGCTAACTATTGAACCTGCTTGTAATTCAGGATAAATGTAGCTAAGTTTAGCTAACTGGCGAACCTGCTGATGGTTTCGACAGGATAAAACAATTGAAAGAAAATCTTAAAGAAGAAAACAAAAAGTTACAGGGACACAATAAAATATGTATAGTTAAAACAGTAAAAAAAACAAAACTATGTATAATAACAGGGAAAAAAAAACGTGTGTCCTGTAGCTTTGCCTTGCTAGTGATTTATTCCTGTTAGCGATTTATCAGAATCCGCCTTTTTATTTGAGAACTTTCTGACAAAAATGAATGGGGCATTTTTATGGAAGCGAGAGCATTGAAAAC
>CM075001.1:1497053-1502998 GCA_037576825.1 Pangasius krempfi
TTATTTTTAACCTGCCACTCCTGAGAGAGAGAGAGAGAGAGAGAGAGAGAGAGAGAGGAAAAGGATGAGAAAAAGTGAAACAAACCAAATATAAATAAAAATAAATAAATAAATAAATAATTTAAAGCAGAAAAAAATAAGAAAGAATATATTGTGCACATGTCCAGTTACCCGTCAACAAATAAATCAGAATTCGTAGTAAAACAGGAATGAATACGTGGGAAAATAACATCAGAAATATTAATTTTATTTCTATAAAATAAAGTGATATAAATATTGAAAAGTACTATTATTATGTTTTATTATAGACACAAATATACATGTAATAAATAATTTATAAATTGTTATAGCTACATTTTATATTTATAATTTGTAAATAATTAAAAAAATATGCCAACATTTGTAATAATAATTTGTAAATATAATTTTATAAATGCATTTGTCTGCATTTGGGAGCTCTGTGTAAAGTGAGACATTTTAAAAACGATTTAATATCATCACATTTCCCAACATTACACAGATGTTATTAATAGAGATAATAAGAGTTATTAAGTGAGGAATAAACAGTTGATTTATTGTAGTTATAAGAGTTAAGACTTCGCTCCTTATAATGCATTAATAATAGACGTTGCTATAAAGTGTAAAGCGTTTGTATAACTATGTGTACAATGCCTTATGAATGCCTTATGAATGCCCTATAAGATGTTACGAACATGTTCATAGTGTATTGTATAGATTATGTTATACGCTGTGATAGAAAATGTGCGAGTGTGAATACAGAGGAACCTCTCAGTAGGTCCACGCTGAGATTCATTACACCGAAGGCTGACGGATTGTTTTAGGACACGCCGTCCCTCACGTCTCATATTCCCTCGACGCCTCCTGTGCTATTTTTTTCGCCGCTGCAAAAAATAAAAAATAAAAAAAATAAGAGAGAGAGGACCAGAAACACGTTCTTGCATAATGCGCTGAAATCGTGCAGAGTGGAAACGGACTCGTCGACATATTTACACTTTCTTTTTTTATTTTTTTAAAATTTTACAGTCATACTGCCATCTTTTTTAACCGGTTGCTATGACGACACTGTTATTCTGTTATGATCCCTTCGCTAAAAGAAGAAAGACATTGACCCCAAACTGGGAAGAAACTTCGAGCCGGCGCATGGGGAGGTCAGGTGTCGTGTGCGCGACATCTACGTAAGCCTTCCACGATAGGAACGTCATTACAACTGACTTAGCAGCTCATAATGTGTCTACGTCACTTCACCCATTATTTATTTATTTATTTATTTATTTATTTATTTAAAAAAAAAATTTGCACACGACTGACACGAACGACTCCCAACATAACTAAGTCTTTGTGGAATTGAAATAAAAAGTAAATAAATAAATAAATAAATAAATAAATGTTATAATAACTATCAGACATGTCATTAATAATGAAAACATTAAAATTATAGTTTTTGTAAATGTAATGCGATGTCTATGAAACTCTGTAGTGCTTGGCCCCTTAATCACTGCTTGCACCTCTATTATTATTATTATTATTATTATTATTATTATTATTATTATTATTATTACCTTTTTAAAACTATTAAAGCCACTCCTAAGAGAGAAAGAAAGAAAGAAAGGAAGAAAAACGTAAAAATAAATTCTATCTATCTATCTATCTATCTATCTATCTATCTATCTATCTATCTATCTATCGTTGTTGTTTGTTTATTATTTATTTTTTTTAAAATACGTATGTGGCTAGGATTGGAGATCTTTAAACTTCAGCCTCAGATCGACGCACTTCTCTGTAGCGATCTCGGACCACAGCGTAGCGACTCCTCTCGTTGCTCTACAGTAAACGTACGTCTTACGCCGTGAATCTCGTTCCACAGTAGAGCCCTGCTCAGTTATTAACCTCCTGCGTTTGTTGACAGCTTCCATCAATGTTACATAAATAGTCTGCTTTTTTCCCCTCTTTCCCCCCGTGAGCCTGCGTATCTGTTAGCACTCCCGCTAGAAATGGTGGAATTAATAACGCTTTTCATTCCGTTCGCTCCGTCATGAATCACTGCGTGCGAAACGCGATGCTATCGACGAGAATAATTTGCTCTTCCAGGTCTATAATGGACACTGGCTGGAAAGAGCGGGCGTTTTTCATCACACTTCGCTCAAGCCTCTTTTTGATTTTTTTTTTTTTTTGAAACCGAATGCAAAATAATGATCCTTTCTGGTGTTGATGGCAGAATTTTCTGGTCTGTCATGGATATGAGAAAAAAAAAAAAAACACAGCGTAATAAAGACGCTAATGTGGGCGTCGCTACGAGGAGATTGCCCTTGAGAGGCACATTTAATGTTACCCAATATTCAGATGCTTATGTGGAGAAGAACGAGAGTGAGAGAGTTTGGAGAGAAACGCAGCTTCAATGCCAAACTTTTCTTTTTAAGACAAAAGCAGGAATAAGGCTTTATAAATGTTCGTCACTCAACCCTTTAATGCTCTGCTCAGTCATTCGTAGAACATCTTTATTGTAGCATTTTCATCTTATTTATCAGGTTTTACTGAAACATGAACCTTACTTTACTGAAGAGTCAGAGCAAACATACATAACTGTGTCATAACCATGCCATAACAGTGTCATTGGTTTTCATAAACACGGTACAACTGTATTACTGTATAACTGTATAAGTTAAGCACAAGTACGGTCCAGAAAATACACACAATCCATTACAGTCACTACAGTGTTATGGCAATGTTATAGCGCTTCATAAATGTCTTATAAGCAGAAATATGAAACTGACTTTACTTAAAGGCTAGAGAAAAGATACATAACTCTGTCATCGTTGTGTCACAGTGTTATCATAGGTGTTCATTAATACAAAATATGAAGTCATATTACTTAAAGGCTAGAGAAAATATTCATAACTGTCATTATGGAGTCATAGTATCGTCATAGGCCTTCATAAATATATAATAAGAAGCCATATAAAGCTTAAGGGTTAGAGAAAATGTACTGTACATAACTCTGTCATTATGGTGTCATGGTTTGATCGTAGGTATTCATAAATATATAATAACTAGAAATATGAAACTCATGCTACTTAAGCAGTAAAGTCATTATACAAAACTGTCATTATACTGTCATAGTTTGTCATAGGGATTCATAAATATGTAATAAGCAGACATATGAAACTCACATTACTTAAGGATGGGAGAAAATCTACATCTCTGTCATTATGGTGTCATGGTACTGTCATGGGCATTCATAAATATGTAATAAGCAGAAATATGAAGCTCATGTCCTTTAGGGGGGAGAACAGCTACATAAAAAAGCATGACTTATACAGAAACGTCATCAAAACTGACTTTATAGCTCGTAACGCCTCTAAGCCGCTTGACTCAGGTGTTACATCAACTTTACAACAAACCTGAAGTTTATAGAAGCGCTCTTATGAAAGACAGCTTAAACATCGCGGGAACATTTTTATAGTAACAGCATGTTATCATTTAATTTATTCATTATAGACGCTGTTCTTTTATAAGAATTCTTTTTATAAGAATATAACTTAGATAAGTAGAGGTGCCAAAAAAAAAAAAAAAAAGGAACGTGTGGCTATGCGTGGCAGGACGCAAGTGCGTATACTTGGTGTGTCATCAGTGAGGTCAAAGGTCAGAACACAGTTAGGCAACAATAAAACAGGATAATCTAATCAGGATTCGGGAAAACAAAGGTGCATTAACGATGAATTAGGTTAGATTGTTTCAAAATCTGGCAAGAGTAGGTCACTAAGGTCACTAAGTTTGTGGAGTTGAGCAAGATTTAAATGACTCTTTGAATGTACGCGTGTACACAAAGCTCCGCCCCCAGAACCTACACTGGTTCAAGTAGAGTTAGCATCCTAACTACAATTAGCATTAGCAAAGACAGTCAATGAGAGTCAAATGAGACTCAAAAGAAGGTCACGTGATGTGAATTCGAAACAAAACACAGCGCTTGCTGTGCACGCTGAAAAGGGGAATGAGATTCAACCTCGTTTAGTTCAAGTCTCAAACTCTATTTCTAATATTTTTTGAAAAATTTTTTCCCCCTTCTAAAAGCAGCTTCTGAGACAAATGGCTACTTCACAATGAATATTTAAATATTTTCCCCATCACATTTTTAATCATTAATGACGACCGCTGCTCTGTGATGAAAGCCGCTGGGGATTTGTCCTATATTTCCGACCACAGCAAAACCTCCACTTGCTTCTCTGACCATGAGGTTAGCGTAATCACCAGCGAGTGTGTTTCTTTAAAAAAAAAAAAAAACTGTCAGTCCGGCTCGTCTCCCGTGTCTTTATAATTAATAATATAATAAGTGATGGAGAACAGATCAGGAATAAGGCTCGCCTCATTTGTTTTTGGTCTTATGTGAGGTTTGGAGGAGGATTAAGGTAAGCCGCGCAGGCTTGTGCATTTTATACGAGGCTGAAATATAAAATAAGGAGGCGTGTTAGTCTGTCAGGGCTTTCTTTTTCTTTTTTTTTTATATATATGCGGATAATAAACAGACTTTCATATGTCAGTAAATTATCAAAGCCATAGCCAGGGCTACGGTGATCTCTTTACAGCGTATAAAGCAGGAGCAAGGACACGTGCTGTGTGGTTGTGGATTAAATATACGCCGTGCTTACAAGCAGGCTCGAGCTTAAATGCCGTGTAAGCAAGAATGATGGCAGCTATGTGTATTCATTTCCAATTAGCTTCTGCCCACATCCAGGAAATGCCCTCAGAAAGGCCATTAATTGATTTTTTTCAGATTCGAATCCCAGACCTGTGTGTGGCATCTGGAACTTGACCTCGTCTCTTCAAGCTTATTACGTTAATTGATTTAATTTGATCACTTCATTTATTTATTTATTTAGGATTAAACCACAGAACACACATGCGTCTAAAAGCTTTATTAATGTCTGTATTTTGTTTATTTTTTTTCCCCCCTCCTCATCGTCTCATGGCTATAGAGTGCTGGAAATCAAGAAGCCATCTTGTTACCGGAGCACGATGAAGCTTTTCTCCGTAATTGTACAGGCACATCTGCTACCTATTAAGATGGAAGTGATGCTTTTTTTTTTTTTCTTCTTTTCTTCCCCCCTGGGGAGTTAGAAAAAGGAATAAACATCCATTATATCCCTGCGCAAGTCTTGCACCATAACGCTAGCTAAATTTTCTGCAGTAAACATGTCTTCGGTTTATTGTTTTAAAGCCATAAAGCACTAAAATGTTATACCTAACAATAAAACTTTAGTCTTTACGAGTTTACCTGTGAACCTGATTGGTCAGAAGGTGTTGATTAAGTTTCTATAACAGCAGCTCTGACAGTAGCGCAGCTGCAAATCACAGCTTTGTGTTAATGTGCTCGTTATCGTTACTATAATAACAACTCATTCACAAGGAACGTGTATATGGCAGACACTCCACGCTAACCATTTAAAAAAATGTGTGTAATCATTGATATGGTGAAAGTAAGGTAAGGAAAGTAAGATGTTTATTTAAAATTTATGGAAGGAGTCTCCAGCGTCAGTGTCTGAAAAAGAGAAGTTTACACGTTGCGTTTTTTTGAAAAACTGTGGGTTTTTTTGTCTTATTAACTACAAAAGAGAAAAAACAGAGAGGCGGGTGAAGGAACTACTGTTTATAGCTGCTATAACATAAGTGCGAACATGAACTAACGTGTTTCATGGACATTAAATGTAAAAAATGGATTAAAAGGATTTAAAAATAGATGTTCTTTAATACATACAGAATTGAATTGCTGGCAGATTTTTGAGAGCAAAAAGAAACGGTGCTTACCCATCTTCTTCTTCTTCTTCTTCTTCTTCTTCTTCTTTCGGCTTTTCCCTTCAGGGGTCTCCACAGTGAATCATCACTCTCCACCTATCCCTATCTTCTGCATCCTCAACACTTGCACCCACTAG
>CM075001.1:1505096-1517424 GCA_037576825.1 Pangasius krempfi
ATGATTCGCTGTGGCGACCCCTGAAGGGAAAAGCCGAAAGAAGAAGAAGAAGAAGAAGAAGAAGAAGAAGAAGAATGCATATGATTGTGGTGTTGTAGTGTATATATGTAGTGTATGTCCAATGTAATGTGGCATACTTGTGAAAAAGGATGGGGCTAGAATGATCAAGAGATGTGGTGGTGCTGTTGTGATATCTAACCAATCCACCCCATTAAATGATTCTTGGCTCACTACAGTAGCATTTTAAAAAAATATATATATATGATTCACTCTCAGAAAGAAAATTCATAATCCAAGTCCATAGCTGGGGTCAAGTCACCATTAAACAAGAAAAATCCACAAAATAAAAAAAAGACAAAGGTCTAAACCAGGAAAATGCAGAACTATGAAAGACTTAGAAAGACAAAGAAGGCTTTGACAACAAAAGAAAAGCATGATAAGACCTAGGAGTGACACGGCATGATATAAATAGTCAAACTAATCAGAAATAAACACAGAACAGGTGAACACAATAAGGCAACAAACCAGTGACAGGACGGGGTGGAGACAGGACTAGAACAGAAGCCACAAAGCACAAATGATTACACGGCATTTATGTTAAGATGCTGAGTTGAGTGGTGGAGATGTTAACGTAATTTTGGAGCAAAGTGGGTTTGAAACCCTCTGTTGTAGGGTTCTACGTAGAACCTTTATTGGTTCTGCAGGAGACACAAACTGAAGAATCCTTAAGGGTACCAGAGTTAACCTTTTTTTCTAAAAGTAGAGCTCTTTGACTAGACTGACCTCTATATCTATAAAAGTAAAGATCGTTGCAGCCGGAATAGCTATTTTAGTTGAGGTATTGTTAAAAGAATAAGGTTAGCGGTTGTAGACGTAGTCAGTTCCTTGTCGGTTCTTGTGTAATAGTGTTGCGGCACTTGGCAGCAGCTGGCAAAGCAGTCCCAGTGAGAGGAAAGGTTTGGGTTCTCTCCCAGAATGTCAGCCTAATGCAGTTAGCACATGCTAAACATCCTGTGCATGGAGATTTCCTAGCCAATGTGGAGGCATCTCGAGTGTGTGCGCCCCTGTTCCAGCTGTCCATCTCTGAAATGGTCTCATGTTTCCTGTTTAGATGCCCCTCTCAGAGTGTGTGTGTGTGTGTGTGAAGTGCACAGTAATCACATTGTAAAGTCATTACAGCGCTTATGGAAAGCCATTAAAGCCTCGTCCTTTCTTAGTCATTGTAGTTCACAGCCCACAGCCACGCTTTCAAGTTGTTTGTGTGTGTGTGTAGAAAGATAAAAAGATAAAAAAAAGACCAAAAAAATCGTCCTTGTTGTTCGTGTTCGTTGTTGATCTCGTTCAGTTGATGTATACCTCGTGGCGTTTAGGGAATACCGCTTATCCTAGAACAACCAATTACCATCAACATGGCAGCGATGGGACTTAACAAGCTGGACTGCTGCTTTAAAGGCTACAGAGCTGCCTTTGATTTTCGCCAATGTATATTCCACAGTTTGTCCTAGAGCCAGTGTTAAGGTTCACCTGAGGAATCATGTGGATTTACACCAAACTGTGACTTATACGGCACTAAATGCCACCATCCCTAGGGGTTATACTCAAGGGTACATCTTTCAGCTGGTTAAAAAAAAAAAAGAACATAATGTATCTCAAGTAAAGTAAAAAGTAAAAATCATACAAGGCACATAATTGCACACAGGGCCAGGGTCTTATTTGCTTTTTAACAACAGCGCTCTTGAACTTTTCATTCTGATTCTGCAAATCACAGCTTTCCTGTACGTTATTCTAATACGTTATCTTTTCTCTAGAAACAGCTCGTTCATTCTCAGGGACGTGTGCGGCAGCCAATCCACACAAGTGGATTAAAAGAAAGCATGCGTTAACATTTGATATGATGATGTTTTCTGTAAGGAGAGGCTGATTTAACATTACGGAAGGAGTCTCCAGTGTCAGCGCTTTGTAACGCGTAGCTTTAAAGCTGTAACTTTACCTTCTCTGACATCTTCAGGACGGACGAGTTTAGGCTTTGTGATTTCTTTTTTTGGTTTGTGTTATTTACTTCAAGAGAGAGGAAAAAAAAGAGAGGCTGGTGAGGGAACGACTGTTTACAGCTGCCATAACGTAAGCGAGAACAGGAATTAACTTGTTTAACGGATAAAATGGATAAAAAAAAAAAAGGATAAAAAAGTACAAGATGTGATACTTTTAATGAAGAAATTGTAATAGTTGGCTAATTGTTGTGGGGTTTGAGGAATAAAACACTCGCCGCTACAGGAAAAACAGTCAGCTTCAGGGTGGAAACAGTAACTCCGCTTCATCACGCTTGTCTGTCGCTAAGCACAATTTCTCATCTCGCGTCTACTAATCCCTCAGCAGTACAGGACCATCACAACGTGAAATAACCTCCGCGTGTGGACAGAATGGCTAAAGGAAGCAGGCTTTATGGTCACAGAGATTTACAATGTACATCCACGCCTGGTAATGGAAATCCTAATCCTGTCGTAAAATCACCAGTGTTTAATTAAGCTTTGTAGTGCTCATGTGTCCTACTGGACTTAAGTGCATACAAGGTGTTAATTCATTACTGCGGATTTTACTGCATAATGAAAATAACGACGTCCTAAAGCAAAAAACTACAGTAGACACAGGTACATTCGAAGAAATGAATCTTTAGAAGGAAAAATAAATGTCTTGGGAAATGTTACCAAGACTGAAGCGCCATGGGTCGTGATTTGAAGTCCTTATTGAACATCGCATGCTGATTGGCTAACGTGAGCCTAAATGAATCTACTGACGCTTTTGTTTGTGCTTTTTAAAAAAAATTTTTTTAATACAGACATTCATATGATGTATTTTAGTTATGCTGTCAACTCCGCATGGCATTAATGCGAGTTTGCGAACATGGAAAAGTGGCAGAAGACGGGTTTTTCGGAAGAAAGAATGACTCCCAAACAATTTAACGCAAAGTTACTGATCATTTCCATACGACTGTACAATATACAATTCTTTTTTTTCTCTGTGATAGTCCCAGCAATGAGCATGTGATGTTCAATAAGGACCTCTGCTCTTCCTTTCTGAGTAAATGGTGATGATTTTGCTTGTGCTGTTGCATTTTTGGCCACTGTAGAGCTCCAGAAATAAATCACCAAGCTTGGATTCTCTAAGTAATTCATTTGTTAACAGAGGCCAAAATGTGACACTATTTATTTAGCAAATGCTTTTTTTTCCCCCCAATCAGACATCGACAGAATAATAAAAGCCAAACTGGTACGCAATAAACTAATCATTAGAGCTAGAGATACGGCTGAGTGAAATTGAAAGTGGCAGGCAGCCATGCGGTCTCAGCGTATCAGGTGTAACGCTAAGCTCGCTCGCATTGTGACACTGCGTTCCTCTTTATTAGCATTAACAAATTAAATTGTTCTGTTGTATCAGAGTGCAATCCTGCATGTTTTCGTTCACGCTCTCTGGTTCCAACCATTTTTTTTATAGTTTTTTTGTCTCTATTAAATGACACTTTAAAAACTCTGATTGACAAAAATGTAAATAAATAGGGACAAATTAGCATTAAAAAATGGGCATTCGCACAAACTGTATGAGAAAGTTTGCTCATGAAGACCTCTTGGTCCGTTTTTGGCGAAAGTTCTATAGCACAAAAGTCATAACACCATTAATAATAATAATAATAAATAATAAATAATAAACGGTACTTTGACAACAACCAGGCTTGCACGTTATTCTTAAGGAGTATTCTTGAGGATACACAGGCTACTTCTGAAAAATTATGTCATGAAAAGTACAAACTTTATGCATGAAGTGGGCTGCACACTCTATATGTTTAAAAAAAAGATGAAATAATTTATTACATATCAATCAGTTGTTTGAGTAGCGGTGGAGGTGGGCGTGGGTAAATGATATGGGTGCAGAATATTTAGTTTTTCCTCTTCAATCCAACATAAATAGGCTTTCTTAAAAATGATTTACAGTGAAAAACTTTCACATGCAAGTGCCTTTATAGTAAGAAAGAGTTTTGGTGGTTATTAAGCATCACTGTGAGTGACATTGTACGTGCCTGGAAGTTGATCTACGACAAATTTAACCTTACCTCGAATTTATTCATAGACTGTTAAGGATAATCGAATGAGCAAGATGTTCTGAGGTGAGCTAAACACCGAGTTTCTACCCGAATGATGGCGGAACAGCTAAAGCCCTCTGGTTTAATGCGGTAGATTACAGGGGTCTTGACAAACAAGTGATTATTTCAGCGTAATTAGCCAAGTCGTGTCCCAGGCGGCGTGAGCACGTGGCTGTAATTATCACGGAGAGACTGGGGACATCAACCTGGGACAACACGGACACACCCCTCATCGTCCGGGGCGGAGGAGACTGACGAGGGAGTTGATGGAGGAGGAGGAGGAGGAGGAGGAGGAGGAGGAGGCACTGGAGACAGAATTTGCTGGGTGGGACTCAGCTGTCACGCAGAGCAACGACGGCATCATAATTACCAAGTGAAGAGACAGCCGGTGTGTAAAAAAGAGGCCGACGTGAAGCTTATTCTGACTGGCAGGAGAATAGAAAAAGGCCTGCAATTATTTTCGTACACACTCGAGTACATACTCGTGGTACAATTCATAAAAGAATTCATGAAAGCTGTTGCTCCAGTCAGTAATTAATAATGATATATAATCATAAATAGGTGACGAATTAAAGGGAAAAAAAGGTGCTTGGCCGCCAGAAATCACAAAAACAGCCTCGCTGGCATCTTGAACTGCGCTGTACTGGAGCGATTAACACCGTTCTTCCAAAAGATCTTCTCTCAGTTGGCGTTTTGATGATGGCGATAGGCACCAAATTACCCTGATCACGAGTGTGTTATTGCGTTAGTAGAAAAAGAATCACAAACCTGCAGAAACTCGTCCCTCGTGTGAATTTAATTGCAATCGAATGTAAAAAGGAAGTCTGATCCTGTCCAAATAGGGCTAATGTTTAAAAAATGAATGTTTAATGTGTATAATAATAATAGTAATAATAATAATAATAGTTTTAGTTGTGATTTCTTCTGTTACAATGTGAATTACATTACTATTTTACCATATTACTTAAAACAAAATTTTGAACAATGCTTCTTTAATTTTTATTACATAGCACAAGGTTAAATTTCCAAATCAGGATAAAAAAAATAATAAAAAATCGGCGCACTGAAAACTAGGGATGCACTGATTTGATTTTGTTTCAGACTGAGTACAAATACGAGTTTTTGGTACAGGTATGGTACATGTCGATACCGATACCAATAACCATACTTGTTTAGGTTGGTTGCCGCGATGTGCCGCTAACAAACAACTCCTCGGGCTGAGTTTTATGTTTAATATGTCAGTGTCTTTAATCGAGAACATGACCTGAGCGCACGGAGCAGTATCAGCGAACGTGGTCCTTAAAATGACGAGCCTTGTGTCTCAAGCAAAGTGTAGAGCTTGCTGAGCAAGGAGGAAAGGAGTGTCTCAGTGCTCAGTGCTCGCTGTACTGAACTGCTCGCTCGCTCTCTCTCAGGTTATTGCAGGTAGATGCTGTAGCTCCTCCTTTTGACATTTTCACAGGGCACAGTTTGCTGTCTGTTTTGCTTGGATTGCCGTCATTTAATCGAGAAATACGTCCAGATCGATGTCATTTCGTGTCGTCTGTTGATTAACGTGACAACGTGCACTTTTAGGTGTAGTGTTAGTTATATTATGAATTAAAGCTAATTTTTTTCAGCACATTGCCTCAGTTTGTTGTATTTACTCCCTGTGTATAAAAAGTTTGGTCTTCTTCTTCTTTTTTTTTTTAAACTTCTCTCTCCTTGAAAGGCATTAATTGACTTTCCTTATTTATCAAAAGCCTCCAACTTTGATCCTAAGAGACGCCCTGCACAGCACATTCTCTACATTGTCATTCTGAGACTCAGAGCTATTGTGAGGAACACAACGGAGAAAAAGGAGCTATTGTCAGATCCGTTACGTCTCCCTGCTCTCAGAACCACCCGACACTAAGAACAGCCCTTTTCTCTAGACACGCGTACAGACAGAACAGAACAAAGGACATCCTGAAGCCTCTACCAACTTTTTATCATTAGTTTGTTTTAGGTTTGTTAAGGTTTTTGGCATATTCACAGTATTATTTTGCCAAAAAAAGTAACAAGTGACCATTTAAAAACACGGGTAGCACCGTTCAATAACAAATTATAAGCAATTTACAACATTTTTAATTAAAATACAAATAATGATTATTTAACGATCAATTAATGAGTAATTATGGGATTAAAATACGATGAAAAACCATAAATCTTTGCTAGGACTGGAGATGATAATCCCTGCTAACCTTTTAATTCTCACTAATATACTAACATAATTATTTATTATTCTTTTCATTTTAAAAAGTTTTTTCAATTAACGAACTAGATATTACATGATTACAAATAATTCATCACTAAACTTTAAATAAATTTTATGAAAACACTCAAATGAAATTTAACAGTTGTTTTTTTTGTGCTTAATAAGCACCAACAGTGGAAGAGTACTGAGATAGTGAGACCAACAGGGAAACAGATTTGCCATGAGCAAAAGTTTTAGCCCTCACATCTTTAAGGATTTGATATATATATATATATATATATATATATATATCCCACTCAGCAGATTAGTGTTAGGGGCCCAAGCACCAAATGCATAATCACAGTTCAGATGAACCTGGTTGTAAATAAATGACACAATAAAATTTTAAAGTTCTAGATAATCATCAAGCGTGATCTGTAATGAAACGTGTCTTTAAGCCATTCTGATCCTGACTGGATTGTTGAATTGCCAGTGTTGCAACATAGCAATGCACCATCAGCGAAAACCAAAAGGTGTTGATATTTGATGCAGTTACGTGCCGGACATGTCCTCTATTTCTTACCCCACCAGTCCGAGGTGATGGGTGTTGCTAGGCAACCGTGGCCTTGTGCAATAATTAGTGGTGGAGGTATGGCTGCAGGTCATTGTGCTGCCCGTCATGACCAGGTTATGGGTTATGGATGAAAGGTCTCCATTCTAGCTGTAACTGTGAAGGACTTAACAGCCTCAGTGGGTTTCAGGTTTCACCGTATGACTGACTGATTTGTGGGTTTCTGGGTTTGAGGCTTCACCAGGTGATTGAATTTACTGTATATGAGTCTACTGTGCTTTTAAAACCTACTGAGTGTCTTATTAAATCCCTCTTTGGTGGTTTACAGGCAATGATATTCATCACTCTGAAGGAACTGGTTCCACTTGGAGATTGTGAATAAACTGTCGAGACATACGTGAAACTCAGCAATTTGTTAAAAATCAGCACAGCTTGGTGGTACAGCGGGTAGCGTTGCCACCTCACAGCTCCCCAGTTCCATCCTAAACTTGGGATACAGCTTGTGTGGAATTTCAGCTTATCCCCAAGTCCCTTTGGGCTTCCTCTGGGTTCTCTGGTTTCCTCCCATCACACAAGAAGATGAGTGTCGGTCGATTTGCTATGCTAAATTGCCACTAGGTGTGAATGTGTGGGTGTGTGTGTGTGTGTGTGTGTGTGCGTGCATGCATGAATAGTGTCTTGTGATGGACTAGTGTACTATCCAGAGTGTAGTCCCACTTTGTCCTGAGTGTTCCTGGGATAGACTCCGGATAGTATCCGCTGCCACCCTGACCAGGATAAAGCACTTAGTAAATATGAATGAATCTCCATTTACGACATTGTGTCAGTGTTACCAGAACCGCACACTTTCCCAGTAGCCTGTTGGAAAACATCCACCATCCACCATCTTGTTTTATTTTCAAATATTCCAAAATGCATAATATGAACTTTGCGGTCGCCGTGTTTGTCAGGATGCGCTGAAATGCGGATTTGCATAGTATATATATTTTTCTTCTATATTTAACACAATTAATTATCCACCTTTTATTTAATAATATCTAATTATAAAGGATCATCCACCTTTTTTAACTGGTTACGCAGTTGCTCCACGGTCTTAATGTTCAATCCAGGGTAGGGCAATATGACAAAAATATCACACCACAATACTTAAAGACATTTCTACGATATACAATATGTAGCATGATGTAATAGGTGTAAAAGCCAAATGCAAGCAAAACAGTAGCGTTGCAATAATTATTACATTTAAATTAAATTTAACAATGACCTCTACAAAAATAAATGACTTTAAACTGAATAGGATAAAAAAAATATATACATTTGACCATGTATTGACCATTGTAATAAATTCTAATAACAAATTTAAAAAAATAAATAAAGTTCAGTACAAAATTTTAGCATCAAAAAACTATAGTGTGACATAATTTATCACAATATCAATATTATATGGTCCTATCGCCCAGCTGTAGTTCAGTCGAGCACCCTGAAGGGTTCTTCAAGATGTCTCTCTAAAGAAACGATGAAAGTTTTAACACGGAATCCTTGAACAGAGGGTTTTACTTTTATGAAATTTTCACAGAACCCATTTAGAAAGCAGGAACCGTTAACCATCCAGCAGCCCTTATGCATGAAGGTTGGATTATTAACAGATTATTAGTTTGCAGCTTGTTTCCATCTATGGTGTAAAATGATAAAAAATACGATGTCCTCGTATAACCTGGGATTAAAGCCGTATAAATCCAGGCGCTCTGCTCATTACGGATGTGTTGGTGATAGATGTAGAGCCACGCTGACCACACCAGCTTTCGTTTTATCTCTTTTTCATTTTCCTCCCTGCAGTTTCCTCATCTGACGTATGACTGAAACATGACTAATGAGTTCTCCGGGCACCCAAAGGCCACTTTAGGCGAGGGACCGGGAGAATGACCCGTATGCCAGCCACTCGGGAAGCAAATGTGAGCTTAAATAATGACAAATAGCCACAGCTAGCCGGCGGTGAGATTGCATTTACCGATGGGGGGAAGCGAATAACGGCTCACTCGGGGGAGAGTCAGTGCCATATAAATAAATCACACCAGGTTGCTCTTGAGAGTGACAGAGCCGGCTGCAAGCGGCGAGTGACGGAGGGAGAGATGACGAGAGCGATTAAGTTAGACGGAATGAAGAGAAGGAGGGAAAAAAAAGGATAGAAATTTCCAGAAAGATGAACAGGAAGTCGAATCGTCAGCCAGTTAGATGTACTTCATGTAAAGTTACGTCTACTGAAACGCAGTTAAACCACAGTGATGTTCAGCTCGAGAAACCCAAAACTTTTCATTCTGGGAAAAAAAAAAAACAGACACACAAAAAATGAAACCTTTTGGCAGAGTACAGGAAGAGGCCGTCACCGCACCACGGCCAGACAGGAACCGGGCGCTACTCCAATCCTCATTTATCAGCACAACAGCAGATTCAATTTGGACAAATAAAGCATTGGACTCAGTGAAGTGGCTTGTACGTGGCCCGTAGCCGAGCCTGTTCTCTCCCGACTCCACTGTTGTTCAATTTCTACCTGGCCTGATCTTTCAGAGATCCTGACTTTATTAGCCTTCCAGTGACGGAGACGCATAGCTGCTCATTAATAGGACTAGTCGGGAGGAAATTCATGACCTCGATGTGCGTCGCTGTCCAGTTGTTCTTTCGCAAAACTTTTATCACTCCGCAGCCAAGAGCCAAAAACGTATCATTTATTTCACAATGTGTGTATTTTCAGCGTATCCAAATACGCAATAAAACTAGCTTATTCCTTTTAACCGAGTTTTTGCTTCACTCTGGTCAAAAAAAAAAAAAAAAAAAAAAAAGCCAGCTAGGTAATATTATGACCACGTTCTTTCAAATCATCCATCCTGGTAACAAAGCTAAAGAAAAAAATGCTAGCTAGCTAAATTTTATCTACTACATTCTATCAAATCACCATCTTTTTCACCACCCTGTAAAAAAAAAAAAAATATTAAGAAAAGAAAGAAAAAAGCTAGATAGGCACTTTTACTACTACATTCTTTCAAATAAATATTATACAATAAACAAACAAACAAACAAATACACAACATTTGTAATAAAAAACGGAAGAATAAATATTACAAAAGAAAGGAAAAAGCTAGCGAGGTCATTTTGCTACTACACTTTTTCAAATAATCTCTTTTTTTATTCACCCTGGCAACAAACGAACAAATAAAACTCTAGCTTACTATGGTTAAGCAAACCAACAAGCAAACAAACAAATAAATAAGGTGTTAGCGGTTAGCTAGAGAATATTACAACTGCATTCTTTCAAATTATCTACGAAATATAAATTGTGTTATCTTTGCGATGATTATTTTTTTGTGGTCTTTAAACACAACCATATTTCTTAATTCTGTATGTGTGCTTTTCTTTTTTTTAACGCCTTACCCCTTTCTTTTCACTCTGTGTGTTTTTTTCTCCGCGTGAAATCTCTCCGTCTGCGTGTGGCTTCTTGCAGGCGGCCATATTCATTTCTGTGCAACGTGAGAAAGTGTATTTCAGGAGGGCAGCAGCATTTGTGTGCACGCTCGCGCACACCTTCAGTGTTTGTAAATATTGCAGTGGGTCAATAAAACTCAGACAGTATCAGGTGTGGGGCAATAACTCAAGCTGTCTCGCTCCGAGCTGGAGCCAATAAAAAGCCGGCGTTTGTGACCCCGGCGTGTGCGGTGCAGATTAAGAATAACTCTCCCCTGACGCTTCACGGAGATCCACTGCACTCCTGATCCGCTCGCTAGTTATCTCAGACACCTACCTCGTTTCATACGCGCAGAGCAGAGAAACGCACAAACTGTTTACCGACTAAGTGCAATTTTAACCGTCTTTCAACGGAGGGTTAGAACAAAGACACGGATTAAACAGTGACTCATAAAACATTTGTTACGAACGTCTCAGTAAATCAAATAAATGAAAGGAATACTCCAGGATTCCATATCCTAATCTCTATCCGTTGTATCTGTAGCGTACTTGTGCGTACAACAGACCAGAATTTCTTTCCATACACAACAAATGAAAGTCTAAGGGCAGATTTTGAATTTTGAGAATAGAGATTAGGTTGAAAAATGGTAGTTTTCTCCTTTAACCTGCCTCCGTATCCCAGTCACTGTTCATTCATAAAACACCACGCTGCGTGTCCCAGGAAAAGCAGATCACGTATGGATTTATAGATACGATACAAATGAATGCAAATCACATAAATCAATAAAGCATCTTACTGAGGCTATCGTGTTTCCCGGCGGCCCGGGCTTTATTGATCGGCGCCGGCTAGACAGCAACGCTACACCGGGCTGACGAACCACCCTGTAATGCCGGAGGATGTTTTTACCTCCTTGGGAGCTTCGGTGCACAAGAACACACTCATTAGCTAATTACGAAGGTTGCGGAGAGCTGGATCAGTAAAATATCGTCCAGAATCAAGAACATTTGGTACCTTTTAAACATTTAAACGCCGAGGTTTACACCGAATGAATTCGATCTTGATTTCAGATTCCGAACGAAGTGTTTATATGTACCGCAAAACCAGAGACGCTGAGACGAGCTTCGTTTATTTTTCACGTTAGATGTAAATCCAATCCAAAGTTACGGAAAAGTGAGTGAGATCTAGTCTCAGCATTACCATAACCGTGAGCGAGTGTGACATGAATTCAACAAAACGTCATCCAGGTGTGATTATTAAACAGACCGAGAGGAAAAGAAAGTCCGAAAATGTTGCTCAGGATTCCGATACGTGCCTGAAATTCAGGAACAAGCATCTAGTTGTTGAAAACAACATAAAAAGCACAGATTATACATTGGTTAAACAGATATACTGTATAATGCCATATAATATCTAACATTACCAGCATTAAAGGCTCTTGTTTGCAGTTAAATATAATAATAAAATACAATAAACACAATTAAATAGAGCTTTATAAATGTGGTTCCCTTTTTTAAACGACTGTTCTGCATTCTTGCTGAATTCCTGAACTGATACCGAGTTCAATTCGCGTCACTCGTCTGCCTCAAACTTTATCACTTTTCACAGGCAGGTGTTTTTATCACATGAGCGAAGTTACACCTGCTGAAATCGCCGGATCTAAAAGTTTGCGTGTATAAAATGCCGGTAAAAAAAATAATAAAATAACCCTCAATATAGTCCAGTGTTCAACAAATGATTTCAGATTTTATTCATAATATTCGCAATAAATAATTCTTCCACCATGTAATGTAGTAATCTTTGGTTGCTAAGCAACAAAACGGACAGAGCTTTCGGCATTCCCTGAACCACGGTGGCTTAAGATTGCGGTTTTTTTGTTTAAAACCTGCTGCATTAATACAGAATTCAGTTATCGGGATGCGCACGCAGATGTGCGAGTGTCAGTCTTTAAAA